>OZ023071.1:3600000-3932150 GCA_963992785.1 Tenthredo livida | reverse complement strand
GTACTCACTCGATTGCCACAACTATTTGTTAATATACAATGAAACCGCCTTTAGTTGATGGTGATTTGTAAAAATTTACCGGAGGAATGAAAAATCACTGAATGAATCTTCACTGCATTCTATCAACTGATTATCGCGTACTATAAAGCCGAACAATGTCTTTTAACTGTGACTTGATGTGTGTAAATGTATTGAAAAGACAAATATCGCGGTATGACATACGATGGGGGATATGAATTCTCAGATTTATATGATCCTCATTTCAGCGGAAGTTCAGCTCAATTTCCAGATATGATAATAAGTCCGTCACTACCCGTGCAGAAATTCAATCTTGGCGCTGCCCAGGCCCTGGCTAGTTATCCACGAAACTAGACTGGCTATGGCCAGGAGGGCTGTCCAGTGCCAACCCTGGCGTGTAACATATTTCTACTCAGCACCTAGCCAGACAAACTGATCAGGGTCTAGCCAGTAAACAGACCAGGCTCTAGCCAGCAGTCTTATGAGTGCCCGGGAAAAAAAATTTTGAGAAAAAAAAAAAAACTGGTTCCGGCCGGGGATCGATCCGTGAACCGTGCGCTCGCCAACTCTGTCCGCTACCGACTCACCCAAGATCTGTTATTGAAATTATGAGCTTAAACGAATATCAAATATACAAATTTCATATATTCCAATTCTTATGGAACAAAATTTTACATCTGACTTATTAATTATCAATTTTATGGTAATTAAATGCAACAAACACGCAGTTATCATTAAATGATATTCTGTGTGAAATATAAATTGAGTTAGCGAAATTAAATTTATTAAATAAGTATTTAAGTAATTTGATGAATTCAGAGTTAATTTACATAAATGCTAACTATCAATTATGTTAATAAAAAAAACAAACATGACAAAAAATGCACCAGTAATTTGTTTAATCTCCTGGAAGTGCATTTCTTCAAAGAAAAATTTTCTGTAACAATTATCAATTAAAACAATGTCAAAATTATTCAATATTTGGTAACTTCGATTCCCTTCATTAGAACCTGGAAATTAATCAAGTAATAAAAACAATCATGGAGAAACGTTCTTCTATGATTTAATTTTCAAATTATATATTTACTTTTTCTATGATAATATATATAAAGTATACCTTCAATGATCAACGCGTGACTTTTCATTTTGTTAGAAATTTTGTAAAAATGTATAAAAGTTAAGTTTTAAAATCGATCAAATTTACTTAATATTTCCGAATTGTAATATTTATTGAATGCATTTATTTACAAAGTGCACATTTTTGCGTCAAAATTAGAGAAAGAATATACACTTGAGTAAAAGATGACTTAACAATCATCGATTATCTGTCACCATTCACGTTTATATACTATAAATATTTATATGTAATGACAAAATATCATGTGAGTATATGACATTAATCATTATATATTTTTATGTATAACGATATATAGTTTTATACAGTATAATATAAAGCCTTGCGATACGCTATTATATAAAATTTTATATAGTTTTATATAATTGTATCGAACATATAATTCAAATTCAAATCCGAATTCAAATTTTACTTATCCGTTTCAAATCTGGCTAAATATTCTAAATATCCGATTCAAATTCGAGTTTAATCGAAAAAGTTGACTACATTCGAATTTGAATCAGATGTATCAAATATTTAGAAAAATTCAAAACGTATAAGTAAAAATTGAATTTGGATGTGATTGAAGTCGAATTGCAATAACGAAAAATTAAATGCAATTAGTGTATTGTCTGACAATCCTGATCATTGCTGACCAGTTCCTGGAGAGTTTTGCCAGGAATTATGCTGTTATACGAGGCATCTTGTCAGTCTGGCCAGTGCCAAGCCAGAGCCTGTCTAGGCAACGCTAGCCAGTAAAATCCTATCAGGCTCTGGACAGTAGCCTGGCATGCCAGTACAAATTTCTGCACGGGTACATACTCACGTATGAAGAAGAATTTTCATTACGCTGTTATACCAGCTGCTATGACGACTGAACGGAGTTTCCTTAATTCTTGTGAAAGGACTAAGTATTTGTGGTAGGATAAAATAAAATCGAACAAAATATCACCGTGAACTAATCGACACCCCTTTATTCGTTAACTATGACCACAAATCAGTGGATCATGTACGAATTCTTCGACACCTATAGACCGAATGATAACGCGAAATGATTACGATGGGCTCTTCGTTATTGTGAAAACCGACTACAAGAAGTATTTAACTATTTGGGCGGTGACGTTTATACAGATCGACACCACTTAACATTCCGCAATTATCTTTCCTTGTTTCGCGTGCATAATAATTCGAATAACCAGTTTCAGACGCAATAATGAACCTGGACTACTACGTTGCGACTGCATCTTCATATGAGAAAAAAAATTGATAAAATTGTCAGGAATGATGAATTTAATGATTGCCGAACGTATCCCACACCTGGCAAAATGCCTGGTAGCAATTTATCCTTCGTCGGAAATCGTATGCCGGTAAAACCTGGTCTGAGGACCCCTATGACGTTTGCGCACGGGGAACTTTCGCGTATTAATGAAATCTATCCCTGATACCAGAACGAAGACTTCCTCGGGTTCTATAAGCTTCCTGGTACTCGGTACAGGCCTAATAAAATCCCCTACGTGTTCACGCCATCGTATTTTATTATAAATGTTTACCTGTTTGCTAATAGCCAGTATCGATGCGTGAAGCAACGGTAATATATGGCTCTGTCATTTCCCCAATGGATCTTTATAAACACAATGTGTAACAGAAGTAAACAGCGATTGTGGGAAGAAAAGGATGATTTATATTATATCTTATCCTCGCAGGGATCCCCGTATCAAATACATCTATATGTACACTCAACTATAAACTATATGTTTGCTGCAACACGGCATACTGTTTGCTCTCGGGTTCACCTCGATCCTATCAACATCCGGACATGTGCACGGAGTGTTATGCTACTGAGCAAATTCAGTGAAGAATTATCTCGCAGACTTGAGGTCACATAATATTATAATCGTGCATTTATATACCTTATTATACCCGGACAAGATTCATGGAGATGGAATTCGCGCCTGAGTCAAGGGCCACGCGAAATACTAAAATTGCAAAACTAGTTAAAAACTCCGAGTTCTAAGGGATTATTCAGTTAGAGTTTATGCTGCTGAACCATTCCGATAACTGAACAGATGAAGATGATCTCTGCATTGCAGACTGAAAAACGGTTACCATGGTCTTCCGTATGCCGCTTCGGTGGCATGTTAATTAGACAATAGCTTTTGAAATGAAGATAAGTCCACCGCGTTGTTCTGTCAATTATTTTTTTAAATGAGAACGTAATTCGTTCTCTACTCGCGTGTATAATCTATAAGAGAGCTCTTCGTAGTCATCTCTTAGAAGAAAACATTTTGAATTTACATCAAACAGTAAATTTGTATTTCGAACATGAAATGCAGCGCAATTAAAAATCTTTTCATCGCTCTGAAAAATACTTTGAAAATTGATAAAAGTAACAATTATTTAACTACTCTTTCAATCGTTGGAATACCTAGCTGTTGGATTTTCGAACGAATTTCTACTGACAATATATCGGATAACGAATTGTTATCCCATTTTTTTTTTTCATTCCAAAGAATTTTTCTTTCGGTTCTTAGAATCTTATTTCTCCAGATACAGCGGGACCTTTGCCGATTGATGTATATAGCAAACGTCCGCGTAATCGTGGGATTACAGTTTATGTACGTACTACGTGTGTACAGTGGCATCGAGCTCGGGTGAATAATGGGTTTTATCAATATATATTAGTTTGACGTTATAACTGCGCAGTGCAACGTTGATCGGAATTCGTGTCAACAATTGTGCATTAAAAACACATTGCTCCATAGGGAGACTTGATCATCATTAAGCATTCAGCAATGAGATCAAGTATGAAGCGATTCTATTTCAGAATTTCTTTGCGTCGATTTTGCAATAGTAAAATTCCATATAATTTATTCTCCTGCACGATTATCCCATCTTTATTTCAATTAGAGTCCGAATGACTACTTGTGTATCACTGATCTCTATAATTTATCACAATATGATTGTGGAATATGGTTAATTGAGATTTATTTGTTATTTCGGGCAATTTTAACCAGCCTTAAATGTATGCGAGGCCGATAAGTAATTATTTGAAGTTTCAAGGCAGTATTTCGATATACGAATAAAAATTTTTCCAACATTCCACAACACCAAATATTCTATTCCTAAATCTATTCAATCTATGTAGAAAAAATTTATCATATGAATGCCAAACCTCGTATCAAGCAGCTTATACAAGTTTGAAAAATTCACTCGATTGACCTACAAAGACTTATTTATTTTACCCTTCGGATTATAGATAATTACACCATTTACTACACATGTATTCGACATTATTGAACAAAGACATATATATTTGCTGATTTATTAATGGAAATAATTTAAGCCTGTATCATATCACTGCAAGCTGCTCACAATTCTTTCCCCAAATTCATTGAGTTTTTTAGATCATTCTAGGAGAGGAATAGAAAAAAGTAAGAAATGATGAGATACTCATCGGAAAGTGATTCGCTACAAACAAATGGAAAATACTTATAAATCGAGTATTTACTCCTATTATAACCACTCTGGAAGGCTCTGGCTCTGGTAGCTCTTTCGTGCACGTCGCTAGACCCATTAGATTAATTTACAAGCCTAATTGTTTACTGAGCCGACATCCAGCTAACCACAGACCGCCAAGTAACTCCGTACATTAGTCTAGTCCACAAATGCAAATTTTTCGAGTCACATACTCGACGCGGTGTCGTCGGTAGGAGTAAAACTCGATTTAAGATCTTCGTCGTCAATTGGGCAATTTAGAGGCTCGAATTGTCCTCGACAATTTCAATCACGCTGCAGAGGGACAGCTCGGACATCCTGCTTTGCGGATTTATTGTATTTCAGTTTAACCGCGTGTCAGAGTCGCCTCATCAATTGAATCATAAATGTGTAAGGAATCCGCGTGTTTTTATCCAAATTATATACGTCATTGGTATAGAAACTATAACTTGGCTTGATAGTATATATACGAGTATGAAAACGTGTTGAGTCGCATTTAACTAAACCAATTTCTTCAATGCTAATATTTGTGAGTATACACATATCGTTGATAATGTGTACTCATTTTTATTGTCCCACTCGAAGCTTTGATTCGTAAGATAGGCATACATACTACTGCAGCATGTGGCGATAAGAAAACTATGAATGAAATTTTTGCACCGGGAAAATCGCTGTAAACAAAATTTGCCAAATCCGATTTTCTGTCCGTTAGTTTAACTTTCTCACGGGTCGATCTCAGGGTAAATCTCTAATAAATCTTAGATATATCACGAACAAACATTATGATTTTTATAATCCAATCAGATTATCTTAATCTAACCCTGAAACGCTCTGCAGTCTTCGACCATGATACCCCATGGCCGAGGTAATAATTTCAAGGCAATGAAACCGGGATTTGATTTTTTCAAAAAGCGTCATGTCTTGACTGTGAAATTCTAATTCGAAAAAAGTGCGTGCGTTGGTCCATAATGGGACTTGCGAGTTAATCTTGATCTTGGTTTAAATCTGGGTCAAAACTATGTACGTTTCAGAACTGACTGTGAATGTGCTATTTCAAACGAATCTTTTATTCAATAGATAAAATCTTTTTTGGAAAAAAAAAGAAACAAGTCTTTTTTCGGCTAATACATGCGCGAAACAACGATACACATCTTTCTTATAAGTAATTTATGCAAAAACTAAGATCTAGCGAAACTCCAAGGAAAAATATATCATTTATCCATCAGGCGTGATTCTGACCAAGCCAAATTAGGGTAATCCATCTTTATTCGGAACTTGGAAGGTCCTACAGACCAAAAACCACAAGAAAATTCTGTTCAACTCATCTTCCGAAATGTCAACCGACTCGGTAATTCCAAGATTGAAATCGACGTGACTCATCAAAGTTCACAATTCGGTAATGTCTTTACCATTTACCACAAACTGTATTGAAAAATAGGTGGTCCTAATTCATCAAATCATCCATAAGTATCGAGATTACCCAATTCGTTGTAGCGTTTTAATTACGTTGATATAACTCTAATTGATAAAAATTATGTATTCAATACTTGCGACGTCTCTATAGCTTTTGTAACTAAACGAAAGGCAAATCTTCGACTAATTATTACGAAAATTTGTTCATAACTGTTTTACTTTTGTCTCTCGTAAACAGACTGTAATCACGGGGTGTAATTGCAAAGCAATTATTCAGCTGCTTTGTTACGAACGTATATAGTATGTAAAGCAATTTTACTATTATCACGTGTTAGCTCGTATGTGGTTTAATAATGATCACATACATATATCATTATAACAGAGCGGTAAAACTGTGCGTAATACGCCGGCACATATATATATATATAGGTGTCGTTTTGTGAATTAATTACGTTAATATAGTTTAGCTGCATTTTAGTCATCATATACTAAACTAGGCAGGATTACATTATGGCAGCTATTTTGCCCCGAGCAAGACATCGATGAACCTAATTTTCAAACGACAATATTAACTTATTTCCAATACTTCAGGAGACAATATTTGAATATCTTTTGCGGACATTGGAGAGTCAATCGATACAGACGAGTATCGATCTAATCGTTTCATAAATTAATCGAAACCCGTTCAAATCTTATAGTATAGAGAAATTATTGCTTTGGAATTATCACTCACCTGCAATTTCTGGATGAATCCATGTGGTAATATCACAATTCCTGCATGTATCAGAAAAGGTCTGTCTGAATCACTTTCCTTCAAATAGTGGACATCGATTTACGAATGAACATCAAAAATTAAGATCAATTCTAACTTTTTTCTTTTGCTCTGATCTCGTTCGGTGTTTCAGATTCAGGAGGAACAATTTTTGAGATGGAAATACGAAGATGAAGGGAAAATTAGATGATAAAATTTGAGAGAAAGATAAGTTATCAATTAAAAAAAAAATTAAACCGTCAACATAACGGCTCGACGTTTAGTCGCTGCGCCGGAGCGAAGCGTCTCGACTGAACTTGTAGCCGGCAAAAGAGCCATGTGGAAGGTCTTTTGATGTAGGTGGGAGGATGAGGGACCGGAACAATCCTCTCTCCCTCTCTCAACTATCTCAATGATTCGTCAATTTATTGGCCCACCAAATTCTGCGAAGAAAGTAATGCATAAATTTCGCGACGTATGTGTTACAGCGAAGAAACTAGCATGAGCTGAGTATGATCTGCAAAGGTTCACTCGGAAGGTCGTAGCTGGTTCCGTTCTCCGATTAAAAATCGCGAATGAATTCTATTGCCACTGTACCACATCTACAAATTTTCAATATCAGATGATTTCGGAATGAGTTTGATGTCAATCTTGATGCATTGACCGCGTGGACGTATGAAATCATTGTTCGTTTTTAAAAATGATTAGGAATTATCTGCGTTGCGGTTTCCTTCTGGTTTTAGCACCACTAGATACTATAATATCACTACTGCCAAGGACTCTGTAGTAGAGCTTGTGTTAGTGTATAACTTGATAATAACTATGAAATAGAATGACGGATTAATTCGCACTACACTGTGCAGACCGCCTATAAAAAGGAAAGTATGACTGAGATCGAATGGCATTTGAACTGTATGTCATAGTTTATAGAAATTGATCGATATCGCTATAGAACTATAGATATGTACTTCGAACGCTAATCTTATGCGTTTAAACATTGCACCGAATTAACATATTGGATGTCATGTACAATGATCTGATTATATAATCAGCTGATAATTGTTATATACATTATTATATTCACGATGTTACATATTCTACAATGAGAAAAATAACTGACATGAATTACGTCACATAATTCGCCTTTCTCTCTCTTTATCGCTCAATGTAGGATTGACTCAATTAAAATATTCAAGAGTGACTTGATAGCGATTGTATATTCCCTGTTTGCACGTTGTACGTACGCACGATTATAGACGTGCAGCATTGACTCGCTGAATATGCAATCAGATTTTCAATATCCAAGACAAGAACAAGACAAGAACATATTTTAATTGTTAGCTTTGATTATCGAATCATATTCAATGTCCGTTATACTATACATATGTTCAATGTTCGTGTACCCCTTGACGCTGACGAAGTGTGCAGAATATTGGAAGAGATGTCAATTGGCCCAAAGTTAAGTGTGACCGGAGTGTGAATATGTGCCATAATTCACATTTCCTTCCGCTTCTTCACTTTCTTTATGCGTCTGATTTTCGCCTGCACACTCCACTTCAAATTCAAACTACCATAGCTTCTGCGATAATAATATGTCTAAACATCGAAAATTTTAATATAGTAATTAACAAACTTTCACATTGAATCACATTTCATTGAATCACGCTTTTTCCGGAGATCGGCTTCAATATTCATTTCTTATATTCTTTAGATATCGTCTAATTGGAAATATTGTATAACGTATCGTAAAGCGTTGAGGGTGTAAAATCGAGTAGTATATCTCAAAAGAGGGATTAATTCGACTTACCTACCTCCTAATTATTCCAAAGACCCTTTTTCTGCATACGGTTTGTATAATATATCGGTGAATCTGTTCTAACTGTGATTTTTATGTCCTGTACTGTTTGTTCTCACTAGTCATTAATTACCAATCTATTAATGAAATTTTACGTCACCTGAGTGATATTTACAAACATAAAGTTTATGGAATAGTGCAATGAGTTTGTGTCATTTTAGAACTCAATTTTTAAAAAGGTATGTCATAAATTTACTTGTCAGTACCGTGGTATTGATAAACTTTATCAACTATCGATTTTTTATATAATGAGTAATCATTTTTTGTACTCATTACTAGCCTTATAATTATACGGGAAATGTACATTATTAAATTCCTAAATAAACAATTACAGTTGCTATTTTAAATGAAAATGTCAGTACCATGTGAAAAAATAATTAATTGGTAATAGAATTATTTTAATCATTAATTGTCATTTTTTTTCTCTTTCTTTATAGCCTTAGAGTTGTAGCGAAATCCTTTCAGACTTTCATTTTTACAATAATATAGAGTAATAATATGCATACACAAATGAAAAAAGTTGAATTTTAAAATCCAAAAATTATCAATCACAAAAGTAAGTTAGAACAGAATCACCCATATACTGATCGTGACGTATTACTATCAGACTCTGAGCTATCCTAAAAGAAATCATTACATTTGAATGATCAGGAACCACTTGACTAAGCCACGTTGTTCTTGTTCATCCCGAAAGTATGTATAGGTACACTTACAGACTTACAATTAGTCGCTCATCTCATCCATCCCCTAAATTTTCATTCAGATAAGATCGTACTAGTCGACGTTGGACCCAAACAGAAGAATGCTCAGATTACGCTCTACTATAATTTAGCACAGCTTCCTATACACCTTCTTCAGGCTAAATAATCTTTTTTTTTTCTATAACTTTCAACTATTATCATAAATTTGCGTAGTATTTGAAGCTTCGTTTCTGATCAAATCTTAATACTTTTTCTTCTTAGAAAATTTCCGGAGAGTAACAAATTCTGGGACATAGGGCAAAAAATGAACACGGAGAAACTTCTTAAGCGTTTTAACAAAAGTTGATATGTTACAATCTAATTGAAAAATTTCATAATGAAGCTTTATAGCATGTGATATCTGGGTGCTTATATTCACTAACTTTTGTGTTATGAATAACTGCAAAAATAACTGCGGTCCGATCGGCTTTTAAAAGGAAAAATATATCATATTAAATTTGTTGTGTCATACGTCCTGCAAAAATTCATCTGAATGTATCGCAAAACAGTCGTATGACAAGTGAATATATGAGTAACAGGAAAAAGGAAAAACTTCGAAAACGTTATACACGGAAAAAAAATTGTTGCTGAATTTACTATGTTGAGCAGCTTATCATATCATCGAGCAGGACACTTACCGCTATCGTTTGTGTACATAGGAGGAAGTAGATTCCACCTCCTAATGAGTAAATCTTACCGCAATAATTGTTGTAATTTAATTCGACTGCAAAAAAGTGTTATCCCTATTCATAATGCTCATTTTTTTTCCGTGATAGTTATATTAGACGCAAAATTTAGTGAATAAAAACCCCCTGCAGGGGATACATTTGAAACTTTCATAGAAATTTATTGATACGTTAAAAATCAAGATGAATTGATGAATATCAATTATGATGATGGATTTGATCGATAATAACAATTTTATTAAAGGGTGAAATATTCTCAACAAGATCAGTAAGATGTAGAAACATGTCTGTATCACGCAATTATAGTGTCCTCGATCATGCGTATTGACTTATGCCAGGTAACACGATTAGCAACGGTTTGTTAAAAACTCTCTAAATTCAGATTTTCTGACCAAGCAAAATCGTCGGGTTTGATTCGATAATCTATAGTTATAATCATACAAGTATAACTATAGCTATATGATCTGTCCATATAAGGATCGAGTATTGCATATTGATCTATTGTTGAATCAATTTTAATAATTAAAAGAAACACGTTTTCATTCGGTTAGAAAAATTTCAATGTAGGTATTGGCCCAGTTATAAATGTTAAATTGAAGGGGTATAGGACTGTTGGAACCTTTGAAACAATTGTTTTTCTGAGTGGGATTACAACGAGCTAATTCAATAGCTACGAATCCGGAAAAAAAAACCTGTGCTAATTCAAAAGCTTCGGATTTCCATATTTATCAATATTTTTTTCAAGTTTCATTTTGAGTCCAATAAACATGGACTGAAATATAATTTGCCTTATGCCTGCCTCAAATACGCTCATTGTAATCCTACCCAGAAAAACATCAATGTTTTGAAGGCTCCAACAGTCCTATACGTCTCCCTTAATAAATATTGACTCCTATGAACTGTTTTTTTTTTTTTTTGATCATCAAACGTAAGTTTCTTGCAAATTGTACCGATGATCGACAGGGTGGATCCTTTCTATATGAAATGTTACGTACGAAATGAAATCAACGAATTATCCAACTATATCAGACATGATAATATGACAATATTTATAAAACAAACATGTTTCTATAATTAGACTTTATAATTGTCGTATCGCGAAAGCGAGGACTTGCTTCGCGATGTTAATAGTCGTGTGAGTAGGACGTATAACTTTTTAGAAATAGACAAAAATATAGACGATTTTTAACTAGCCAGAATAATATGGATGAAAACTGAGATGTACGATGAAATCTATACTCGTTTTAAAATATATAGGTATATGAGGTATTCCACACCGTTTCGAACGGTAGGAAAAATGACCGCCTCTGAAAAAATCATCTTTTTGTCTTATGATACAACTATATCGAAAGAATTTATGTGAATTATTTCAGAATTTTCGGATCGCATTTATGGAGTTTTTCCAAATTCCAACTTTTTCTACGAACCTCCGTATCTCAAAAGTATAAGATCATACAAGAAAATTTATGGGACAAAAAAGTTGCAGTTTCGAATCAACTTTGTGTAAAATTTTTTTTGGGAGGCAAATCCAAAGTGACGTATTGATTAAAAACTCAATTTTTGTGTATTTTTGGTAAGATTGGTATTTTTTGGATTCGAGAAATTCCCTAAAAAAAATTTTTCAGAAAGTTGATTCGAAACTGCAACTTTTTTGTCCTATAAATTTTCTTGTATGATTTTATACTTCTGAGATACGGAGGTTCGTAGAAAAAGTTGGAGTTTGGAAAAACTTCATAAATGCGATCCGAAAATTCTGAAATAATTCACATAAATTCTTTCGATATAGTTGTATCATAAGACAAAATTATGATTTTTTCGGAAGCCGTCATTTTTCCGATCATACATACTAGTTTCAATCCGCGAAGAATAAGTTCACGATCCTGCGCTAAGAAAGAAAAATTAAACAGCTTATACATATCTTGGAACCAAAAGTCAAACATTTTCCAATGGTTCTCAATAAAATTTTCACCTTGCTGATAGGTTATTTATTTCACTTCAAAAGATTTTCTCCAACTTCATATAACATTCAGAGATATTAGGAATCGAGGGATTTTCTCATTTATTCAAATAAAATGCTCGCTAAATTTGTTTTTTTTTTCTTTTTTTTTTAAATTTCTTTCTTTCAGACAACTAGTAGTACATAATATCTCCAATGATTCAGCTACTCCCTAACTTCCACATATAGTTTCAGAATTTCTAATAATAAGCTAATCGTAAAGTCAAGAATAACGAGAACTAACGATAATTATTTTTATAATTTTATTACTTTTCACATCATGTTAGGAGTATGATATAGTTCAGTTCACGTATATTACGTATACGTGGCACAGATAATTTTTTATCTGAAAATACTACAACTGAATTGATCCACTGGACTTTGGTTACTCTCCATCCCTGAGCCTGGACCTTTATTTTTTTTTTTTTTTTTTTTCACGTCTATATTTTACCTCCTCCTTCTTCCTTCCTACCCCCCTGCTCCCCTGCCCCCCGCCCTGCTCATTTTTCTATTTCTTTTTGATCTGTTACATCTTAAACACGTCACATTAATAACATAACAAGCATTTCAATATATATAATTGGTATGAGATTGGCTTTGGCTGCCGCTCGTCGTTATCTTCGATACGTATTAATTAATCTACGGAAGATAAACGACGTTAACAATTTCACCCAATTTTAAACAATAAATTCTTTTTTTAATTAGGAAATATATATATATATATATATATATCTCGAGATAGAGAGATGATATATGATTATATACCTATTATATACTATAATATGTACTAATTAATTCAACTATATCTATACATAATGATATAAATTTCCACGTTTTATTTTTTTTCTTTTTCATTTTTCTTTTTTCTCTCTTATTTCGTGTTCCTTCTTATTATAGGTATGTATTCTTTTTAGATAATATATAATAGTATAATATAAAAGAAATGAAAATTGAATGAAAACTTAACAGTCGTAATTAATTTGTAATAATCATTTATCTTCCAGCTAGGCTTGAATGGGTGTTGTAAATTAATATAATTAAATTCAACATAATAATATACAATATTACAGTTTCTGTAGTATCTAGTAATTAGGCTATTTTAGAGATACCTCCCTCCCTCCCTCCATCCATCCCGCCCTCGGTCGCTCCCTTAGACTCTCTCTCTCTTCTCCACTTTCTCCCAAGTGGCTCAGTACCTCGTTAGATCAGTTTAGTTAATTTATGCTCGTAAAATATCTTAAAGTAAAAATACTTTAGCCACATAATAACACATAATACGATTACACTATACAAAGGTATGTAACAAAATTAAAACTTTTTAATTATTCTATCAGTCACTTGCACAATTTAATAAATTATAACTATAATTTATCGACGACACACTACTACTGCAAGCATGCTTGAACTTTTTCTATCCATTCCTGTGCAGTTGATGCATCTCCCGCACAAAAGTTATAAGTCCTTCTATTAGTACGCAGCTGAAATAAAATAAACAGAATATCGTCATATCAATTTAGAAGTTTCAAATATAAAAAAAAAAAAAAACAAAGAAAAGAAAAAACAATAAAAACTTAAAAATAAAACGAAACTTACATCAAAGAATGATTTATCGTCCGTTTTCTTCGGTGGACCCGGAGTCGGTGCCGCCGGTGTAACAGACACTACTTCAGCCAGATCTGTTGAACATTAATTATACATTATTTATGAAAGAATTTTTAATTTATCAATTTTTAACACGAGGAATTAGGGTATAGGTACCGATGTATCCTTTGCAGTGTGAATCTTCCATAGCATCGTAGTACCTTAACTGATGTTTTATAGAATCTAAAACAAACCAACGTTGTTTCCACCCTTTCAGAACAACACCACGCTTATAAAGATACCCTTCGTGGGTACGATTCTCGGCAACGTTGCTTGAAAACTGTTCGTAGTACTGCTGAGAAGATGTTTGTATCGTTGCAACGCCTGTAAGAAAAAACCATTATTTTTAAGAATTGAACAATAGTCGAATAATAATCATCCTTTCACACTTACTTGAATTAACACTTCCGTTGTCTCCACCACTCCTTGTGAGAGTATGAGACTGCAAGTTGTCAGCAACTGCCTTGTACTTTGTACAGTTTTTGGGAACAGTCTCAGCGCATTTGTCGTGACACACGTGCCCACAGTCTACGCATCTTAATCCTGCCTTAAGCGGACCCCATACAACACCGTTGCACGTGTCACAATGTGTGCGCGTAGCGGAATCTATCCTCTCGAATCTATTAGGAAATAAATCAAGATCATGAACCAATTTCTTATAGTTACTTGATATTGGAAGTTGATTATATCAAAGGGAATGTTGCAACAACTAGTTTATCACCTGTGCGGGTGAGCGTAAATAGAGCTTTCATTTCCCGTTTGGCTTCCTCCGGCCAGTTTACCCCGCAGAAGAAGTTCTAGCGTAGATCGTTTGTGGATCAAACGACCATGGTATCTCACTAAGGCTGTACTGAACGACGCGTGACGCTTAAATGCATAAGTTGATATGAGTAATGGTCTGCGGTAAGTTCGGAGACGAAATCTGCATGCGAAATTGTTTCAACTTTATATATCTTACACTTACAGTGAGAGAATCTGTGTTTGGTAGCTCTAGCTTATCCCAGAGTACCTTCCACTTTTGTGGCAAGTGTCCAAGCTCCGTCTCCAGCTTGTGAATTTCCTCTAATAAATGTGAGAATTGATCCGGTACCATCGTACTCAATCCATCATATCTAGGGTATTAATGTCTGATGTTAATAATGAAAAACAACAGATTTCTGATCAACGAATATCGAGTTATCATGCAATACTTTGATTATCATGCGGCATTAAGATTTCTGGAAGAAACATTCCGATATATATGTATATGCATATTTCCTTACACCCTAATTTCAATGTCTAATAATCATCGCCTGTTCTCATTAATCTCCATCCATAATTCAGAGACATTTATCAATCGTTTAAACTCGACTACCTACCCAAGAGTAACAACTTTACGATTACTCTTCACGATTCCATCCGCAGCTTCAGCCTCCTCTTCCTGTTCTGAATCCTGCTGTAAAACTTCAAGATCGTAGCCCGGCCCATGCGCCAATTCCTCGTCTAAATAATACTGCCAAATTTCCAGACTTGGCAAGTGTGATGCAGGTCGAAGAACCTGCGGATAATACGAGTTATGAAATTATTTAGAGTTCTCTTCGCCTATTGATTGATATCGAATCAAATGATTCAATAAAAAACTCACTGGATGTTCAGTGTTTGGTGTGTACATGAAATTGTAGAACAACGGTGACCTGGCGTGCTGTTTTTCTATATAATCAAATATGCTTTGGCCAAGATTAGACCCGGTATTTGTTCCCGCCAATCTTCCCCCAGGATATACAGTCTCATCGTCACTTCCTGTATCGACTCCTTTATGATGACTAGTTAGAGAGCCTCTCTTATCTTCTACAGCTGTAATGCCGCATTCAACTCTGTCGAACTCACAATCCAATAGGAATGTTCGAAAACGACAAGATACGGAGTGATAAGCTAGGAATCTAAGGTAGTAATCGTTAAACTCAAAAGCTAAGGGAAACTGTTTTTGTATCTGATGTACGATGTCTAAGAACTGAAGAAACGTTGGTGTGAAATTTGTCGTCTGTGAATTTACAGCCAAATTACTTCTGTGTCCAAATCTATGGCCAAAACCAAGCCATTCTTTTTCTATAAGAATTCTAAAACCATCGATTGTTCTGTAATGAGGATCCAAGCACACTTGTGCTACAGAACAAACCGTGGCTGTTGTGTCCCAGCCATCTTCTAGGCAAAGAGTTACCGAAGATCCTTGCACATCCATCAGATCTATTACAGCACCCGCTAATTGCATTGTGCTCTGTAATTGCTGTAGCCATTCAGAACTCTCGATCAATCTGTAAGAAAGAAGTAAATTCCATATAGATTCTTTGAAGCGTTATATTCAGTCTTGTTGCCTGACAATGATGAGAATAAATAACTTAGTCTCAAAAATGTAGAAGCTTGAAAAATTTAATTTTATCCAAACTGACAATGACGCATTTCTAAACGTACTTATAGAAGCTTTGTTCGGGTTCTGGATTCAGTGAACTGGGAACACAGGCTCTCATCAATTTTTTGAAAGCAGCCTTAGTATGCCTTACGTCGTAGTATTCTACCGGTATAAAGTCTGTCTTTGGTGCAGATTCAGCTTTAACTCCCTGTAATTAAAAAAATGCTATTTTCATTCTAATATAAGATGAAATTCGACAGAGATTTAAGAGATATACCGTAACCACTCTATGGAAAGAAATATGAAAACTGAAATGTAGTATAATTGTAAACAAAGAGAATGTAGGAGGTTGAAAATTTTCTTATGTCTCAAGCATATCTCATCTTATATTATAAACATTTTTATCCCATCTTATGACATTATTACCTTCATGTGAGCTTTCTCTCCAAGAATATAGAGCGCCGCACGCTGGAAGGTATGAACACACTCAGTGCCACTATCTGAGTCTGCAGAATGCCTGACGGTACCTCGCTGATTGACCGTAGTAAGAGAAGCTTGCGAGCTATGCCTCTTGTCCTTAAGAGAACCCCAACGTCCAAAGTTTTTAGGCCCCTTGCCACCCGACGATCTTGGGAACATTCTAAGTTAGAGAGCGCAGAATCAGGCAAGCAATACCATCTAATCGGACAATGAGAATAGATACAAAGCACATGCTTAGCGCGCAGGACAACATTGAGATATTTGGAACTTCAAGACAAAAACGAATAACAAGTTTAATGATAAATGATAAATGTACATAAACCAGCAGGGTATGTGAAATGTACATTGAAAATGAAAGAAAATTTACCAGATTTTTAATCAAACTGAAAAGTTGAGTCGATATGAAGAAGAACTATACGTATAGATACACAATGAGATCACTATGAATATTATAATTGAAAATATCCAATAATTGTACATACCCAAGTGTACCGATAGCTTTATTGAACGGATTTCGCCTGGACTGTTCAGGAGTTGCGTTTCGGTCTTCAGCTGCCAAGAACAGAGAATCTATGCTAAGAGAACTATCGGACATCCCCCAAGCAGATCCTTGTCGTAATACTGAAACTGGTGTTGCTGCCACTAATGCCATCATATATTTTTCTAGCTCCAAGGACGAGGTACTCTCGGAAGAAGTAGCTGTTCAAAAATCAAATGCGCATTCTTATTAGTTGTTCTACTTCTCAATAATAGATAATCATAAAACTAAGATAAACGGATTCACATCTCAAATATCTGTAAAAGGAAGAGAAAAAAACCTTTGAGATTCCCGGTAGAAGAAGGATGGGCTTTGAGCATTCCCATAACTCCTTTACCATGATAGCCAGCGCCTCTCATCAATAGAGCTTTTGTTCTCGGATGTCGCCAAGTTATAGCTGGTATTCTGCTGTGTCTATAAAGGCGGCAAAACCTTCTGATACTTTCGTCGGTCACACTATTAGGAACTATTAACAGGGCCGGGTAGCTCCTGCACATCATGTATGCACAGTTTACAGAGGATAAACGGAAAGGTTCATTTCGTCGATTATTTTGAGGACTACTTGGGCATAGTCCGAGTCGATACCAGTCTCTGACATAGCTTCTTTCAGAGAGACGTTCCAAGGTTTTAGCATCAGTTGGAAGTTGGGGCATGATTCCGGGAATTTCAAATTCGTCAACTGTGGAAGTTTAGGGATAATTTATGTTAGAAATTCGTCATTGCGTTCGATATAGGAGATATTATTCAGTTTAGAAAGACATTACTCACTGCTAAGATCATCGTCATGGCTTAAATCATTGTTATCTGTAACAGGTAGGCTCATTCTACCTGGCGAAGTCATGTATTTATTGTTACTGGTCAGATTCATATTTGGCAAAACGTATTTCTGCCGCTTAGAAGATTGCTTTGGCTTGAATCCCGCCTTGCGTGCAGTTTTCAATAGAGTTTTCTTCGCAAATCCCCTAAGATAAAAATAAAAAAGAACAAATTATGAGTCTCTCATCTCAATGAACTTCACAGAGGTCTCTCCCCCAAGGACTACTCACTTGAGAGTAGCGTTCTTCTCCTTTCCCTTGTGGTGAGTCGTTTGCGTAACCATAACTTGGCCGTTGAATGCAAAGTGATGAAAGATATGTGGTGGATATCGCTCCTTATGAACGAGCTTCTTAAAAGTCTCTATATTTTCTTGCGTTACTTCTTCGTCGAAGGCTATTTTTATCAGTTGAAAGGTACACGACCTCAGCTGCAAACCTTCTTGAAGGCATTGATCTAAATGAGCCAAATGTGGAGCCGTAACTTTTTTCTCTTTTGTCAGAGATGTTACGGGGAATGCACGTACCACTAGCTGTTCGCAGGCTGTAAAAGCACAAAGAAAATAACTTTAGCGTATATCCAAATATCCAAATGAAATATTCAAAAGACAGAAATAAATCCGGACAGAAAGATTCCAACAAAAATAAAGAAGATTCAATGAATCAAATTACCAAATGGATCGCAAGGGATACCCTTGAACACTATTCGATAATTAGTCAAAAAGATAGCTCCCTCAGCGGGCAGTAGAGGCGGAGCTTTGGGGAGGCCTGCAGATCCTTCCTCTCTGCCATCGGGCAATAGATAAACTCGTAATCCGTCCATTATAACTTCTTCTCCAGGCAGCATATTGGGCGTTAAGATTTTGGGCTGGGAATAAAAGTCAGATTGATTACTTTCATTTCAGATAAGTATCAAATGAACAATTAATAACTTCGATTTCAATTTTATGATAATTTAAGGGTGTACGAAAATTTCTCACTTTTTGTATGGGAGGTAAACGTTTACTCTCCCGATGCACAGCCTCAAGAGTTTCAATGTGCATATGGACTACCCCCGGCACCATCTGATGGAGACATCTAACGTGTTCAGCGCTGACACCACCCTCGGTGCAAACTCTATCAACGAATCTTGAAACCATTCGAATTACCGCAACCCCAGTCTCCCCAGGGTCAGTTTCTTCAAAGCCTGACTCTGCGTCTCCGCTATCGCTGGCCACACTGTTTCATGAAACGTAAACAATCAGGAGATTAGAGGAGTCAATTTTTTCACAGATTTTATCGTTTCTTTTAGTCAGCCAATGAATACCTATTAGTGATGCTGTTGCTAGCTCGTTCGTCGTCATAAACGTTATCCTGCCTGTGAGCTTTGGCTCCTATGTCTAAAGGAACCAATAGATACACCATTCTGTTGGCATAGTGTATGGCTTGACTGTACATCGTGCTTTCCTCGCTGATGATTAATTCTTGTTGTTTTTCCGCGTCTATAGCGGGCCATATTCTCATTTGTTCTGCAGCTATTTCCAAAGCTGAAGGCTCCTGGGCCCTGTACATTGAAGATCGATCTTTGAACGGAAACTCTTTCGTTTCTCTTGGGCTCATAGGACTGAGCATGTTGTCGTTAAACGATCTTGGGGACGTGTTTTCCCCGGGAAGATACAGCCGTTTTACATCCCTCTGGACGTCCAGATAGAACGCAGATTCCCAGAACTGTTGATTTTGCCACACAGCGTGTTCCTGGATGCAAGTATAAGCGAATTGTATCACCCCGGTACACAGCTTTCTGCAGAAAGCTGTCGCTAGTGGAAGCAGAGCGGCTGCTACTCCGTGTTCATCCATTGAGGAGTCGTCTTGTAGAGCGCAATTCATTAGCCGTACTACGAGATCGAATTGTTGGTGTTCAAGCATAGCTTTATTACCAACAACATGCTGAGCCAACTCCATGCAGAGGGCCAGTCGGGCTGCCTTGCTTTTCAAAGCTCTTAATACTGCAGGAAACGTTTTTCTTGCATCTGATATCTTGTTCTCGAATATACAGTTTATACAATTCCGTAAAACCTCTAGTCTTCGCGCTGAGTTACTCACTAAATGTCTAGCGTCATGGATTATAGAGATATGAGGCCCCATAGGAACTATACGTGGCTGAACTGGTCTCAGCGAAGATAATCTAGACGAAGAAAAAAAGTTATTAATATCCCGCTGCTCTCCTTCCAGAAAACACCTCTCTTCATAAAATTACATCAAATTGATCTCGCACCTAACTTTGAGATTATTTTTAGCAAGTCCTTCGTCAATAATCGCCTCTACTTGGTCGCAGTTAATATGTGGTAAAGGTGGCTGATGAATTCGAGCAAAAGCTCCTTCGGGTGGCTTTAGAATCTTTTGAACGTAAGGTTGAGGATTTGGATTCTCATTTGTGTATAGTTGTTGAGCTAAATCTTGAATGTGTGTCAGTAATAGTCCTGGGAACAATAAATACATTGGTAAAATCACAAAACGAAACAATTAACTCCGTACCTTTGATCAATTAATCAACTACTAGCTATACTTACGATGATCCTGTGCTTCTTGCTTAAGATGATCACTCAAATTGCTATGTAATTCGTCCCAAACATCACAAGGTCGCCATGGAGGCCCTCGTTCTACTATGAAAGAAGTAAAGAACATGCAGTCGAGAACCCTAGTGGTGAAATCGCAGTCCGTCAGGCCTCGTTCTCCCAGAAATGCGGCCTGTGGTATAAAAATTACATTTTTAAGAAAAGAAATTGAAGGAATAATCGTCCATGATTTCAATGAAGTGAATAAGAAGCCCGAAAAAAGCACCTTGTGAAATGTAATGACGGGTTTTGGATGTATTCTGATCAAAGTCAAGCAGCTCCGATATCCCTGCAATAGCTGAGCAAATGTGCGCATAAATACAGCTCTGAGTTCCTTGTCTAGCATCGGAGGATGCGGCGCTCTTGTAGCTAGAGGAGGAAAAGCGTAATCCGCACAGCTCAATTCCGGCTGTAAAACGAGAGACAATGCGTCTTGCGTTTGAGACAAAAGGGGCTCTGGAAGTAGCGACAAAGAGACTCCGTCAGGTACTGTTATGGAGCCGCCATCAAGATCCGCAACTATTACATCCATCTGAAATGTGATAGAAGGTTTGGGTTTATTATAGCAGAATATAAGCACAAAGGTGCGTAAAAAAAAAATGTGGGCATCCGAAACTCACCAGTTCTGCAACTTCGTACTTAAGCGAACTGTGAACACCCATGATAAATGGTGTCGGCGTACTTAGAACCTCTACCAGGGCAGCGGGAAGGAGTGGAATGTAAACGTGAGTGTATCTAAATGGATACATTAGCGCAGTGAGAGCACGGCAGCCCTCTGTTAAACGAGAATAACTCGCTGAATGAAATAGAATTTTGTGTTCAGTCATAACTCCGCAGAAAAGTACGAGCACATTGCGAATACCTGAAAATGAACAATCTTCAAATCCCCTGAATTTGAAAGTTGAATTTCTGAAGAATGAAATGTAATAAGGATTTACCAAGCTGTTGAAATAACAAGTTTACACTCGTATGAGTTATGGGAAGCGATGGGCTGATTGGCGGTTGAAGTGCCTGACGATCTCCGGCTCCGATACTAAAACGTACTTGCGGACCACCGGCTGGAGGTACTTGTATACATCCAAGAATGTTGCCAACTAATGTTTCCAATGGTATACCAAGATTCTCAACATACACAGTGTAGATTATTCCAAGACAGTTCTGTGATAATTGTCAATTTTTAATTACTTATAGAAAAAAGTGTGTGAAATTATCGAGAAATCAATATTCCATTGTCAGTGATATTCACAATGCTTAAAAATAGGTGGAAAATAGATCTCTACAAGTTAATAGATCCACATACTCTGAAAGTTTCGATGTAATCGAGCCTGGAGACCAGCACCAGACATTTTGGAGCATACATGATGCTGTGATGAGTAATAGCAGGTATACTCCGAACCAAAGTACGACTATCTCCATCGACCGGATCCTCTTCTTCGTCGACCGGTTTACTAGGTGTTATAGAAACCGTTTCGTTGAAACACATGCAAGCGCAATAATGCCGGTTTGCATCTATGTCTGTTAGAATTGATACAAAGAAACGAGGCTCTTGTCTGTCCGTAGATAGCGCCCATCCTTGAGGCTGACAAAACTGAAATAAATATCAACAAGTAACGTGCGATTATTGCAAACCCACTTCTAAATATAAATATGATAAATTTAAAATGCATTGTAATTAAAAATGAATAAGATAACATCTCACCCATTCTATTCCTTCTATAAATGGTGTGTCGGACCAATCTTTTTTTGGGAATCTTTGCATTATCATACCATTGCTTATCCCACTCCCTGTGAAAACATGTGTATTAATTAATATCAGTGGGGTAGAAGAACTCGATTTCTTCTACTGTGACTAAAGTGTGTTTTTTGTTACATGATGTTCGGTGCTTCGGGTTTTTTTGTACTTAAAAATTAATGGCAAACATGTGACTAAAGAAAGTATGATTTCAGAGACACTGGTTGATGATCTACATCGAATACCTGTTTAAAAAATGGTATAAAATGAAGAACAAAAAACATCATTATCAATTTCTGAAGTGCACTTTGAAAATAGACATTATACTTATGACTGAAGCCTTTGTATCTTGCAATCTTTGATGCGGACATTATTATTATTATTTTTTTTTAAATTTTTTTATTTGTTTCTTTTTTGATTGCAAAACGATTGATAAATAAAAGATGATCAAACTGAAATGATGGGAATTTTTGTCTTTCATCATAACTAAAATTTGATGCATAGTAGGTATATATCTGAGTTTGAAATTGAAATTGAAATTGGAGGTAAATATTTGTCGAAAATTGTATAATATTTAAGTATGCGTCTATGAACTTACTTTCTTTTTCGTGATCGTAACCGACGACTACGAAGTAGTCTGCCAACCGAGACATTTCTGTAAACTCGTTGTGCGGAGTGGGAGAAGACGAATTCAACATCCCACATAGATTTATTGACTTGACATTTCAAAGATAATAAATGTTTGACTACACCTATTTAACAACCACTGTCCACTTTAGTGGACCACTTGCTGGTTTAGAACATCATTGAGATTTTATTAATCGTCTATTTCACTGGTAATCACTCCGACTAATATCACCTTTTTATATTATATATTATCCAAGCGATTGAATAATATCTATAAAAATGTTATGATCTATGTGTTATGGTATGTATGTGTATTCCATGAAATATTGTCGTCGTCTTAAGTCAAGTGCTAGTTGAGTGTGAGGTTCGAGTGTATCAAGTGTCAAAACTGTAACGTGATGAATATGAAACACCGTTGTAATTTATTGACAATATATCTCTCGTTCGGCTAGTTACTCTACATAGCATAATACGATTAATAGATTCTTGTTATTTTATAAATCACAATTTGATGCCACACCCTGAAGCTTTAATCCATAACCTTCCAAACTAAAGCGCTACATTAGATTTTAGTTAAACGCCAACGACACCATCGATAATATGGTATACAAGTTTGCCGAGCCCATGGAAGAAATATAACTCGTATAAAAAGAGCTCTCCCTCCCCCTCCCTGCCGCATAAATTAAGCCCCTCATCGCTCGCGATTAAATTATAATTCTCGTTTTATTCTATTGTAAATCGTTAGTAGACGATTTATAGTCCATTCACGACCTTCACGACGAATTATTCACAAATGTTTAACGTTTATTCATAAAAATAAAAATAAAAATTTGCCTAGGGAATTTAATGCCTGGTTTACGCAACGCCGTAACTTACTTAATTTTAGAATTGACCAACCAGGAAGCTGCTTTAGCCATGCGCCAGGTGAATCGAGCCTCCTCATTGGTCAATCACACTATGCACCCGCAAGTCATTCTTGTGATATCGTACTCGATATTGCATATCATAAGGCGTATCCATAGATGTTTGCCGCAACAACACAGAGAAGTTTTCGAATTATATCGCGCGATTCACTGTTGCAGTTGTATTATAAACGTCTATCAGAATCAAATGCGAAGGACCTGAACAATGATAAGATAACTAAAAAGCACAGGATCTGTATAGGTGGAACAACGGAGTCTTCATTTCTAAGCATAAAACACGAACTCTAGATCTACTAGCTGCGGGATTTTAGATCAGCGCACTCACCCTGGCGAAACTCGTTCACCCAGGCTAATTCATTCGAAACGTTCACTGAACGTCATACAAGATCATGTATACTTTGTTTAGTCTGTCTGTTAGTTGTCTTATCCTTGAATAAATGCCTTCGCTTCCTACATTTTATGTGTATATCACTTATTGCATGTAATTCTTTAGAATTCTTATACGAAATAACGCTCCGTCTCTATTTTACCATGATTGCATAAATTTTCAGTAGCAGATAACACGTTTTGATAGACTAATACTCATACATTTTTTAATTTCGTAGCGTCAGTGAATAAACTTGAATAACAGTGTTTCGTATTTGAGTTTATAAATGACGTCAATATGGCGTCTTGTCAATTTCCGCTCGCGCTGATTGTCGGGTGAATTCTACGGCCGAGTTTTATGGGTAATATTTCCCAAGATTCTTTTTCCCGTTTATAATGGCAAGGGGGTTCAAAATTTGACGTTTGTAATACAAACTGTCAGAATTTCATTGATAAAATTCACAACATAACCGCGTAACAGTTAACTAGTTCAGAAAAAAATGTCATAAATTACAGAAATGATATTCTCGCTAGTATAACCAAAGTTGATAAAAGAGTGAAGAGAAAAATGGCGATTCATTCCTTAATATGCTAATATTGAAATGTAACTGAAGTGATGCGATAAATTTTTTTTCACCCATTTAACATAACCCTAAATTCAATCTTACGTCAAACTTGAGGGGAAAATGTCATTAATAAACGAACGTCGCAAATATCTATTTATCTACTCAACGCCCGAACCCCCCTGAAACTTATTCGACGTATACATAACAGCGTATTTTAATTACAAGTAAACCATAAGTATACATAGAATGCTATTATTCTGCTTTTTTGAACCAACCCAACCGAACCTAACCTAACCTAACCTAACCTAACCTGAATCTACATCAATTAATCGATTCTCAATAAAAAGTTTCTTCAATTTATTATGCTCCAAGGATTCTGTGAAAGAGGTCTAAAAATTATGTCAAACAATGAGGCGGAACCCTTGGATAATACTGTCGAGCAACAAGATTTTACGCTCTTACAAGGACTCGAGGTGCGTTCGAAATTTCAATTTTTAAGCAACAGATTGTAATTTTCAAATTCAACCCAAAGTACCATTTTTCACCATATTTTACACCCTCATCAAATTTTCTAGGACAATTCAGGAGACATTTTAGAATGCCTTTCCGTAATGGTGAATAACAGTCATGCAGAAAACGGACAAGTACAGGAACTCATACTTGACGATCAATTACTTGGTACGACGTTGACCGCCGTCACTTTACCGGATGGAACGCAAGCCTTTGTTACAGAAAACTTTGACGAAGATGGTGAATTAATAGTTTGTCTTTTCAGTATTTTAGTCGTAAAAATGATGGTTTTAGATGTTTTTTCAACCAATTTATAGACTCGGATTTAAAAAATGGGTATAGATAATCGAGGCAAAAATTATGCCCAGAAACATGAAAAGAAGAAACAATCTTACAATTCAAATAATGAACTAATTTTGTTTTACGTTAGAATCTGAGGAATACAAAGACGACGAACCAACCCTAGAGTTGGAAAATGGAGGTACCATTCTGTTGAGAGATTTGACAGAGTTGGCCGATGGCAAAACGTTGCAATTTGAACTCGATCCTTCTGCATTTCTACAAACTCAATTAGCCGGTTCTGAAAATAGTGAAAATAACTATCCTCAAGTTGAGCTTATCAATGGTACTGCATATATGGTCGCTGGTCATGTCGATGTTGATGAAGGACTCTGGGAAATTGCAGAAGGGACGTTGAAAGAAGATGACTCGAAAAAGATTGTCATAAATAAGATATCTGAAGCTAAATTGAGAAATCAACATCCCTGTCCGAGAGAAGGTTGTACTAAAGTTTACAGTACTCCGCATCATCTCAAGGTGCGCATAGACTGGTTAAAAAAATTGTAACCTACATTCCAATACTTCTATCTGTTTAAAATACTGAATTGTCGGTTATTTCAGGTCCACGAACGCTCCCACACTGGACAAAGACCTTACAGATGCTCTCACTCTAAGTGTAAGAAGAGCTTTTCAACCGGTTACAGTCTGAAAGCGCATTTGCGTACTCATACTGGTGAAAAACCATACAAATGCCCGACCGAATCTTGCAATAAAAGCTTCAAGACGTCGGGAGATTTATTGAAACATGTTAGAACACATACAGGAGAAAGGCCCTTCGTCTGTCCGTTTGATGGATGTGGGCGATCGTTCACTACGAGTAATATTAGAAAGGTAATTTTTTCCTTGCCTTATGCAGTGGTGTTAAAAATCCCTTTCATTTTACAGTTCGAGAAGCTTAGTGAGTCTGATTACATGTTTTCGAAGATATGTACACAGTTTTAACAAACGTTGCAAATATTTCTGCCACAGGTTCATGTGAGAACGCATACTGGCGAGCGGCCATACAAATGTACACATCCCAAGTGTGGTAAGGCCTTCGCGAGTGCAACTAATTACAAAAATCACATCAGAATTCACTCTGGAGAGAAGCCCTACGTCTGTTCAATTGAAAATTGTGGAAGACGATTCACAGAATATTCTAGTCTATACAAACATCATTTGGTAACTTTATTCGAAAAATTCTTAGACTTTTTTTTAGACTATCAATGAACTCTAATCAATTTTAAACACGAATCTCTTCTCCTTTCTCAAATAATACCTCATACAATAAGTCAAACTGTTATTTCTGTTAGGTTCACACGCAACAGCGACCATTCGAATGCAAAATTTGCTTCAGAAGATACAGGCAAGCGAGTACGCTTGTGATGCACAAGAGAACAGCCCATGCCTTGGTCGAAAATGAAGACGGCGTTGATGTTTATCTTAAAGATGCTTTAGATTTGGCAAATCAAACCAAAGGAAAACGAAAAATGTCTACCATACCAAATGTAAGGCGATATTGGAATTGTTAGAGAAACTATTGCCTCCAAGTATTATAAAGAGTTTTTTGTCATTTTCAGCAACTAATGTTCGAGATAAATGGACAAATAAAAATATCTGATGGAACGGAAGAGTCTACAGACAACGAAACGCAAATACTTTTAGTCGGAGATCCGTCACAAATAGCTGCACTTCAGGTTTGTGGAAAGGATTACTCTAGGCATATTTATAAGTCAATGGAAAACCAATATTTCGTCATTTGTAGCAAATCGGTTTAGAGGAAGGATTTGATGCTGGAATTGATACGTCACTGGAAGGCTTGAACATAAAGATTGAAGATATAGAATTCGGATGGGACTAGTATAACGAATTGATTAGTTAAACTGTAAAATCTAACGAAGTTTAAAGTTAACTTTAGTTGAGCTATTCGCATTTGATACTTCTGTACCTACAATGATCGAAGCCGAGTCAAAAATAAAGTATTAAAGCAAATACTTTTTATCAATATCCTGATAATTGTTACTGATTTTAAAAACTCTATTCAACGTATGTATGCCATACGTATTTTACTGTACAAGCTAGACACGTTTTTATTTCTAATATTTTATATATTATATAAAAGAGATTATAATTAAATTCACTTTTTTTTTCTCTTAATGTACATTGCTTTTTGTTTCTTTCACAATATAATATCTTCGATATTGTTGTTAAATTCTAATTAATTTGTGTAATTTAAATAATAAATGGACATTTTTGTTTCACAATGTGTTCGGTTTTAAAAATCCTACAGCAAATTTACTCTACTTTTAAAAATCCTTTGAGAATCGACTTTCAGTTATTTATTACTATCATCTTTATTCTTCTTGAAGATATTAAACTCTGGCCTTACATACTGCTCGAGTAAATCTTTGTCGAAGATGAATCTCCCAAGAGCTTGATCTCCGATTCCAGAAAGCACTGTGACGAGCCTAGCAATTTCATTAACGCTTTTCATTTGCTCCTCCATAAAGCCAGTAACGATAAAATCGCTCGCATTCAAATCCCCGTGCTTTTCAGCAACGTGATTTGTCTCCACAAGCTTTTCTGCTACTTCAAGTTCTAGCTGAAGAGCTTCCTAGAACCATTACTCGATGGAATATATTTTTTTTTCTATTCCTTTAATAATCGCATAAACAATAGCGTAACGTTTTTAAATATACTTTAAATGCATTCAGAGGACATTTCCAGTCTTGGTTCGGCGGCGCGTCTATAGAACACAAGTTAATCAATCCACCCCGCATTTTGATGTAGTTAAAAAATCTCAACGCATGTCCGTGCTCTTCGTGATGCATTTGTATAAAGAACGATTCACAGCCTGGTAGAGCTACGTCCACACGACCAAAGTAGCCTGCCTAGGTACATAACGTTATTCGCCTTTTCAATCTTCGACAATTAACAGACTGAGAGCGAACTAGCTGCCATAACTATCCAAAAATCACATAAGTGACGTGTGAATTCTAAAGTTACTCATTACTTTTGACGATGAAGAAGCGTACAATGATCATTGAACCTGCGAGTTTTTGGTATAATTGCAATTGAATACACTTAATCACCATGGAAAGGTAATAGTAGAAAGCTTTCATTTCTGCAGCAAACTGTCTGTTCATAATGGCTTCAGTTTCTGAGTGAAATTTAAAATTAGCTCGATTTCCTGTAGGCCAACGACCTGGTGGATTACCACAGTCGACTGGATCTCCAGAATTTGATGATGCCGATGTGAAATCGTCTTTACATTTTGATACATAACTTTGTGTTTGTAGATCAAAACTTGATCGCTTACTACTAGCGATATGCGATACAGGTGTAATTCGACTTTTATCTACTCCCATTACTGACATAAAAGATGCACTGAAAATTTTTCAGAGATTTGAAGATAGTCGGGTATAAAAAAAACTAACGAATTATATATTATCGTGGAATTGAAAAATTCTGTCTTACCAGCTTCTGAGATTTGATTTAAAGTATAAAATTATAGGACTATAAACTCGCAGCTGATGAATGCCAAAAATCTTTTCCAGATTAAGAGTTTCTACTTTCCGATACCCCGGATATAAAATTTTCATCATTTTTCATTTTAAAATTTTCTATCATCTAGCATCTGGTTTTAATCAATTTATATCTTACTTCTGATCTATCATATCCTTTTTTCAAATGTTTCAATATCTTCAATAGTTTCTTTACATCAAGTGTTCAGTTAATTTTTAATCATATTGAAGAAAAGCATCAGACGATGGTTGATGACCTAGTATATGCAAAGCTTTCTCATCACCACATATTTATTTATTTCACAGTGGTTTGAATTATCACAATAATACCTATTACTCCCTGGTAATATCAATACTCAAGTATATGCGTGTACGTCAATGAATAAATAAATAGTTATACATCGAATTTTGCTTTATAGTTTATCCTATAATTAGCACCTGAATATTCAAGTTAAATACTTGTGTGATAAATACATATAATGTTAAATTTCATGACTTATTTATACTATTTATGAACTTTGGATAAAGTTCTATGATAATATATTCATATGTGGTTTCAAGCTAATACAAGCCTACAGCATTGCCAAATACCTACATAGATTTAAAAAAAAACCTTGATATAAGTAGATATTGACTTTATTGCAATCCGAATTGACTATAATAGGTATGTGGACTAGTTCCCAAAGCTGAAAAGTCTCTTTAACGACGATAAATCAGCCTTATACTTGTGCTTCAAGTTATTCTACACTGTAATATGTGTAATAACTATGTATAAGATATATACGTCGCTTAAAATCAGATAATCGCGAATCAGCACAGAGTTAAGAAAAAAAATACTAAGTAATAAAAACTAATCTATAAGTGCTTGTGCAATGATAATTAGTATCAGATTTATGAAACAGTTTAATCAGAAGCTTGCAACTGTTTATCGAACATAAATACGCCAAGTCCTTCACCAACCCTTTCAAGATTAGTTACATGATCTGCAATTTCCTTTATAGAATCAACCTGTTCTTGGAGAAACTCGGTCTCTAAAAAGTCAAGGAGATTTGGATCGTTGTGATTAGATGCCAAAGCGTGCAGTTGAAGGAGATTCTGAAATACAAGACGAAATACGTACAGAGTTCATAAGAATCAAACGTCAGCGAAAAAAAATCAAATTTTTCGTCTGTTGGATTATTATACCTCATTGACTACCTTCTCTAGGCTCAACGCTTCGTTCATAGCTTCCTTACCGGTACCCCAGTCGTTTTTCTCAGGACTTTTTACATCCGTTAGGATTATTCGACCACCCCGTTTATTCTGGTAGGTCAAAAACTTCATTGCGTGTTCGCGCTCGTCGCGTGATGCCTTTTTGAAATAATTACTTAGACCGGGAAGAGCGACGTCATCACGATCGAAGTGATATGCCTATTTTTTTTTTCATTTTTTCATTTTGTATTTTCGACGTAAAGAAAATCAGGGAAATGAATACACACGGCGTTATATTGCAAGTGAAATTATTAATTATCCAAAAGAACGTTGTATAATAATTATAGTATACGTATAAGTAATTACCATTGATAGATAAACGTAGCTGGCGTATAACTCCAAGTTAATTTGCCGATTTAAAGCTGCCTCGCATTCAGCGGCAAAATTTTGTCTCACTATACTCATAGTTAAGAATTGAGTTACAATACTGTGATACTAGTATTTATTGACAAAATTCGGTGTTTGGATTGACAGAAGCTATAACACGTGAGATAGATTTCTCGTGAAAAGGTTGCGGAGTGAGTTGCGCACTGTGTGGTAAACCCAGTACGCAGTACATCCTCAGGTGCAGGTATCACGCATGTGTACCACGGCCACATTGTTATTAGCGTATAGTTCGAAATGATAAGCGAATCAATAGGCGAATAATAATACGGAATATTTTGTAGTCCGTAAGAACATTATATAGATACTAAAAAATAAAATAGACGGGGTATAGTATGAGCGCCTAAGTATATGCAACCGGTCAAACGCTCATGCAGTGCGGTTGAAAATACCGATAGTTCAACTACGAGTTTCCGGTCTATAAAATGTCCGTGAGTCTGTGGAATGTTGAGTTTCCATGATATGCCGCATGACTAATAAACATACGTGTCCAAAACTCTAAACTGTGCGGTTTTCCCTCTTCTATGCCCGTTTATTGTAAGAAGGTTAGGCAAAGTGATCCGTGATTAATCCGTTATATTTCATTGGGCTTGGTTCTCCCTGACACTGTTGGAAAGTTTTTCTAGTTTAAATAAACAATATCTAAGCTACATACGCACATAGTATTCAATTTAGTTACCTAAAATCAGCTAATATGACGTTTGTTTCGCCAATGCCGAGTCGTGAATTTCTTTGGGACGTCTTTCAAAGGTAGGTAACAACTAATTGCGTACTTACTTGCATCAGAAATTTTTATACCATAACGACAGACCCGCGTAATTAAATTTCACGTGACTTATTGTTTCCCGGAATAGTATAAGAATCACTTACATATTTTTGTTATCTATAATTTTTAATATGCGTATGTCATATATTATTTCATTTCCTTTTATTTTATTTTATTTTATCACATTTAATTAATCATTCTTCAAACAATCTCGAACTCGTTAAAATATACTTAAAATACTGTGACTAAATTATTCTTTTTTTCGAATAAACAAAACAGATTATTCTCTTATCCTGTTTATTGACTTAAAATTTCTTTCGCAGAGTTGATAAGGATCGCTCTGGCTCAATAACAGCCGAAGAACTGCAAGTAGCTCTTTCAAATGGTACATGGACTCCGTTTAATCCAGAAACAGTTCGGCTAATGATTGGTAAGCAAAATAAAAGGGCAAAAACTTGTAAGACTGCATATAGCCGCTTGGTTCTTTTTTCTTCATAAAACTAAGCGATTATGCTATCATGTCATAGATTATGATAGGAACGAGTTATAAACAAAGAAAATAGAGTTTTATTCGTTCAAACTATCCTTAGAAATCTGCTTTGTAAGATCTGATAACAAAAAAAAAAAAAATTAGAAAATGACGATAAATGCTTGAAGATTAATCAATGCTTGAGGATTAATCGATGCTTGATAGCCGAAATCACGGGTCATCCTTGGCTCCCGAATTTTTATGGGAAAATAATAATTGCTGTATATAGTAATGTGTGTACTGTGTGTGGATATTTAACATTTAGATTAAGGAAAAAATTGTGCTTACTTTGGTTCTGGTGATTTTGTCCATGCAGGTATGTTTGATATTGACAAAATCGATCCTGCTTCTCCAGGTATGTTTGATAAAAATCAAACTGGGACTGTCAGCTTTGAGGAATTTGGTGCTCTATGGAAATACGTTACCGACTGGCAGAGTTGTTTCCGATCTTTCGATCGCGACAATAGTGGAAATATTGATCGTAATGAACTCAAAACGGCTCTGACTAATTTTGGATATCGTTTATCGGACCATATTATAGACACCCTTATACGCAAGTACGACAGAGGTGGTAGAGGAACTATATACTTCGATGATTTCATTCAGTGCTGCATCGTCTTATACGTAAGAATTTATTGGGCAAATAAAATTATCTATTTAATTGTCGAGATAAGATGAAATTTTTTCATTATGAATCATAATGTTCAATATATTTTTTTCATTAATGAATTGAAAATGATTGTTTCTAATAGATTGATATTTTTCAATATTTACTTATGCTTTCTCTTCTCATTTTTATAGACATTGACGTCGTCGTTTAGACAGTTTGACACCGATCAGGATGGCGTGATAACAATTCACTACGAACAGTTTCTTGGAATGGTATTTAATCTTAAGGTTTGAAAAGGAGATTAAATATAATAAATATAAAAATACCAAGAAGACAAAATCTTAAGGTTATTGACTCTAAATATTTTACGGCACATTCTCATTATAATTATTATTCTTGTTATTATTACTTTTACTTTCTTAAGACCGATACAAAAACATTGTTAATATTGTTGTTTACGTATCTAGGATATAATACTATTCCCGCTATGCCCGACTGCAAAATATTTTCATTTAATAATGACTCAGTATTTATATTATACTGCGTTATTTGTGCTTTGTGAATCTGTTGGTCATGCCCAAAATAAATTTATATGTATAGTTATATTCGAGTGGTGACCTTGGAAGAGTGATTGAAAGGTGGACCTTGAAAATTTTAAAAAATCACCCTTTCAAGACCGCTTCAATATATTATATACACATATACCATACATATATATATATATATATATATATATATATATATATATATATATATATATATATATATATTATATATATTGATATATATTCAATAACTAATATTATTAAGCAAATGTCAATTTATCGAATACACTTATTAACTTTTATATGCAAATTTATAATTTAAAATTATGTAAACGTGTGATAAATTTCTTGTTCCTGATATATAGCTTTGTAAATTAAGTAAGGAAAAATTTTCAAGTATTTTCACATACAGTACATTATTTCCAATGAGCTTTATCAATTATGTGCCGAAACATGTAAACTGTAAAGTGAAACGTTTAATTTCCAATGAAATCCGATAGAATGTTGCAGCATGGGATCAGCAAAGATGAACAATAAATCGTTATGACAAAATGATAAATTTTTTTAATCCATATTAATCAATGCGGCGTCTAATTTTTGCATATAAAAACTAATATGAAATGTAACAGCAGAAATTATTATAGACATATAAGTATATATTATATACTCAGCTATCTGCTACTCCTCTTTCATAATTAAGATCAAAAATGAATATCGCAAGAGTGGAAAAATTGAACATTCATGATTTACCTACTTCTGTTAATATAAAACATAATAAAGTTAAGGAAATTCCGCGGGAATCGTATTACCCTAATTAACATTTCTAAAACTTGTTTAGTCTTAAAATTTTCAAGGAGATGAATTTCAATAAAATATACAAAATATCTGCCTTTATATAAAAATCTGAAGTTATATTTTATCATAATATTGAAATTCTGAGATTCTTGTATGATTTTTGCGGAATGACCTAAACTGATTTAAGACATTTTTCCATATGATACTATAGCTTTAATATCCGTAAGAAAAATGCGTGTAGATGTATATGATATGTCATGTCATATATAATATACTAATTGCCGCGTGTTCTCTATACGATAAAATGTGTCAAAGTTAAATTTTACCAAGTATTTACGCCTATTTACGCGAATGCTTTTATAATAATTAATTGTCTATAATTGTTTTGCATCAATCTTTACACCTTTATCTATTTTCTAATATTATTTTTGATAGTTATTTGAAAATGTAAATTATATTTATAAAGAAAATAAACTTTGTCCTTACAAGTATAGTTTTTAAATTTTTACCATTTTACATAAATTACGTTATAATTAACGTTGACTGAGTCAAATTTATAATATAATACTAAATAAAATACTTATTACTATTCGAATTCGTGATAATGATTCGCGGGCTTTGGTCTGACGCGTCGAGGTGGTATTTCATGCATGCGACTGCGACAATTGTCGCGCGACGAAAGCACGCTAAAAGTCGCGTGCATGAAATAGCACCTTCATACTTTATAGCGACAGAAATACAGCCTCGTCATTGATTCTAAATTATTAAAATTACGGGCGGATGGTTCCACGCGATGAATGACAGAGTTTTGCTATATTGGTCGCACGACGACCTTGGTAAGGTGTAGTAAGATGTGATATCAGCCTACGGCTAGATTTTCATGCGCAGTAAGTTGCGCGCAACCACGTGATCAACGACGAATAGCGTTACAGCAAAATTTTGCATCAGCAGCAATTTGCTGCGCATGAAAATCCGGCCTAAAAGGTTGTGAATTTACGCGTGAAATAAATACGGAAGCCGGGTAGGTTCATTCCTTCGGACTGTGTATGTCGGTATTGCTAAACGCACTCATGCCGATATACACTGTCGGCGTGACGTTACTTCCTTGCCGACATATACTGTCGATAAAGCTGCGATTTACCGACGAAGCTTGACATGTAAGGGAATCCTCAGTTTTCTTTCTTCTTCTTCTTCTTGATACAGTGCTCAACCTGTTATCAGAGGCAGCAATGAATGTATATTAGACTACATACCCGAAAGGGTGATAAGTCAATAAAGGATATAATAATAATAATAATGAATGTTATATTTTCTTTATGTTGGTATATTCCGGATGTTCTGAGATTTCTGATAGGTTCTCTTCTTAACGTTTTCCTGTTCTCGGACTGTGTTGCCGAGAACCCAGGAGTATGATCATCAGAGAATCGAACCGTCTCTTCTTGGGACTCAGCTTTTCCGTATTTCGTTATCATATAATCTGGACTATATAGTCGAAAAGTTTAGGCCCGCCAGGTGGCTGGGCTGAGTATACGCGCGTCGACTAGGCAGTTTGAATAAGTTGGGCTTTGGATGAGATTCCGAAGGCTGAATAAGGATCAGGAGACTGAGATTTGAAACGTTCGCCAATCTGGAGGATCTGAATAGGTTGAACTATGGACTTGCTTACGTTGGATGACTAAAATTGGACTGGCCGGGAGAGGATTAAGGTGAGAGGCTTTCGTTGTTTAAGGATTATTGTTAGCCCTCGTTTTGTCCTTGGGCCTGTCGACTTGTGGATTCTTCGTTTTCCTTTATTAAATTTGCTTTTTTTTTTTCAAATTATTTCTATCTTCGTTCTTCTGATATTAGCTTGCTTGCTTTTTTTTTTTTTTTTTTTCAACCTTAGTTTATATTTTAGCCATTTTCATTAACCCTTGAATCTCCGATAAATCGAATAACAGGTAAACCGCATTAATCAGAAAATTATTTCTAATTATGTAACATTTTTAATTTTTGTTTCTGAGTTCGGTTATCGAATACATTCATTATTTCCACTAAACTTCCATTCTTCGCCATTTTCGGTCGAATTTTCAGATCAACAAATACAATTATTCATTTCTCTTTTACGAATTACAACCTCCTTGAATATACACGATACATAATATGGGAAATCAATATCTACCATTTCTTAATTTCTCTTATTTTCATTTTACTTTTATGACAGAAGAAAGTACGACCTGTGGGTAAAGAGATGCGAAAAATCTGATGCACCTGAATAGGAACTGTGGGAATGACTCGGGTCCAGAAATATGAGGTCTAGAGGCGCAGAGATTGAGGTGAGAATTGAGATATCTGACCAAAAATCTTCTTTTTGTGTGTCGCAAGCCATTGTGATTCAAAAAAATTGGCACATCATTTTTCTGAATTCTATTTAATTGGTGTTCATTTCGTTTTTCACATACTCAATTCGTTTCAATTCGTGTTGCTTTACTGATGGGATATTTCCTGACTTTATCAGCACATTTTCATATTTAAATTCGCATTTATCTACATTTTAATATATTTCTGCCCATTTTTCAGTCAAGCCCCTATAAATTGGAAGCGATGAGAGCTGATTTGAAGCTGATCCAAAGCCGATAGGAACCGATCGAAACCCCAATAGAAGCAATAGTGCGAGGGTGAATATGGCAGCGAGGGAGCAATTGCAAAAGAGGTGAAAACAAGATAGTTCTTTGCTAATCTCTGTTTTCCCAAAAAATATAGCAATTTAGTTTCATTTTCGTCCAACTTATTGTGACAAACGACACTTTCTTCAGTATACATGAGCCTCTTTCTATATTACAAATCGAATATGTACGAAATTAGTTTCTGATTTATCCAATTTCATTTCTTTGTTTTATTTTTCTTACAGAAAAATATATGACCAGCACTCAGGTCTAAAGATCCCAAAAGCGCGATGGACCGAAATAGAAAATGCCTGGATGACTCGTGTCCAGAGATTATGAAGTCTAGAGTACAGAGATTGAGATGAGAATTGGTATGCAATGACTAATGTGGATTATATTGTGCTCTGGATTATATACATGTAATAGGGTCCTTTTTTTGGAACGACTATTCTTTTTTCCCAACTCCCACTTGAAAATCTTGTTGTACACGTTGAAAAATAAATTTTTTCTAACTTTTAGCTCCTAATTACAATTCTAAGAACTCGTGCTCTTCTTTTTAAGTTTTCCCATGCTAAAAGCATGTAAATATTACAACTTTTTCTTTAGCCGTGCACAACTCAGCCGCATTTCAATGGATTCTTCTTATCCAAGACTTATTTTACAGAGAATTTAGTGTTCTTCCAAAATGCCCATGGTAGTTTGACTGACTTGAAACTATCAAACTTGACATTTGTTTCGAATTATATATTCAAAAAAATCAAAGTCTTTATTTTCTTTTTAAACACTGGTTTGAGAGACTTCATTCATTAGACTGTTTTTGAAGAGAATTAAATTTCGTACGAAATTGTTGTGATGTTTTTTTCTCTAAGACCAAATGTTTATTCGCTCACAGCGAAAAAACAAGAATTATGCATAAAATCGACTTTAAACGCTTGCACAGCTGTGGCCATTGAAACCACAGCCAAACTACCAAGTACGACCAGATTTTCAAGCGGGAGTTGGAAAAAAAAATTGATCATTTCAAAAAAAGCATCCTTACATATATTCTGAGTCGAATTTACCTGAAGTCTATTTCTTATCTTTTTTATTTCTCTGATTTTCCTTTGGGAAAGAGTTTCCTTGTATCGAGATAAGACCTGGTATATATTGTATCAAGTTTTTCGTGAATAATGACTAATTAATATAATACTCGTTCGTTTTTCATCCAACATTTTATTTCTTCGATCTTCTAAATCGCTCATTTCTTTTTCAAGGAATCCTAAGAGGCAAGAAGGAGGAAAAGGGGCGTCAAGAATCAGAAGAATAACAAAAATCGTAGTTGCACAGTTTGCTGCATGGACCAAATCATTCGGACAAATCAAATGTAAGATAAATCGGTATTCGTAATGCAATCTTGAAGTGCGTCCGATTTCTACTAAGTTTCAACGATTGTGGACGTCTAGTAGATTCTATGTATTTAAAATTTTAGTTTGTTCATTTTTGAAGTTTCAATTCGATAGAATAGAATTATATACAGAACAAAATTCTCTTTCTGTATAAATATATCGCAACCACAATTATATGAATGTTAGATTGACGATTTAATTTTTCTATCTTTATGTATTTGTCACAGTGAAAGGAATACGACTGACCTAGCAAAATTCTTATCCAGAAAACGTAGCAAACTCACAAAACAAATTAGAGGTATTGAAGTATCAGCGAATAAGGAAAAAGTAAGCATTATTAAACGAGATATAATTATATTGATATCCATCATTGATTCATATTCATCATCATCATCATCATCATCATTATTATTATTATTACAATTCTTTTTATCAAGCAGGTGTGTCTACAGAAATAACAAATAAACTTGTAATTGGTATTCTTCTTTATTGTATCATCAATTACATGTTGTTGTAAAAAAAAAACTTAATCTGAGTAAAGAACCGTATTTATAAATATAGGGACGATATGCGTGCAGATTCCAGGGTGAAATTTGTATTTTTATCGGAATAATTCGTAAATCGAAAATTTAACTTGACCCCAAATACTGCATACAATGCAAATAACAGTAGTGCAAGAACCTCGCCACTATAAATATGTTTTCTGGGTAAAAGTCGTCAAATATTCTATAATAAGTATATTCGTTTGAAAATTTATAATTTCCGGGTGAAATAACGATATTTTTTTACTCTCATTTCCGTTTTAATTCATTTTTCAAATGCTGGCTTCTTCGAAGACAAAATTTCCGAGTTTATTCACTTTTTCATGAACCGATTATTTCAATTGTTGTCAAAATCCGAATTCAAATGTCGCGCCAAGCGTGGCGGCAACCTAACGCAACTTCGAAGTTGCCAACGTATGCGGAGAAAACCGCTCCCGCCCGTTCAGGTCGTACGTCACGCCAGACGCCGGCGATTGTCAGTTTCAATTCATACGCGATCAGAGTTGCGCCAGTCGACGTCTCGACGCCTGATAGTTTAGGCATAATGTTATAATTCGATGTACGCGTCTTTGTCAAGGTAAGAGATTGTAATATTGCGATTCAACGATTATTGTCTAAGGGAAAAATAACCGATCGCTGTTGACGGTTCAATTTCGATGCCAGTTTGAATTTTTCTCTCGACTTGTCTCGACCGGTGGGTTGTGGGTGGTGGATATTTATATTCATATTTATATTTATTCTAAATTTTTCCTTCTTCGACGTAAATTCTTTATTTCATCGTGTGATAATATCGAGTCCTGAAAAAAGTCGTTATAAATATTCAATCAAGTCGAAAATAATTCAAATATTCTATACGATGAAAATCCCGGGGCATGACGGGAAAAACAAAAAGTTGCGACTGCGCGCGCATCCGCCATCTTTATCAAAGCAATAAGCAGGGGAATAATTATATCGAGTATATTAATGTTTTTTGGATAATAAACGGTCGTTGACGTGATAAATGAGGTGAGAATAGTTTTATCTTAGTATTCCGCGACCGTTAGGAGTATAATTCAAGTCCGAGCTCGCAATTTATTGACAGTAAAACGTTTTACAATACGACGCTGCGAGTCAACTTTTTTTTAACCGTTGCGCAGTCAACTGTTTCCCGCAGTTATACGTTAATATTGTTTCAACTTGCGAAAAGAGAACAATTGGGTATCTTTCGAATCAGTTTTGATATAATACTCAGCTAATTACATTATACAGTATCGTGTAGAAGTTGATGTATGTTTTAATCGTATGTAAAACGTGAATAGTCTAATAACGAATATACGATATGAATACGAGGTAGTACAAAGTTCGAAAATCTTTAGAGCAGTTTTGTTTTTACTCATTTTCCGATGTACTACTATACGAATCCTGGAAATAGAAAATCATAATTAATTTGGTCCAATTTCGGAGAAAATACATTTGAATGTGAAATTAACAGAAAAATCATTTTGTTACAGAGGCAAACTGCAGCAGGTCAAAGATAAAGGTCTCAACTTCTGAAGCTACAACAAATATAACAACAAATGCAGCTTACCGATGAATTGAATGAGAGGTAAGCCACTAATTGCAATATTATTCATCTCAAGAAATTTATTTTGATTTTTATTCATAAACGGATTATCGAAATTCAATCGAGGAAGAGAAATAGGGTCCGATATACATCCTCGAGTTGTACTCACCAATAGTAATCGATTACAGTTTACTTGCTCGACTTTAGACTCATATTTCATCACCACAATTTTCTAAATCATTCATTTCTATTTCAGGAAAGAGGAACGAAGGTAATGAGAAGCGAAAACACGGAACGAAGAATGAAAACGAATATCCCAGTATGAAAATTCTACAGACGCCGCTGAAAGCAATGGGCACAGATTCCGAAGGCCGATACATTCTCACTGACGAATTGAATAAAAGGTAAACAGCATTTTCAATTGCATTTTGCCTTTTTAATAAAGTTTAAACATTGTCCGACTCTAATCGGTAATTACACATTTATAATTTCCAACGTTTCTTCTTCATGTGCGAATAGCGCTATGAAAATTATATGAATGCATTCAGAAAGTAAATCTCCTGCTTCTCTTTCCTGTTTCTATTAGATATTGGATTGTCACAAACCAGACATGGATAGGACTGATTATGAGGGTACCATGCCGAGAAGTAGCGACTAGGTAAAAGATGGTGATAGATTTTTTTATTAATAATCGTCTTACCGAATATGTAGACTCTACGTATGTTAACGAATCTTGATTGAAAAATAGCCTGGCTAAAAAATGATTCCTGGACTTGAGCAGCCTGTACATCTGTATTTGATATCAAATTTATCAGCATTTCAATAATTTTCTTTCCATTTTTCATTCAAGCGCCTCCGAAGTGAAACGGATGGAAATTGATCTGAAGCCGATCCGAAGCTGATCCCAACCGGTCGAAATCCCAATTGAAGCGATAGGATAAGGATGGATATAACAGCAAGGGAGCAGTTGCAAAAGAGGTGAGAACAGGATACCTCCTCGCCAGTCTCTATCTTACCAACAATAGCTATTAGCTTTCATGTGAGTCGCATGATTTTTGGTACGGTGCTTCCTTTCCCTGGTACTCTCTCTTCTCTGTCGCGTGGCGTGGCGGTAACATTGTATACAAACATTTCTTAGCTAAATTCAGATAGGTTCACTCGCGACCGCAACGGAGCTTGCTTTGATAATCATTCCTCTTTACAGGCGGCAATGTAACATTATACTTGTTACTGCGCCGTCATATTATAAACTCACTTTCACAGCCCTTATGGCCCTCATCCGTTGCGAATCGCGGTGAGCATCGCGCCAGGAGGACGTCCGTTGCTCAGTCGGTTTCCGCGATCATTATCATTTCCCTATAGCTCGATTTATGCTCGAATTCCTTCCGACCGAGTAGTGGATATCCTCCTGAGGTTCAAATCATGCATTGCAGAGTCTCTAGGAGCAGGTCCGACACAAGAATGAACGACCCCCTAGCAAGACGGTCGAGTAGAGTCAATTTTCTATATTCACATTTAAATTCAGAGTCTCTAGGAGCAGGTCCGACACAAGAATGAACGACCCCCTAGCAAGACGGTCGAGTAGAGTCAATTTTCTATCTTCACATTTAATTTTACACTCAAATTTAATATCGAAACATTTATATTCAGATTGAAATTGAAATTGGTATAAGATAAAAATATAAAATCATTCATAGCCAATGAAATTAGTCCGCTTAGAAGAAAATTTGACAATTTTGTCCAGGATGTACTAACCCGTTCTTTCCCTACAGCAAAAATGAAACGGTAAGTCCCTGACCACGATGTGTGAAATGGTTTTTATGCTTGTGTTTGAGAGAATCTTATGCCGGAGATTATTAGCTTTCCGTACAGGTCAATCGGGAAGGTAGGGCAACCCGAGGGGGGGTGGTTACGAGTCTGTGTGTGCGTGCCTATATTATAATATGATATATTTTTTTTCATCTGCATGCTCGTTGGGTGGGTCATGGGAACCAGGCGAGGGTAAGAAGGGCCGCGCAATGGGATGGTGATGGTACTAATATCTTATTCTCCACAGCAAATTCAAGCGATCGCAATAAAAGAAAAACTAGCCACTTTAATATAGTTTCTTTGAAATATAACTCCCAGTTTTCCTATAGTACCCGTCGTGGAATTACCATCGAATAATCTTGATACTCGGAGTAAAAACTCTGAATGAACAAGAGCTTCTTTGATATGTTCTCGACTTATTCAAATCCTTTTTTCTCAATATCTGTAGAATAAATCAATTTTTGCAAACAAGTAATCTCTCTGTATTTAATAAACTGTGATCGCTTGAATGGGCAAGACGCCTCTTTTTATTTCCGCGCTTACGTGGGGCGCGGAGATAAGAGAGAGGCTGAGCCTGAAGACTTCACGTTGAAGAGGACGCCGACTGTCACGCCACCAAACATATTCTATGCTTGCTTGCTAATCTCTGCACCCCCTTTACTTGACGACTATCTGCCGATAACTGTTTGCAATTCTTAAATATCGAGCTAATTTCCATCCGATACAGAACGGCAGATAGTCTCAAGTCTCTCTTTCCTTGCATGTCTTTCTTTTTACTTTTCTATACTTTACTTTTTTACCATAACTAATCATGTCAATTTCAAGTGTTTCAGATTTGCACAGGCGCACTAATCCATTATTTCAGGGTAGTCTAAGACCAATCAATTCTCTGATTCTTTCAGGGTATTTTAAGAGATTAATACTGATGTATGATCAGTATTAATGACTAGGGACGAATTAATCACCTTTCTGTTACAGTTCTGCCGAATGACTATATAGGACAGGCGTAAATCTATAATGTGAAATATTTAATATGCACAAAATGGTGAAATTTCTATGAGGATTGGAACGGGGCCTAGATACATCTCATCGCTGTCTGGATTTCTCTAATTGTGAGTAGCCGACAATTATAGTATAATAATATGAAGCGAGAGAAATTAATCTAATAATAATCTAATAATCTAATTACGAACAAAATAATGCCAACATTACTTCTGCATTGCTAAATCTCGTGTTTTTCTATGTTTTCGTTACAGTTCAGGAACCCCGAAATCTTGGTTTAATATAGACCACGCGATAAATATATATGACCTGCAGGAAAACATCGTTTTCGTCTGCGAATCAAAAATCACTGGTAAGCGTGCAGAACTTTACACTAAATTATCCCGATATCATTTTTCAATATCGCTACATCTCTTGTTTCTCTATGCTTCCGTTACAGCTGAGAATGGGAACCCGCGAAATTCCGGAGGATGACGAAGCGTGGAGAAGTGAAACTGGAAATATTTTGGACCACAGTCGAACCAGGAGTGTACCTAAGTTTATATTCTAAGTGAATTAGAGAAAACGCGATGTAGACAACGAAATATTTAGATTATTAGATAGATTATACGCGATTATTAGGACGCTATCTTTTGCTTCTGCTTCTCCGCTTTTTTTTTTTTTTTAAACGCCTTGGTAGGAGTTACCACACCATACAATGGGCGACTTCGAGGTGCAAACCTCTGGCGAAGGGCGGAACCACTTGTAATGGTGTAACTACTCCTCCACAGGCATAGATTGCTTTGCATGTGCTTTATCTATACTTTCTAGTTGGTTCATACTTTTATCTAAGTTTTTCTCGCTTCTGCTTCTCCTCTTTTTGGTTTTTTTTTTCATTTTTTAAACGCCTTGGTAGGAGTTGACACACCATACAATCGGATACTTCGGGGTGCAAATCCTCTGGCGAAGAGCTGTTAAGCTGTTAACTGATTGTAATGGTGTAACTACTCCACCACGGGCATAGATTTCTTTGCATGTGCTTCCCCTATAATTTCTTCTGGCTACTTGGGGTCAGTCGGTTAGTTTATACCTAAACTCCGGTTTCAAATCAATTATATATAAGAATGCAGGGCACGCTTCACGTGACGGGCTTGACGAACCCGCTGTACCCGAGTTGAAGAGGTGAGACGACATTTATGTATAACTTTTGCAATTCGATAGGCCTTTTAGAAACGCCACAATTATTCATTATCTCCAAAATCTTCGGATACATTCTCATGGTACTGAGAAGTTAGTTCGGTAATCTAGAAGACGTCTTAGACGACCGGATATTTACCCATAAGTTACGCGATTTTGAGACCCAATTTCTCAGAGTTTTATGCGATAGTTCGATTATTTATTACGTATTCGTATTCGAGTCAATCTGACCCAAGTAGCTTCCCCTTCTGCCTATACTTTTTCTATTTTTTTGTTTGTAAACGCCTCGGAGGAAATACCACACCATACGACGGGATACTTCGAGGTGCAAATCCTCTTGCGAAGAGCTGTTAAGCTGCGAACCTGTTGTAATGGTGTGACGACTCCTCTACAGGCGTAGATTTCTTTGCATGTGCTTTCCCTATAATTTCTTCTGGCTACTTGGGGTCAGTCGGTTAGTTTATACCTAAACTCCGGTTTCAAATCAATTATATATAAGAATGCAGGGCACGCTTCACGTGACGGGCTTGACGAACCCGCTGTACCCGAGTTGAAGAGGTGAGACGACATTTATGTATAAGTTTTGCAATTCGATAGGCCTTTTAGAAACGCCACAATTATTCATTATCTCCAAAATCTTCGGATACATTCTCATGGTACTGAGAAGTTAGTTCGGTAATCTAGAAGACGTCTTAGACGACCGGATATTTACCCATAAGTTACGCGATTTTGAGACCCAATTTCTCAGAGTTTTATGCGATAGTTCGATTATTTATTACGTATTCGTATTCGAGTCAATCTGACCCAAGTAGCTTCCCCTTCTGCCTATACTTTTTCTATTTTTTTGTTTGTAAACGCCTCGGAGGAAATACCACACCATACGACGGGATACTTCGAGGTGCAAATCCTCTTGCGAAGAGCTGTTAAGCTGCGAACCTGTTGTAATGGTGTGACGACTCCTCTACAGGCATAGATTGCTTTGCATGTGCTTTCCCCATAATTTCTTCTGGCTACTTGGGGTCAGTCGGTTAGTTTATACCTAAACTCTGGTTTCAAATCAATTATATATAAGAATGCAGGGCACGCTTCACGTGACGGGCTTGACGAACCCGCTGTACCCGAGTTGAAGAGGTGAGACGACATTTATGTATAAGTTTTGCAATTCGATAGGCCTTTTAGAAACGCCACAATTATTCTTAAGCTCCAAGACCTTCCGAGTCGATCTGGCTGCACTTCGCGGGACATTTCTTATTTTTTTTTTCTTATTGTCTTTTGATTCGCGAAAGTTTGGCGTGAGAAAAGCGTCATCCTGTCGACACGTTTTCTCGACGTTTCACAAGGTTTTACAGTCGATCTGGCTGCACTTCGCGGCACACTTTTTGTTTTTTTTCTTATTGTTTTTTGATTCGCGAAAGTTTGGCGTGAGAAAATCGTCATCCTGTCGACACGTTTTCTTGACGTTTCAAACGTTTCACAGTCGATCTGGCTGCTCTTCGCGGGACACTTTTTTTTTTTTTTTATGTCTTTTGATTCGTTTGTGCTAATGTCTAATCCATTCATTCATCCTTATTAAAACTATGCATTTATGAAAATCCGACTATGTAATACTCGTCTCATTTCACAAATTTCACATGTCTCATGAGATCCACAAATTTTATTGTCTATGCCTCTATATTCTCTCTATTCTGTGTTGATATTATTACTGTGTTGATATTATTACTAACTCTTTTTCTTTTTTTTCTAGTTAATCATAACTATCATGAAAATTATTCACGTGTTGCTTTGAAAATTATTTTGCTGTGTGTTTTTCGTATATTTTTGTGAAAATGATCATTTGTGTTAATGTCTAATCCATTCATTCATCATCTCTTATCAAATCTATTCATTACTTTAAATTTAAATAATATTCATTATATTTTTGGAGTATTTGACATTTTATTACTTGTTCTTTTTTTGTTATTTTATTATGTGATATTTTGTATTTGAATATTCTATTTGAATGTATATTTGCATCTTGTTATTCTGGTTTCTATGCACAGGTGCTCTGTACCTCTATAGACGGTTTGCCGGAATTAAAATAAATATTATTATTATTAATATTATTAATATTATTAATATTATTAATATTATTAATATTATTAATATTATTAATATTATTAATATTATTAATATTATTAATATTATTATTCCATAGCTCCCACGGGTTTTACAAGCTGTTCAAGTTCTTCAAGTTCTACAAATTTTACAGGATCCGCGATACCATAAATTTAATATTATTATGAACTAACATCTTTGATTTTCAGGCGGGGGGTGGTGTTGGTTGCCTTCTCGTGGTGCCCCCTGAACAAATGCGCTGATTTCATGATTTAACAGAAATTAATAATACCAAGAAACGTTGCAAAATGAATAGTCGGAAAATTACGTATACATGGGTCATGCTAGTCAGCGCATTTGACTAAACAACCAACTTTTTAGTCATTAAAACGGGTATTTTGTATTTCGTGTAGTTTTCGTAGACTTGTTGCATCCCATTCTATTAATATCTACGTACTTCTTTTATTACTGCATGCTAAAATAACACACGCATGCGCATCACAGTCGCGAAAATTATTCCCCTGTTGGCTTGAAAATTATTTTGCTGTATCTATTTCGTGTATTTTTGTGAAAATGATCGTTTGTGTAAATTTCTAATTCATTCATCCTCCATCAAAACTATGCAATTATGAAAATCTGACTAACACTCGTTTCATTTCACAGGTTTCACATATCTCATGAGGTACACAAATTTTATTGTTATGCCTCTTTATTCTCTCTATTCTCTCGTGTTATTGATGTTATTACTAACTCTTGTTTGTTTTTGTTTTAATTATTCATAACTATCCTGAAAATTATTTACGTGTTGCTTTGACAATTATTCTGTTGTATATTTTTCGTGTATTTTTGTGAAAATGATTGTGTTAATTTCTGATCTATTCTGTGATCGTCTCTTATTCAAATTATGCATTTATGAAAATCTGACTAATACTCGTTTTATTCTATAGCTCCGACAGGTTTTACAAGCTGTACAAGTTCGTCAAGTTCTACAAGTTCTACCAGTTCTACAAGTTCTACAAGTTCTACAAGTTCTACAAGTGCTAGAAGTTTCGCGATTTGATAGGCGTTTTAGAAACGCCATTATTATTCACAAGCTCCAAGACCTTCGGACACATTCTCATGGTACTGAGAAGTTAGTTCGGTCATCTAGAAGACGTCTTACACGACCGGATATTTACCCATAAGTTACGCGATTTTGAGACCCAATTTCTCAGAGTTTTATGGGTAGTTCGATTATTTATCACGTATTCGGATTCGAGTCAATCTGACCCAAGTAGCTTCCCCTTCTGCTTGTACTTTTGCTTTTTTTTTGTTTGTAAACGCCTCGGAGGAGTTACCACACCACACGACTGGATACTTCGAGGTGCAAATCCTCTTGCGAAGAGCTGTTAAGCTGTGAACCAGTTGTAATGGTGTAACAACTCCTCTACAGGCATAGATTGCTTTGCATGTGCTTTGCCCATAATTTCTTCTGGCTACTTGGGGTCAGTCGGTTAGTTTATACCACAACTTGGGTTCCAAATCAATTATATAAAAATGCAGGGTATGCTTCACGTGACGGGCTTAACGAACCCCGTACGTACGGAATAAGCAATCGAACCAGACGTGGTTACGCGAGTTAAGCAAACGTTAATTTAAATTAGAGAAACCTATATGTAATCAAGAATTTAGCCATAGGCTGTTAGTGATCTCTGTCGTATCGTCTTTATTTATAGAAGTTATCAATGAACAAGTGTTTATAGCAATTTAAAGTTATGTTCCCGTCGAATTCTCTGACCGGTAGCTCCTCATAACTAGCCGTCACCCTGACCAACCATAATTTCTAACATAATTAATAACATATTGTAACATGTTTCCAATTCAACATTGGTAATGAATTGTGTAAGATTTATATTATTTTCAAGCATCCAAAAGAATTATGAATACTTCTAGAATAACGATAGCATCCTATCTGTTTATAATCAATGTATTAGTTATTTTTAGAACGAATAATAATTCATAATGTATCACATACAATAGTGAAATTATATTATATGTGTATTGTAGTACTACATGAACATCTATAAATATGCAATGATGATGATGATGATGATGATGATGATGATGATGATAAAGAGCAATGATTAGTTAAATCATTATTAGTTCCTGAAAAACTCATAAACAGCAAACTAGATATAAATATTGACACGAAATCAGTTTTTTATTTCTGAGTTTATCCGGTGTGTTATTGTACAAGCCATAAGTATTTTATAAGAGATGGAATATATGTTTAGTAATGATGATTATAACTTGGAATGATAATTTAATATTGGGATTAGGACTGCCTTTAGTATTGTGGGCATATTTCTAGCAGTCACGTAGGGCGTTCTGAGCTAGAAATACCCGGTTAGGAGCTCGAAGTAATGAATCCAGATTGTTCTGCTATAAAACAAGCTTTCAAACTACTTTTGTGTTATTTAATATCATCGATACACAAGCAATTGCTGAAATATCGTCAAACACGTGGAGAATTAGGCGATGCGCCTTATTCCACGCAACCCGCCGATCATTTTATTATTATTGTTATGTTCCTATACTCTTCCCAGTTCCCTAGTTTCTCACCCGATGGCGCAACTAACCAAACCGGCCTAGGACTTTCGCTTTCTCTTTCACATTTCATTTTTCATATTTAGTGGCCTTCGTGACGTCATCGAGTGAACATGCGTCGTGCGTCGATTACGCGATAAGCAAAAAGGATAAAAAAAAAAAATGCGTCGTGCGCGGAGAGGGGAGAGAGGCTCCTGCGTTACTGGGTTTTATGAGTTATTAACATTTGATGAGTATTAAACTTTTCGTGGGGATGTATGGATAATAGTTCTTGGAAAGAAAACTGAGAATTCCCTTACATGTAAAGATTTGTCGGTAAATCGCAGCTTTATCGACAGTATATGTCGGCATGGAAGTAACGTCACGCCGACAGTGTATATCGGCATGAGTGCGTTTGGGAACACCGACATACACAGTCCAAAGGAATTATGAACCCACCCGGCTTCCGTAAATAAATCTAGACAAAAATCAACACAGTCAGACACACAGTATTATCATTGGCCGGATCTAACGGAAGGGACCAATCGTCATGCTGTGTGTCTGACTGTGTCGATTTTTGTCTATAGAGGGAAAGCTCCCATAATAGCATAGTAGTCGTGAACGGTGAAACGCGTGAAGTGAAGCGTGTTTACAACGATTCCTAGTTGTCAAAATCCGCGTATTAAGATATTGAATAAAAAATGTAAAATACATATAACGAAATGTGAAAACGCCTTTCGGTAAATGAAAACGTTATGATTTATTCAAAGTTGGTTAAATGGATTCAGAAGTAAACGTCTATCGATCTCTTCCGCCACTGGTAGAGGGAAAACTTCACGGCTACCTAAAACTTAACGTTGACGAGGTTCTGTGGTCACGACGGAGTCCGGGAGACGTAACTATACTTGCCTCCTGGTGGGGTGAAATCGACAGTGCGCAATTTAGGTTCTTTCTTGTTTAGTTTTTATTATGATTCATCCGCTAAAAACTGATCGAAAATAAAATAGTCGCAAAAAAATCTGGAGGTTAACTTTCTCCACGCGATATTATCTATCAGATTTATAATTTCCTTGAAAAACGAAAAAAAATTCGCTTTTCAAGTCTTTTCGTTTTTTTTTTCTCTCAAATTTAACCTAATTATTCGATTTTCTTCTATCCCTTTTTTTTTGTTCATTTTTTCACAGGCCAGTCGACGTCCGAACAGGATTGTCAAAAAACTCAAACAAAGAAACGCTAGAGACGTACGCAGTGAGAACTAGCGTCGACCTTTTCGTCGAGTATCTAAATAACTGCGAAACAATAGAACTAGTAGTAATATCGGAGGAGACTCATCGAGTATTGGGAACGGCTCATGTCGTCGATTTACTAGATATATTAGAGGAAAAAATTTACTCAAAATATTTTCCCATTTTAAATGAATCTGGGAATAGATTAGGAGACGTACACGTTAGTCTGAAATTTATAAACATGAATAAGAGCGTGAAATCTGTAAGAAAGATGAAAGAATTTCAGAAGATGCAATTCAAAGATCAAATATCTTGCCCTGTAATAAATATCAGGTCTAAATACAACGAAGACAAACTCCAAAAGGCTAATAGAACCATATTGGATAATGAATCTAACAATATATTAGCGACAAACGATTTTAAACACAATGATTACGCCTATAAGTCAGTTTTGAAAGACAAAAGAATGCAGGGCGATATACCTTCCAAGAAATTCAATATGGAAGTTGCCGATAAACTTGTTGCCCAAGTCGTCGCTAGAGCGCAAAGATTGAGGGGCGCTATTCTTAAGGAAACTTATCACGACGATCCTCTCGCACTTAGCGAAACTTCAGTTTTTGATAGCTCTAGGTCCGACACGTCGCCCGATAACGAAGCCAAATTATACGAATACTTTCTCGGTGGGTAACAACTCGTCATCATTTTAGTGCAAACTATTCATTGGATACTTATAACTTCTCTAAAGATTCCAATCGTCGATTTATCTAGTCCAGTTTTTATTTATTTAGGTAAGAAAATAGGCAGATTTGACGAACGCAGAGCGTTAGATACTCTCAGATCTACTTCTCCTACTCCAAGTTTAATCGACTTAGCATCTGAGACGATTAGATCATGCCAACATAACTGCAAGCAGCATAACAATCAGGAAAACAAGTCTGAAGAGATTTTAGACGACGTTACTTCGAAGGATTCAGTTTCTACTAAAGCTAGAGGTTTAACGATCTTCAAATACTAATTTATAATTGAAATTGGAATTCAATAATAAAATTCATGTATAATATTTATATGGAATTAAACATTTCAGAATCATCGATGCTCGATCAAATAGATAGTATGAAGATCGTCGTTGAGTCGTTGACCTTGTCTCCAGCTGGTTATCGGAGAGTGCGGTCCTCTTGTGTTTCTCGTATGTTAATGTAATTTCAATTTATATGTTAATAGACAAGCCGGAGATCAATTCTAACTTATATTTCTTCACCTATTTTCATTCTTTGACTGTTAAAGCGTCTCACTAACATCCAAGATATGAGCTACTCGATTATTGATCTAAAGAATGTATAAAAAATGTATTTAAAAGCAAGCAGAACTAAATTTAGAGTCTCGTTCACAAATTTCTAAACTGTTGTAATTTTGGTGTTCAACTATCATGTTATTCTTTCTCAAGCATAATTTTTTCTGTGCTTAATTAGGTGGGGATAGCGTGCCATTAACAGTGACATACTTTGTTGAGTATGATACATCGTTTACGCCTAATAAGAAGTCAATGAAAAAATTAAGCAACGAAATTCGCCCGACTAAATTATGTTCTAAAAAACAAGTCGGTCAAGGTGGGTAAACTGGATTGAAGAAGAAAATTTTATTGTGTTGCAAATGATCCTGAAATATTGTCTTCGTATCTAATCTATGATGCTATGAAGTAATGAGATCTGTTCCAAATTCAAAGTATTAATTTAATTTGTGTATTTATTCCGCAGTTATTTATTTCAATCATCAAGCGATCTTTGATCTACCAAAATCTTGTATTCAAATGGATATTCCTTTGAAATTCAAAGTCTTTAATCGTCATTTGAATCAGAGGACACCCACCTTATTGGGTTTTGGTTCAATTTATATAAACGAAGTTGCGGAAATGGAAACGTTGAGCACAACACAAAAGCTGGCGATAGTTAACAAGGGCATCAAGATGGGAGAGTTAAAAGTAAACATAGAGCTAGGCTGTGACGGCATCCACTTTGGCAGAGATTTTGTCGGTAAGAATTTAGCTCTACATTTTTCAGAGTATCAATCTCTGCTCCGAATGCATTTCATATTCATTTGTACTTCCATGTTTGAACAGACGCAGTAACTTCTATGAAGAAAAATATTCCCGTCTATGAGATATCATCTATACTTAGCACGACTGAAAGCAAAGTAAAGTCTGCTACAGGCAGCCATTCGAAACCAAACAGCAGAGTTTCCACTTCTTCAAAATACTCTTACAGCTGCGGTGGAAGCAAGTCGGGTGGAAGTAACAAAAACAATATCACAGAGCACAAGCAAAGTAATACAGAAGATAGATACTTGAAAACAGATCAGCCTAACAATGATAGAGAGGAAAAGATACTATTGCACGGATTGATATACATAGCCGAAGGCAAGGGATTGCCAGAACTGAATACATATTTGATATGCCGAGCATTTTGGAAAGAAGATAGAGCTACTAGCCAATTATGCAGTAATACTGAAAATCCCTTGTATCATTTTCACGAGCTGGTTCCATTATTACATGGACAAGATTTGCTGGATCGGACAAAGGACAACTTCATTATTACCGAAGTTTGGAACAGAAACGTTGCCGGTCAAGATAGTTTACTTGGCTTTGCTAAGTTACCTCTCCACCAGCTGTACATTGCTTATCGAGATCCTTTAGTTGTACCCCATCTTCTGCTTTCGAAGTATCCTGTTATAAGCGTAGACGGATGGGTTCCAATTTACGAACCAGTAACTGGCCGTTCCTGTGGAGAATTATTGGCTCTTGTAGCTCTTGGTACTGCGGATCAAATCGCTCTTTTAGAAATGACGAGGGGACTTAGAGACTGCAATATTACGCCACGTGCGGTTCAAAGTTCATTGAGAAATGCCTCTCAGAATACAGAGATCATTCCAACCGAAAGTCAAGACGCTAATCAGAGAGTAAAAAGTTCTTACGATGTTCCGCAAAGCTCTATAAACTTCCTGCATGAAGTGGATGAGCGTGGATTCCAGCATTTTCAGACTGTAGAAAATCTTTCTGGTTCTCAAAATACGAAGAGCCAAGAATCACAGACCGTAATTACGACCGTCAAAGACATTAAGACTCACGATATTTCCAATAGAGAATCTCAAGACGAAAATATCGGTTCGCAAAGCTCCGTTTTACATGCTTTAGTTGATCACTTGGCTCAAGCACTGAACGTTCCGAAGTCAAGGGGTCAGCCTGTGGCTGAAACTCGAACTATTCGCTCAGAGAATCACAAGATCTCGGATATTATGGAACAGATTGACTCAGATCCCTTGAGCAACGACAGCGTTTCTTCGTCTGAAAGTAGGGCAAGAGAGAATTACGATATGCCTACTGAAATGTACAGAAGTGTTGGCGTTGGGGCAGAGTTTGACGAAGCTGTGATTCAAGTCCCTAGCACCAGCTACCTAAATTCAAACTCTAAACTGCTGTTGAAAGAGAAATCAACCTCGTCCGATGAATTAGAAGATACTGGGAAGCACAGCGATGATGAACCGTCTTTCAGAGCACATGTAGAGATCGAATGTGCCCTGCATTTACCTAAGGTAGAAAAAGCTGAGGGGCCTGTTGAGCCGAGCACATACGTCACTTTTCAACCAGTGCAAAAAGATAACGGAATACAATTCGGACCCTACAAGGTCACTAACATCTTTCCTAACAGCTGCAGCCCAAAGTGGGAATGGAGATGCGATACCCGCCTGTCTTCGGACTTATTAGTAAATGTAATAACTATTTGATTGATTATTTTCATTGTCAACTAGCCATTTCTCATGAAGTTAGAAGATACATGTCCTAAACGGTTTTAGAATTTTCATATCAAATTGTTTACTCTCATCTTATAGGACCAAAAGCGGATGATTTTGAAAATCTGGAGATTGTCAGATCCGACTATGAGCTCAAATCTCGATTTGGATAAAGATATTGTCATCGGTTTTGCCGCAGTCGATTTGTCCATACTACTCGCTGGCTTTCCACTTGTTTCTGGCTGGTTTCACATAATGGACTTTACTGGGAAATGTAACGGTCAGATAAAAGTGAGTGTGAAATAGATACGTTCGGGTAATGAAAACGAATTTATTCCTCTATGCAACAATGTTGAAATAATTATTTTTCGCTTTCTTGTTTAGGTCACTATAACACCGCTGGAAAATATCTCAATGTTTGTTAAATCAACTGTTAGTTTAACTATTCCGCAGAACCAAACATCCCACATAACAGCAACACGGTGCATTCCTCAAAGTACTAGTCCCGTTTCACAGACGTTTGTTTCCCACATTGATCAGATCCCGCAAAATCACGCTGTTATCAAGACAGATGGATTCTGTCCTAATTATGCCCAATTGGATAACGATCCGACGAGCGAAATTGGCCTGAGTCTAGGCGATGTTTCTATGACTTTTCTGTCCCAGTCGTTGAAGTGAGTTTGAATATATCGTGTCACGTTACACAAGTATCGTATTTACTCTCATTAATAAGTAATGCGATACTATAAGTAATGCAGCTGTTTGTATAATCATTTTTTAAAACTCTAGGCAAAAACTGACTGAGCTTGACGAGATTACAAAGCGTCTAAAATCTCGACTCCACGATGTGACTAATGAGGATTTTGACGTCGACTTTGATCCTGACTTTGATGCCAATGAACCGGATCTAGAACCGGAGCGTAATCAAAATGGAAACGCTGTGAATGAAGATTACGAAAATTCTCTACCTCGTAACGTAGAAGACTGGCAGCCTTTACCACCTGCGACTAGCAATTCGTCTAGTCAGAGTTCTCAAGTCAATCAAAGATACAGGAATTCAAATTTTTTCAACGATATTCAGAGCCGATACACACCCCATAATTATAATAACACTAACACTGAGAGTACAGAACAAAATCTAACAGACACTGGCTACTCTACAAATTCCCATGTACAATCTAATCACAGTCTATCGAATGGTCATTTTGAAACTGAGAATCAGAACGGTCATTTCGTTAACAATGGTTATTCGAGGGATGAGGTAGCAGAGCAGCCCGTTAGAGGAGCTAAAATGCACATAAACCATTTACTAGACAAATTGACATCGCTTACATCCGCACCACCATCAGCAGGAAATTTTCCAATTAAACGAAATATTCACGACTTTATTGCAAGCTTGAGACACAACAGTGTGAATACTAATGGAAAATGTAATCAAGAAGTTAACGTTAGAACTGTTCCAACGCAAACAGAGTATCAGGATATTGAACGCAGGGAGATTCCCAAGGATCAAACTCTCTCGTCGAATATTCTACGATCAAATACAGTGACTAGAGATGTTAACGAGAATAATAATGTGGATGATACAACGCAGGAAAGAAACAAGGTTTCGAATTTAATTCGCGAGGAATTAGTCACTGAGGAAAATAACGATACGACTGAGTTCGACGACTTAACTACACACTTACTAGCTTCTAACATTCGACATATGGATTTGGGTAGCATTTTCAATCCCATATTGTATCAACATTTGATTCCTGATGTTCAACTATCCAATTCTTCATCGAACCCTAATAATTCGATGCAAGACTTGGAGAATTTGAATACTACAAACGACGGAGTAATTGAAGAATTGGACAACAGATATACAGAGACTTTTAACGCTACTATTAACCATGGGTTGGGCAGACTTAAAAACTTGATCGAAATAGACGCTTCTCTGGTCGGGGATAGCGCTAGCCGAAATAGAATGCGTAGAAATTTATCTAAGAGTTTAGAAGGCAATGATTTCTTCAGAATGACACCAACAGGTGTGTCTGATGATATTGATGGAAATATCGATGTTACTGTAGCAGATAAGCCGAGTAACGATGATCTGATGGCAAGCAATAGTACAGAGTCTACAACAACGCTTTCATTTGATACATCTTCAATAAGACAGAGGCAGGAGGTCGTTGATAACGTTTCTTTAATATCATCCGACTCATCGGTGTCTGTGGTAACAAGACAAGCTCCAGACGGAGGAAATCCCACGGAGGAGACTAGCAAGCCGTTAGTTACAAGCCATCAAAATGAGAGTGAGGATTCTTCAACTGATAGTTAAGTTTTCAGCTTCGGTCTTCGATAACTTGAGTTGTTATTTTTATTTTCATTTTTTCTTCATTCTTTGAGAATACGGTACTTGAAGTACAGGAGGTATTGGATTCTTAATATTTTAAGGGTGTAGGAGGGTTAAAATTTTCGCTTCGAAATTTCTGTGATGTTAAAAGCTAGCTGTGTGTTTGTATATAACATGTAAAAGAGCTAGATGAAAATATTGCAAGTTTTTAACATGTTTGATGAGATCGAGATTTCAAACGGTATTGATTACGATGTCTAAAGGATTTTCATTTATTAAATCATTAGAAACATCTAGTCTTAGTCGAATTGTATATTATGTTATTCCGTTAGATGGAAATAATCAACGTTTAACTTTTTGTTGTGAAAAATAAGGCTTAATGTTATATTTTCAGTTTGATTAGGAAATACGTAACTCTGGTGTCTAATTAGATAATTTAATATTTACGATTAGTATTTTCGATGTATATACTATATATTTATACATATTTTATCAGTATTTGACTCAATATAATTTACAGTTTAAATCTTGTTCTACATTTCTACTTCTGTTTATCTTGAATTCCCATATCTTCACTATACTCAGCATCCATCGCCTGTTCGTTCTTCGAGAACTAATGACTAGAAATTTTGTAATCTAAAATTGTTAATTAATATTGAATGTTGATTAATTGCTTAATTCTATCGATTGAATTTATTTCATCATTACAGACTCTGCTAACATGTGTTTTATCAATTGCTACAGGCATTCAAATTTTCAACTGCGATTATGTTTGTACAGACATTTCTCTTTCCATAATCTTTCTGAGGTACTAAAGATATCGTATATAAAACAGCTTGTATCGAATAGAGGAACGATTGTACTAAAGGTATGGATTTATTGTGGCGTGTTATTTGGCACGCACTGTTTTTTTTTTTTTTTATTACAGCTTGTTTCAATTCAGTATTTTAAATAATTGATACAAGTGGTATTGATATGCATATTTTATAATATCTAGATTAAAAGCAATTATTATTTTTCATTTTCGACTGATTACCGCATATACGTAATAAATAATAAATAATAATATTATTAATATAATAATATCTAACGAAAACACAGTTATACTTATAATATTCTACACAGTTAAACACAACTATATTATATTATTTGAGGCATTTAACGATGTAACATTAACATGTGAAATATTTTTATATAATCTTTCTGTAAATAGTGCTCAAGTATAGATACTAGAAATAGCTGAATCAATTTATTGTATTGCTATTCTGAAAATAAACTAGATCTGTATCACGTGTAATATAAGTAGTATAAAAAGAAATCAATACACATACATGATCTATTTTCAAATTAATTAACATATCGTTTTAAACAATGTAAGTCAATTATTTAGTTGGTTGTTTTTTTGTATTTATTTATTTCTTTTTTATTTAAAAAATGTTGACAAACTATAAAAAGATTGATAAATATTTAAAAACTCTGCCTCAGAAATTATAGAAAAATCTAAATACATTTGAATGTTAACACTTATACTTGACACCAATTTTCATATCATAATACTAATTTATCTTTTCTTAAAAACTACTAGGATTAGTCAGTCTATTAGATATGCAGAAAGATATGCCTCGCATCTATTCCACTTTTTTATAGCTTCTGGATGCATTAGCCATATTTTTGCAGGCATTCCTTCGTGGCGGTGTATCTCGGAACAATCTCTCAGTTTCTAAAACATGAAATTGTTAATCATAGAATGAAATGACTAATCCATCATCACATCGAACATCCACATAGCTCTCACTATATTATATCATTACATGGAACTCTCTGAGTTGTGTTGCAGTGTATAATTTCTGATCACTACGTTCCTTCACCATACATGGTCTGCATAAAAATGTCTTGTTACGTCTGTGCCAGTAATCACCCAGCGGTTTTTTCTCACACAAATCACAGAGATCAGTGTTTCTTTGGCAACATTTCAGCTCAACTCCAAGACGCATTTTAACACGACCACCAAAACTGTGCTCGTATATGATCCCACGCTTTACTCCAGGCAAGTGCGTGCCTGGTCTAAGAAAAAAAATTTCATTTTAAACAGAATCTTTCTATTATTGTCTTGAACTGCCCCTTCTTGATTCTCATTATTTAATTCTTCGTTTATTATACCCCGGATTTTTGTTCCTCAAGTTTGTCTTCCTCTTTGCAGTCGAGGCAAAAGGCTGTTTTGACTCTTTTACTTTTTCAGGAAATTTACTGACGCTGTATTGTGCTGGAGAAGGGTGATCATCCCCGTGGATTACAGTGTCAGAAAAACGAGCAATCCCACTATACCCCTTTTTACTAATGGAGTGAGGACATGGCTGCAGGATAAATTGATATTGCATTAATCATAATAGCACCTGGCTATACCTACAGATATTAAAAATAGTGGGATTTTTAAATTGCATAAAAAATATACATCATTCAAAATAAACGATGATTGTAAAATTTGAATATTGATAACTCATAACTGAGACAGGGGAATCCTACGATTAATCTTGGCATTATGAACTGGCTTCCCCACCTTTGTTTTTATGGCTTTGAATGCGTTCATAGTATTGTATTTTGTTGGTGAAATGTTTGGGTAATTTTCGAAAACGTAGTGTCTCATAAACGGAGTCATTCCCTTTTTAGATGATGTATCTCTTTCTGAACCAGAACCAAATGCTATTTTCTGAAGTTCTTGTTTACGCACAACATATTCGAAGTCTGAAATACATTTAAAGTTCTTTTTGTATTTTTCTTTTTTCTTTTTTTTTTGTTCCTAATTTTTGAAATTAGTTTACTAAAATATCTACGCGGCGATGTGTTAAATCCGTAATTAAATAAGCGCGTAAATTATTAATGTAACAGGTCATGTGCTATGGTGCCCTACCTTTGCGGCAAACCCACATTTTTTTGTTCTATTAAACAATCACTTAAAAATTGCGATACTTGAATAATAGAAATTCAGAGCTTGAAAATAAAACTTTAGATACCTTATTGCTATGGCAACAAACCCTGACATGACCGCGATGTTATTGACGGATTGACTCATCTCATTTATAAATCTCACACTGATATAGTACGCTTTTAGTTGGGGAATACGTAAAGTTTTTGTAACGCGAAATGAAATTGTTATCATGGTCGCTATATGTTGCTGATATGAATCAGTCGCAAAATCAGTGGATCCCGTTGTGGTTTATTTGAAAAAATAAATAAATCGTATACGAATCTCTTATATTCGGTATTGTGGAACTAATGAATTACCTTCCATTACAGAGAAAAGATTTCTTCTTAGAGCGATCAGGAGCGCGCTCGGATTTTTGTATAATAAAACTTTTCAAATTTTAATCATTCGTAAAATTCAAATTTGTAATGTTGTTCAAATATTGCGTAAAGCACTGAGAGAAATCTCGACAATTGTAGTAAGAATTTAGTGACTTTTTAATATCTGATATGATACAGCGAGTCTGTAAAATATATATAATAAATTATTGGAGAACAATAAGATATTGTTCCGAAATGATGAAATTTGAATAAAGCGCGCCGGGGCGGTATCTGTAAATGAATTCTGGGTAATATAGCGGAAGAATAATTCACTGGAACTACGATAGTCATATTTCAAAGTATTTTTATTAAAAACATTATGCACAGATAGAAAATGAATAACAACTCGATAGATTAATTGAAATAAATAATTTTTCGAACACTTCAATCGGCTGAAAAATACTGTAATGTATTTATTATTGCGATAAATATTATAGGAAAGATATTCAACCGGACGTTAGTCGGTTCGTATGTTGTTCGCGCGGTATTCCAGCGTCGGCCGCTGGTCGATGGTGTTGTACCGTCCGTAACCGTCTTCGCGATGCTTTCGCAGATGTGTGTTTCTGCACATGGCTGTGTCGCGGGACGTGATCGTAAATCGCTCCGCACTTTCGCACGGTTTATTATCGGTAAATCTTAAATTATCGCATAAATATAACCGCCATAAACCGTAATAAATGTTTATACATTAGCTAAATACTTTATAGTGATGAATATTTGTGAAATAGTGACACATTTAGCGTTATCAAAAAATTAGGGTATAGGTACTATACGGGTAACCAAACCGCTCCGCTGCAGTTTGTCTTACCGTCAAGATATATATCTCTGTCATATACCTATATAACATTTTTCACTTACAGATTATGACATTTTATATTGACATTAGATCGCAATAAAATTATAATTATAACCTATAGACAAATGCATCGAAATTTTCCTTCCAATTTTTCACGCGAAATGTTTTAGACATTCAAGGACAACGGTGACAAACAACTCGTAGTCTTCTCAAGTTTTGTCTATACATCTCAAAGATTTAGCACGTATTTATTATTATTATAATTTTTTTTTTTTTTTCTTCTTTCTTTTTTTCTCTACACGTTATTGAAGTCAATATTTCGATATAATTCTTACACGACTAGGTATATTAACCAAATTATTCTTCATTTGTTTAAAACACTAAACGCTGAACTGTCAAAATATCATTCACACAAATAGTACATGTTATACCGAGCGTGTACACGCGCATGTAGATCTATATCCATGCGATATACGTACAGATCGCAACGTTCGCGAAAAAAAAAAAGGGAACACAAAAAACGGAATAAGTTTCTTCGCGATTATCGAATGTCTATTCTTCAATGAACTTACCATTATTCTTTACTACATACTACGATTGATCTTTTCACTTTTCTTATTATATAGGGAAATGAATAAAAGACACGATGTTAATTAAAAAAATTATTTTATATGAATTTTTTTTTTTTCTTTTTTTTTTTTCTTCTCCCCAACTTTGCCTAATATTTAGTTTCATTCAACACCTGTTCAATATTAAGAATTCCGACCAGATGTAATATCTAATTTCATGATGATAATTGAATACATTCACTTTCATTTTTATCTTTATTTTTCAATTAGGAATGTATGTAATTTTATAATTATTATAAATTATTGAAAAGTAAAATTTCATCCAGGTACAAAAATCGTCGATTTATAAATTGTATAATATTATTTTTAGATATATTAATTGAAGAAATATATCATCCACCATGACAACCTCGTCAGAAGATGTGTTGATGCAAGTTGGTCAAGTTCGTTACAAAAAGGGTGACGGCACGCTGTATGTTATGAACGAAAGAATAGCGTGGATGTTAGACAACAGAGACACTGTATCAGTTAGTCACAAATATGCGGATATCAAATGTAAGAAGGTTTTACAATGAATTTAATATAATTTTAATTATAAAAGTTGTCATAAATAACTTAATGATAATCATCAAATTTGTATATATATGTATATATTTTTCTATTTTATCCTAATAGTACAGAAGATATCACCCGAAGGTAAAGCTAAAATTCAACTACAAGTTGTTCTTCACGACGGATCATCGTCTACTTTTCATTTTGTAAACAGAAATGGCCAAGAAGCACAAGTCAAGGACCGTGACGAAGTCAAAGAATTGTTACAACAGCTTTTACCAAAATTTAAAAGAAAGGTCAACAAAGAGTTGGAAGAAAAAAATAGGTGAGACACGATTCAATTCTCTCATTTAATTCTATTAAACTTGAATTCTAATCTGATGTAAATATTTTTCGTAAAGTATATCATAATGTTATTGAACTTATTATTTTCAAGGAAAACAAATTATACTGTGATTGTAATACCTTGTGTGTAAAAAAGGTATCCCATGGCAGGATTGCTATTATATCTAACGTAAGATTGCTAAATTTTATTTTTCTTGTATTACATGTCTAGCATTTGCAATCTTGTACTCTATTATAATAAAAAATGCTGGCATGAATACTGATCGTTACACAAATAACAAGGTAGCTTATATCTTGAAAAATGAATATTTAGGATCATATTCACTTTTGGAGTAATGCGACTCTTTGAAAGACAATTTACTGGTTGACCGTTACGTGAGCGTGTGTAAATCGAGAAGGGCTAGTTGATACAGATCTATAGTATTCTTGGCTTCTATAAAATGTTTAGGTTGAACGAGGGCATTTGAAAAGTAAAATATATTGAAAGAAATATAAGATTAGTTTGAGACGATGAATTGAAGAAATGGGAAACGAAATGAAAAAAAAAACAAAAAAAAAACACTTATGGTAAAAAATATTTCAATATTTTGCCTGAATATTTCGTATTTTTCCAGAAGCATTTTTAAACACGGGGGGCCAAAAAAATAAAAAAAGCTAAGGATACTGTATCATACTGCATCTCGCATGGAAATATCTTCTCCCATCACGAAGGTATACGTTATCAAAAAATAGCAGCTTTGCGTATAAATTTCTGAATTGACTGAAATTTTCTCAATAACTCTTCAGCGTGTTTTTATCATAATAAAAATGAGAGCCGATGTCTATGAATTTCTCAATGTCTGTTGATATTGTTATATAAAAATAGAAACCAGTTGTGAATGTTTATTTCTTAATTAGCAGTTACCTACCAACGTGCAAGTTATATTTACAAAAGTTATTGTACCCTGACATTATTTCAAAGTTATGTCATTCGTTAGATTATTTATTCTACAAGTTGTAAGCGCAATCTACAGTGGTCTTATTTTCAGTGAAACCATTTCCTAAATGACTTAAATATTAACGAGATTATTATTTACTAATCTTCCAGGATGCTGCAAGAAAATCCAACGCTGTTACAGCTTTATAAAGATCTTGTAATCACCCAAGTTATATCATCAGAAGAATTCTGGGCTCAATACGCAGCCGACTATACCCAGGCAAAGAAGAGCCAACGTCAAGATATTGGAGTTAATGGGGCTTTTTTGGTAATCTATTGATTCGCATTATCATATTCTTAAATTAAAACCATTGAATACTTATAATGGAAATATATTTCAGGCCGATATTAAGCCGCAAACAGATGGGTGCAATGGTTTGAAATACAATTTAACGGTAGACATAATCGAGTGTATATTCAAGACATATCCAGCGGTGAAGAAAAAGCACTTAGAAAATGTACCGCACAAAATGTCTGAGTCTGATTTTTGGACAAAGTTCTTTCAGTCTCATTACTTTCATAGAGATCGTATAAACGCAGGGACCAAAGACCTGTTTACCGAATGTGCCAAGATAGATGATCAAGAATTGAAAAAGGATATTCAGTCAGGAATCAACGATCCCTTAGTCGACATTACATCATTCAATGATAAATCTATTGACGAGAATTACGGCACAGGATCAGGGAAAGCGGATAAAAATTCTGGGAACATTGTGCACCAAAGCATGATCAAAAGATTTAATCAACATAGTATAATGGTGCTAAAGGCAGGCACTTCTCAAAACACTTCTCAGGACGCGGCTCAACCGCAGTTGAACGGGTCGACTACATCGTCAATTAAAGTTCAGTCTAGCAACTCTATCGAGGATCGCGCCAGAACCAAAAAAGTAAATAATGATTAGAGGCATTATGTTCTTCCTGCTTGAACTTGGGGCACCAATCATTGATTTTTTATTATTACTTTACAGCTTAGGATACAGGAAAAATTAGTATACGATGATCTTGATACCAGCTGTGATGTAAACACTAAAACCTTCGCACCTCTAAATCTGTCTCACGTGGACAGATATCTACACGGACCAATGCCTGGTTGTGGAAGCGCAGAAGCTACGAATGAGGAACTGCAGACAACCTTGACGCAGCTTAGAAGGGAGGCCAGTAATTGGGTGAACGGTAATCATCTACCGAGGCAAGCGGGGACCGCTTTAGTTAGTCCAGCAGCTGCGGTATCTGCCTTAGGTGAACTCACACCGGGTGGTGCTCTTATGAAAGGATTTCGAGAAGATAGTTTAGGGCGTAAGTTGAAATGAATTTCATTTGAAGACTAGAAAGTGCGTTAATGTTTTTGAAAAAAAGAAAGAAAAGAGAGAAAAATGATTGAAGTAAAACAAATTTATTGGATATTGATGAAAAGTTTGTTTGTCTTTATAATAGAGTTAATTCCAAAGGATTTGGAAAAAGAATTACGCAACATGTACATGTGCACTTGCGAGCTATTGAGGCATTTTTGGAAAAGCTTTCCACCTAACACTCCTCAGCTTGAGGAAAAGGCTGTGAGAATGCACGAGGCTCTTCACAGATTTCACTCTGCCAGGCTAAAGCCATTCGAGGTATGATTTCATGTTATTTTATGAAAAATTTCTGGGTATTGACTCCCACATTGATAATGTACCTATATCAGGAGAAAGTAAGATGTATTTGAATTTTTCGGAAAATAACATTTAAAAATGAGGAAATTCGAAGAATCTTACCCAAGAAAGGTTAAAGAAAGAATTCATCATTATCTGAAAGTGAACTTGAATGTAAAAACGTTCAAAGAATTGAGGAAGCTTATAAAATTTACTATGAAATGAATTTTGTTCGAAGATGATGTCAGGATTATTTCTTATTGAGTACAAAAACCGGAGAAAAAATATTCTTGATTGAATTGGTAGGTGGCGAATATATAAAAATAAGGAAAACAAAATTTGATAATTTTTCTTTAAACAGGATCGTATATCGAGGGAGTTTTCGGCAGTGAGTCAACATTTGACTAGTCATCTGAACCAGCTGTTGAACACAGCTTATAGAAAATTTGCAGTTTGGCAACAAAGAAAATTACAAATGAGGTAGCCGTCGATGCAGTTGTTCTAAATCAATAAGTAATTAGAATTTAAAGAAAGAAAGAAAGAAAGAAAGAAAGAAAGAAAGAAAGAAGGAAAGAAAGAAAAAAAAAAGAAACAAAGTTATAAACAAAGACAAGAGCAATATCAATCATCTTATAAATATTGCAATTTTATATGTTACCGTAACTAGGTATCGATGTGGGTGTATTTAAATTTTGTCAGAGGCAAAGTCGTGTTAGGAAATGCACCCCGTGCTATGCCAATTGTAAGCCTATTTATTCTTTAATATTTTAATATTTGTATAAAACAAAACCGTGCTCTACAAAAAAAAACAAACAAAAACAAAAAAAAACCTTTCTTCTTGCTTTCATTATATTTCATTGAAACCACATAGGTGGTCAGATATTTAATACTTTTGTAATAAACATTTTTTAATCTATTTATTTCATCTTCAAACTTGTTAAGACTCCTTCGTACGTAATATGCAAAGTGTTCTTAGTTTATTTCTAATTTAAAACACTATTACGATAACTGCCACAATTTCTGCCTCATGGATTATGTGTATTAGATTTGTTTTTTTTTTCTTTTTTTTTCCCCCTATTTCCGTTGAAAATGAAATAGTATTGGATGAAATGATTCAATATATTACAGTATATACTACAATTATAAATATTTGTACTTGATTTTCTGAGAGTTAACGTCAAAAGATAAATAAATAAATAAAATAGAATAATTAAAAAATACAAAAATACAAAAATACTAAAATACAAAAAAAAAAAAAAAATGAAAAAACTAATAATAAAAGGAACAAGGTACCTAAATTTAAAAAGAAATAGTCAAGCATAGCCCTTGGTTAAGGGTGAACAAAAAAATAAAATAAAAAAAAAGCGGCATCAGTACACTTCCTACAACGACTGCGATATACTCAACTAAGTGTCTTAAATGTTGAATCCTATTTTCTACTCATATCACAATATCAAAAGAAAAAAAAAAAAAATACCACGACTCAGTAGTAAATGATAATTAATTGATGGAAATAATCATCCTTAAAGAAGTCCTAGTATTTAGCAATAATCTATCGCGTCATTATAACAAAAATAATTGAATTATTAATTGAATCGAAATCGATAACCGAATCAATACTAAAATATCGTAATCACAAGTTATATCATTATGATTATTACTATTATTATTATTATAAATATATTCCTACATTATCATTATTATTATTATTATTATTATTTGTATCATTACTATTATTATTATAGCATTGAATGTTGTTTATCGTCATCTGTGTAACAGTGATAATTTGTTGAGTGATGAACGAATTTTTTTTTTTCTAGTTCTCTAAATGTTCTGCCAAAATGAAATACATACCTAATTAACAAGCTCTTACTTTTCTATGTATAGAGCACACATAGGTATACATAGATATATTAAGTTATATCTATGGGATCTATGGTAAATAAAAGAGCTTTTTGAAAATAATGAAAATATCAGATTATGCGTGACTGTTGTAGATTTCAATGAAGTGGAATAACAAAAAACAAAAAAAAAAAAAAAAAAAAAAAAAAAAAAAAACATGAATGAGTGTTTGAAATACTATATAAATTCTTAGAATTAGAGTGTTTGTAAATATAGTTTTAAGATCTATATAATATGTTCGCAAAACGTTGTTTACTCGTACCTGCAGGGTACGGCTACGATTTCAACAGTTTTTCATTTCTATTATTTGATATCATTCAGTTTGTAATAAATGAAATCATGGAATTGTTACGTTAATTTCTTCTTTCGCAGATAGAAAAGAAAAAAAAAAAAAAAAACAACAACAACATGAAAACGCATTTAATGAAGATTTGAAAATTTCACGAATAACGAACGACTGAATCTAATTGTATTTTATATTGTATATTCAAAATAATGATATCAATTCGTTTAAATCGCTAGTTGAGAGTATGAATTGGAACAAAACAAAAAAAAAACGATGAATTTTGAAACGCCACAGTTTTTACGATTTATCGTAAAATCAAACCCAAAAGATCAAAAGATATGATTCTAAGAAGTTTTTTTTTTTTTTATTTTATTTTTTTTCTAATATATTCAACCCATATGCAGAGGTTTCAATGGCTAAATATAAAGACAACAACTTAGAACTTTGACCCCCCCCCCCCGAGTAGAAAGGTCATTTTCCCAACACTCTTCGTTTACCCTTCCGTTTTTTTTTCTTTTTAAATTAAATTAATATATATCCCTTTTGGAATGAAATACTAGAATATGTTCTTAAACGTGACCCTATAACGTAGACCTTACTGGGTATAATTCAGGACAGAGAAATAAAAAAAGATGAACGAAAAAAATTCTTCGTATATCACGTTTGGAAGAAGTGGGAGCTGCATTATGTATATGGGAATGAATCTAATGGTAAGAATGGTTAAGCCATGGAACCACCCCAAGGTCGGGTGAGTATCGCGGAATGTTCGCGAAGAGCGGGTTGATCGTACGAGGACCCTCGAGTAAAACCGAGAGGAGAGTCTCGTGTGTGAATCTCTCCCCTCCTATGCTACCGCGCCTTCGGCATAATATACTACCATCGCTACCACGCGCGTTGGTTTCGCGCATCGCGAACGCAACGCTGCGTACATGTACATACGTAAGATTGAATCGAAATTATAGATATTTATAGGATACTGTTTCATATTGACTTGATTCGATTTCATTATTTTAAATAAAATATTAAAATAATGGTAAGTTTTCTAATGTCTCGCGACATTAATATTATCGACGGTAATATTCTGCAATTTTTATTTATCACGCGGGTAGAAAAGTTGAAAACTTATAGGCAGTGGGGGTAGCAAAAATTTATAGGAGAGCGGGGGGAAGCTCAGGGCCGACTCGAAAGACTTTCAAACTCTAACAGATTAATTATCGTAATACATGTGTATGCAACTTTACTTGAGAAAGAAATTATCGGGAGTTAAATTGATCGTCAATCTTTATAGGAATGATAAAAGATGTAGCCCTACTAGAATGTTTTTTCTTCTTTTCTTAATCTATAATTCAAGGTAAAAGTAATCTGATAGCTATTCGTAGATGGATAACAATTATAGCGGCTTAATTATAACGTCATAAATAGCCTCAATAAAATATTGAAGATTTTTTTGTTTTCAAATCTTTTTATTCATGGTATAATAAATAATACGAAATAAAATATAATACGATATCAACAGGTAGTTTTCTCGGTAGATAAGTAGTCTACGTATATATAGTATAGGTATATAGACAAATCGAATAAGGTTTTTAATTTGATTCGATTATATAATAATAATAATAATAATAATATAATATATATCGAATAAAAAAATGTTTTTATAGTTATACATATTATGTCACTAAGATATAACCGCGATCTTAATAATAATGTCTGATAAGGTATAGGGATGTATCGTGTGATACATATTCGTGGATGAGATGCCGTATATAGTTCAATGCGATAACGTTATACTCTCCGCGAATACATTGTACACAGTCGAAAAATAATAAAGAAGCCGCTCTGGGTCACGGAGAGAACGGCGCGTCGGTGGCGGTGGCGGTAGCGTCGTCATAGTTCGCGTGGGTGGGACAAGCCGGCGAGGGGAAGGGAGCGGGTACGCAGAAACGCTTTCCCCTTCATTGTTTGAAAAATCCCGCCTGTCCCCTCCGCAATCGATAGATGGCGCGCTCTATTGTTGACTCGGATCAAAATGGCAGCCTATAATGGGCACTGTAGCAACATTGTTCGCGTATCTAAATGACAAATTATTAAATATTAACTATAATTTTATTCTAATAAAGTGTTATCGTGATCGTTTGTAAATTTCTTTTATAATAAATATGAAAAATTGATCGCAAATCAAGTGAGAATTTTCGCGCTTTTATAAACCTCCGACTACAGTGTTACACCGTGCTTTTGATATTCTAGTTGGAGAGCCATATTTACCCTGTTATCAGCCTAAATATTCGTTTATATATAACATTGAATAACTAAATACTGATACAAGGACTACCGTTTATCTATAACAAGGTAAATACCAATATTAAATAACACGTTATTATATTATTCAACGATTATTACAAACCTCTCCTGCCACAATCAAAGATCTACATTAGCTATATCTCAAATGCCATTTATACTAACGGCAATCAAACCCCGACGCAGGTTGTTAGGAAATTATTTTAATCGGGCACCTGTTCGTCAAATATACATACATATCAACGGTTATGTATTCAGATTTTTATTTTATTCTCAAACAATCGCCTAGATCATTCGGGTCACCCGGTAGATTCCTAGTCAATAATGGTGGGGGTGCAGGCGCATCGAATAGCGTATTGTTGTCATTTTATCAGTACTTGCGTTTACCAACAATAAAATATAACCGCATTTGGAAATTTTTCAAAAACTACTTTCCCTCTCATTAACGATTCTTGTGAAATCAGTCTTCACACTTACAGCCTCGTTATTACGAGTATGACAATTTTAACCCTCTCCCCCGCCCCCCTCCCTCCCGCCCTCCTCTCTCCTCTGCATTGTTTTTATTTGAACCCCTGAATCGTTTCTCACCAAAATATTAGCAAATTTCTTAAATTTCTTAACGAAGAAATTCATTTCTTATAAATTCTAATAAATCCAACGACGTAGAAATGAAGGCGCTTCTCGCCTTGTACAATGCTCAGGTCATTTTTTTCCCCGTTCTGTTTTCTTCTATCTATAATAATTGCCAAGGTATACTAGCTGCGGGAATATTATTTTATAATACTTAAAAAAAAAAAACATTCTAATATTTTATAATTAAGTTAATTTCTTTTAACTTTTTCTAGGACACTATGACGTCGACTCGTGATTTATTTGACAAAAATCGAAGGCCTTGACCTTTGTAGATGATCTACGAAGTAACTCGGTGAATTTGGACGCTATATGCAAAAGCATATAAACTAACGAATAACAGATAAATATTGTTATGAACATCGTAGAGTTAGTAGACATTAAATTTAGAGGGAAAAGTCTGCGAGAAGCAGACCAGGCAGGCTAGGCACTCTTGTGCTAAGTGTGGGTTATGGATCCTGTTGGGCCATGGTATGCATCGTACAATCGTTTAGCCACAGGTGGTGCAGCGGGAACTTTTCAAGGTACTGGCGGAAGTACGAGCAGCGATTTTGTCTCTCATCATTTAGCTTCGGCTGCTAATCAATCTGCACCGTCGACTACTTCACAGCTGCTTTTGCAAGCAGCTCATACGACGGCCACTCTGGCGGGACAACCAACTCCGTTTAATCCAGGGGGATTTTTGTCGCCTCCACCTGTTGGCTACGATGTTTTTTCACCACTTTTTCATCACGCCAATCCTAAACAGGCTCATTACGTAACGCAGCATAGACAAGCCCTTGTTCATGCTCAAGCTGCCGTTGCATCTAAACAAAACACTGCGTCCGAAAATGAAATATCTACGCTTAGAGAAAATTACAACTCTACACATCAAGCTACTTTCTTTGAACACCAAGGCAACGCCTCATCGCCTACTACTTCCAGCCTAGCATGGACGCATCAAAATAATTCACAGCTTCCGAGCCCCTTTGGCATTCTACCGCACGAGAGTGTCGTCCCATCATCGCCAGGACCTCCGTCGTCAAAGTCGGGTGGTACCGCCTACGAAAATACATTCAACGCGCATTTTGCCGCCGCTCAAACTCTGAATAATATTAATTCTCAGCTACCATCTCCTGTCGTAACTGCGGCTGAATTTAAATCCTCCAATTATACGGAGGGCAAGAAAGTGACTACTGCCAGAGCCCAGTCTCCGTCTATCACCGTGAAACCGGCTGTTTCTGTACCAACAGCAAATAGTACTCAACCCTTTTTTCAACAAGCAGCGACTAATTTTGGCCCTGAATCACTGGCCAGTAATTATCCTGCTGGTAATGGAAACCAAGCTTCGAATCCAAAGGTTCAACCTTCTCTCCAGCATCAACAATCTTGTATAGTTTCTACGCCGAGCAATACCTCAGGCAAAGAATACAGGATCCCACAGCCTCCGCTGAGGTCGACATCGGCTGCTTCTATTTTTCTAAACACAAGCGCCGCTGTTAGATCAACGCCTCCCCAAGTCCAAGAGAAACAACCGGCAAGAAATAGCAGCTTTGCTTCACCTCCCAGCAAATCAACGACTGCCAGCCCTCAATCCATTCAAACTAAAGCACAGACTAAAATTTATCCCGAACTAGGAAACCACGGGGAACATAGAAGACCGGAGCAAAATGCCCACGAGAATAGCCAGTCCTCGCCGATCAGCTTTTCTCTCATAGATTCTCGGGGCCTTAATTACACTGGAAATAACACAACAAATTGCAACAATGCAAACAGCAAATTAACCACCAATCAAAGAACACCAACTAATAGCAATATCCAACAGCAACATAGTCAACAGCAATTTCATGTCTTGAATCAACAACAACAACAACAACAACAGCAACAACAACAACAACAGACTACAACCTACAGACATTATTCTACTAGTTCCACAAGCGATTCTGAATACCATCACTCTGGTAGATCAAAATCTACTACATCGACGGACTCCGCTTATTCTTCTAATAATTCTACCCAAAATGGACCTGACTGTGGTGTTGTTGTACCGAGGAGGCCTAGTCCTCTCCAAGCACATTCTCAGGCCAGTCCACTCGGTCATGTACCCAGTCCTGCTTATCCGATGTACAATAGTCCCATGGCAACTATGTCCTCGCCATCTCCATTGCAACAACACGGGGAGCCTAACGGAAGCCAATGTACAAGCGGCCCCCCCTTCAAGACAGCTGTTCAACAAGTAACACCCCCCTCGCCGTTGGATGTAACTGTGCCTAGACCAGCGTCCCAAAATCAGGTGGCATATTCTTCGGTGATAACGCGAGCCTTAGGCACTCCTGAGAATAATAAAACTAACTACAGCGCTGAGAATAGAAATTACGAAAGACAGCAGGAGTTTACACAGAATCAAAAACAGCAGGTTTGCTGGGAAAATGATAACAGACAAACGAATAATAGCAGGAAATTTTCGGTCACTTCTTACCCGTCAGGAAACACCGATATGAGTGCACAGAATTTACCGGCTCAACAACAGGCGCAGAGAGTTTTGAATATATCAGAACGTCAACAGGCCTATTTTGACTCGAGCCAAGTTACACTGCAGGATTTAAGCAGCTGTAGAGGCGACCCCATGAGCATTGTTAAAAATTTACAAACCTTGCAGCAGGGGTCGTGTCAGGTGCAGCAACAAGCTACTCCCAATCAAGCTGAGCAACAAAAACAAGTCGAAGAAAGGCGGAAAGTAGATACTGCTAATAAAAAACGAAAAAATTTCGACAAGGGAACACACGGCTCTTCCCTAAACGATCTAGCCGGCGCTGCTGCTATGACCGAATACTTGAGCAGGATACCACCTCCTGCACATCATAACGCTAATCAACAACAACAAAATGGATACTTTGACTTTGAAAGGTGGAACATCCCTCCTCCACCTTCTAAAATGTTTCCTACCGCCCCGGGAGCATTCGCATCACAAACTACGCTCCATCATTCTAGTAACTTTAGCAATCCAGCTCATCAACATCAGTCTTTGATGGTACCGCACCACCATGCGCCACCACCTATACCCTATTTTCCAGCATTTCACATACCACCTGGTCATCATCCCCATCATACACATGAATTTCAATCGTCGGTTGAAATAGCGCCTGTTGCTTACGGCGAAAATTCTGTTAATAATTCAACCTACAATCAAGAGGCTAGAGATGATCAGCCCAAGGTCATCGTTCCAAATATTGAAGAAGAGCTTGGGTTTCTTCAGCAGAATCAACAGCCTGTTCAAACCGTTAATAGAATAAATAAAGACGCTAAGGGTCCGGGAAGCGGGAAAGATCCTAATTCCGGATTCATGACTAGTTATCTTAAGTTTTTACAAGGGGAAAGGGATCCTTCACCTCCACCAGCTATTAGGGGTGGTAGAAAGGCGACGTGGAATAGATCAAAGCCCTACGTACCAACGGAACCGAACAAATTAACCCAAGTAGAAAATCCAACGAATGGAGAGACTCCTCAGTCCCAAGAAAAACCGGTACAACAAACTCCTAACAAAGACACTTCTATTGACTATGCCAATGATCCGAGGTACTTTCCTCTGCCTAAGGAAAGGAAAAAGCAAAATTTTGACTCAAGTGACGACGGGTTCACCAGCGAAGACGACTTCCCTTTTCCTTCTAAAAAAAATGACAAAAAGAGTACGGAATATCTCAGCACCAAGCCTGAAGGTAAACCGAGGAAAGGTAGACCGATTAAACCCGGCGGGCCTACGGATAGGAAAAGAAAAGCTGCTGCTGCTGCCGCTGCCGAAGCTGCCGCTGCTGTTGCGGAGAAAAATGCTAAAAAATTTGAGGAGGGTAAGCCGATTTAAATTATCGTTTCATTTTGATTCCAGAGAAATGGGAAAGAGCGATGTATACATATCATTGATGTTTTATAATTATTTGCAGTCGATCCTCTGCTATTACCACCAAGGCGTGAAACTTCTAGGAGAAAAGCAAAGGAGAAAACATCGGTGAAACAATTTCTTGATCGCCAACAGGGCATCGACTATTTTGACAATGACGAGGAGCAGGGTGATTCTGACTCAGATCCAGCTTGGACACCGGCTGTTAAATTAGTCGGGGAAGAAGAGGATAAAAAAAAGAAGAGAAGCAGACCGGTGATAACGAAAAAATGCAGGAGAATTATGGACGAGGATGGATATTCCTCAGGGGATATTACAAACCAGAAAAAATCAGCCAGGAAAAAACACGGAGCTATCGCCAAGCTTTCTAGCAGCTTGAATAAAGCAGCTAGTAAAATTGAGGACAAGTTGATACCCGCTAACAGCGACGATGATATGGACATTTCACCTTTCAAGGTCAGCATTATCGGGAATAGATTCTCATCTTACGAATGTGCAACGTATTGTTCGATTTTTATCTCTGATTAATTATTATACCACGTTTATTTTAGACTATAGTAATAACAGAGCAGTCTAGAATTCACGTTTGTAAGTTGTAGGTGGGAAAGCAAGATCATTCATTTAAAAATATAGAGAGAATAAAGTATCGAGATTAATAGATGAGCACATATATGATTTTGTAATTGTTTATCTATGAGAAAAAAAAAAGTAGCTAGTAATTTGTAATGAAAAAAATGTATCGTTGCATGCAGCGTTCTAAGGATGATACAGAGGAAGCGGTAATTCAATATGAAACAATTAATTGATCTTGTTTTTATTATGGTGTATACATTCTGTGGTGAAATAATATTCGAGGCATCGTTTACTCGTGTGTGTAAGTCTTATGGTTCAAAAGCATGAGTACAACAATGATCGATAGCGAGGTAGGAAGACAGGATGTAAGGTATCGTCTAAGGAGATGGCGAGAAGCACGTGGAGTAGGACGTAACACAGCTATTAGAGTCTGGAATTGTGTTTTTTGTCTGTTGCGGTATTTCTTAAATCTTCCTAAATAGGATAAATTACGTAAATGAACGACAAACTGATTTCAGTCTGGGGAATTCGTGGTGATTAAATCTGATTTGGACGAGGAGTTTCCAGCTTTGTGGAGAATAGACGGCAAGACGTTACTTCAGAAATATGAGCCGTTTAAATCAAATGGCAAAACTTTGTACAGAAACATATCTACGGTAAAGTTTGAGTTACATAATGGACAGACATAAAATATCATGAAATTTATCCCACTCAATTCTTAATTATAATGATCAATGGAATTCAATACTTTCAGTATTCCGGATGGGCACCACAAAATCGTCACACATACCAACAAGTTCCAATAAAATTCTTGCAACAAGGCAAAATGGAAACCGTTGTTGAATTCCTTAGGGACGAAATGATAATTGACGATAGGTAAGATAATGAGAATTCTGGTTTTTATTTTTTTTATTTTTCCAAATAAAATAGCTAACAAATTTACTCTATTTGCAGCGAATATATTGACAAGTCTATGAAAGACACGGAAAAGTATCAGGACAACTTCGAAGTGTATATTCAAACCCTTATTTCTCAGGCTTTAGACTCGAATTTTCTCACAGAAATATTTCAAGAACAAGGTGAACAGAATGGCTCTTCTTTTATTTCTATTTGTCGTAGTCTTATAGCGATTTCGGTTTATTGCTCCGAACTGCTCTACGCTGTTTGGAGCAGAGCCGAACGATGCCGACACTAACCGAGTTTTGTCGAATTTCGCCGATCATTTGATTCAAAATATGTTCGGCTCTGCTCTGAGCAGGATAGAGCAGTTCGGAGCAATAAACCGAAATCGCTATTAGTCTTATTTTTGAAAGATCGCGACTAATATATTTGTGGCATGTTCATTTCAGACGATTATTTCCTATCAAATGTGAAAACCGTGGATGAAGTAACCGAGGAAAGAAAACGTAGACTTCTTGCAACAACAAAATGGAAACCAGATGTTGTCGCAGCGATATCCACCTGGCCATGCTTAAATATTCTACAAGATCTTCCCGCTTCTGAATCTAAAGGAAAACAATGCGCTGGGTGTCAGCAGCCAAAGATTCATGCAAGAGTTTTATTGTACGGTCAACCATACAATGGCACTACTCTGGAAGGTTCACCTCCGGATCCTAGAATCCCGCAGGAGAAGGTTTGTGCATGCATTGATGAATACATTTTCTTCATAAGGTATTCACAGATTACTAAATTAGCTGAATGCTGGATAAGAAAATCTCTCGGTTTTAATCTGATTCTTTATTCTTATACAGGATTTTCTCTTCTGTCGAGTATGTCAAGGAAAGATTGCTCTTTACAATAAGGTAGCGCATCAGAAGTATCTCATGTTCCTAGAGTGTGCGAGGCGAGTAGCTGATAAAAGGGTTGCAGATCCTCACAAGGACACGACTATTATACTAAACGAATTATTAGCCGATGAAACTTGGCTGAATCAGGTATGTAACTAGCCGAAAGTTTGCTTATTAGAAAATTCTGTGTAATTTTTATGCTTTGGTTCTAGTTTTTCAAGTATCTAACTTTATTTTCATCTTATTCCCCCAGCTGTTTAAAGAAGTCCGTGGTATATGGGCAGAGATTGATAGTATGGAACAACAAACTAAAGCAAAATTGAATCCGAGATCGAAATCTTTGACGCCAAGTTTGGAGATAGATTCAGTTACGAATGCCTCAACGACGTTGGTAAACGCAGGACCTGCTGCTACCCTAATTTCACAGGTGCCTACCGAAATAAGTAATCCCTTAACGATGGCTAATAATACAACAATGAATTTTACGCCGTCTTAGTTGTGCTATGACAATTTAAAAAAATCAAATAAAAAAAAAGAAGAAGAAGAAGATTCAGTTCTTCAAACCCAGTGATAAACTATACTCGTGAATATAGTATGGAAGAAGATTTATGAGAAACATATTTGATTCTTTAAAACATCACAAACTTTTTTTCTGAACTTATAAATAATAACGATAAGACGATCGTTGATTTTTATTATTAAGAATTAGTTCTAGGTAATAATTAATTTTTAAGATCTAGCGATAGTTATAAGTTAAAACACACGCACGCACCGAAACATATGTAACATACTCACCTGTGACATAGAGGATAGAAGAAGAAGAAGAAGAAAAGATAAAATCATGCCCAAATTTTGCCATTACGATTTAGAGTTATCGAATGAAATTGATATCTGTGTGAATATAGGGAATAGTTTTAGAATTTGTATCACGTTAGAGGGTCTTAGGCAATGTCAACTTAGAGTTTGATTAAGTCTTAGAGGAAAAGGAAAAGGAAAAATAAGAGAGAGTGCGAGTGAGATATTTTAGAATAGATATAATGATGCTAGAATGTTATCAGAGAAGAAGAACTCAACTAATTGTGTAATATACTCATATACATACATCACGTCGTGCTAATTAAATTTGTCGGGAGGTTTTACGCTGGTGACAGATTAAATAAACAATATTTCGTTTTAAGTTATATTCGAATTTCGTATTCTGAGTACTAGCAATCGATTTCTTATACATACTCATTCTTTCACTAACGAATCAAAAATCGTCGTCATTTAACCATACGAAAAGTTATGATAAAAACTTTTGCCTATATTTCAATCAACGAAAATAGTAAATCTTTTAGAACTATACTAATGAATTACATACATTTTTGAAAGAAATTTTTAATCATGTTTTTAATTCAAGGCTTGTAAATTCAAGTTTCACTATACATTATTGTTATGAAATGTGATTCAATAATCCTAAAGTTCATTATTTATATTACTTTCTTATTACGGGATCACTTTAAGCTACTTAGTAGCTATAATAAGACCTAATATGTAATTCCTAATTAACTTATTGCTAATAACAATTGATTGAATCAAATTCTAAGTATCTAGATACTAGATATACATAAGCTGGCTTCGACGAATTATTTTCTACAAAACTCCGCAGCTCTTCCATCTATTCCCCACTCATAAATATTTGACGAAGAAGGAAGAGCTCGGAAGCGAAAAACAATTTACCGAACCCAGTTAATATCCAGAGAATTCAATTGGATGTTCTTATGTAAGAGTGAATTCTTGCTCTTTATAATATAAGGTAAAAGTTTTTACTTTTGTACGAAGTCCTTTCAATTTCTAATCGTGTATTTATTTAAAAAAAAAAAATCTTGGCCCTAGCTACTGTGATAAACAGATAATGGGAATATAAGTTGGGGAAGAAGAAGAAGAAGAGAAAGAAGAAGAAAAAAAATGAAAAAATAATTTTTCACTACAAATGGAGCTTCAGATTTGTTGAGACAAAATTTATATAGCTTTTATATAGCTCTTCATATATTTGGGGTGGAAATAGAGTACAGGAGAAAATTTTTTTAGCCCTGCATCGTCTGAGATAGAATTTTAATTTTCATCACATTTTTATCTTAAAATATTATAATTTAATAATATTTCAATCATTGTTTGGAAAGAATAATCAAAAATGAGGAGAAATTAGTGTATCGATAGGAGTCACGTGTTCAGTAACTCATGTTGTATATGCAAATTATTAGTCATGTTATAAAGTGGTATTACACAGTTATTACTAACATCACAATATCCCAGTTATATTTATACTATAATTATAGAGATGGCAAAAATGGTTGAGTAAAATTATGAATTATTATAATTAATGGATCTAAATTGAGTTAAACGATATTGAATTGATTTTAATGAGAAAAACTGTTTTAGTACGAAAATTGAATTACAAATGATTTTCAATCGGCATACTACCTATACATATATGTTTTTGAAAGAGAAATTAATTTGTTAAAATTGTTAATATTATTATTATTATTACTATATTAAATATCAAAATGCAATGCACCTACTATAACACGATGAACATCACCATTATATTGAATATAAAATCTAATGTTAATATTTCATCTTCCAGCGTTTTTTATTTTATTTTTTTAATCTTTCATTTCGTTTTCTCTCTTTTTTCAATGTCGGTGAATAGTTTTATAATATTTTACGCTAAGTTTGCAATAGCTTTTAGATATATAGTATATAGTATACATATATATATATATATACTTTCCAATAGAGTAACAGAGAGAGACCGCTAGTATAATAATTACGTTGAATAAATAACTGCTAATGGTTTGTTGTAAATTAAAAAAGAAAGAAAAAAAAAAGAAAAAAGGAAGCGATTATACTATTTTAAGGTAACAATATAATTAATATTGTTTAAATCTCGAAGGTGTTTTAAGCTTTTCATTCAGTTTTTTTTTTTTTTGTCTTTCCCTTTTTTTTTTCATTTCATGATTTATTAGGAAAATATATTGCTATAAAGAAGACAAGAAAGGTGATATAATATGCGTGTGTGGCGAGAATGTATTTTTCGAGACTATGTATCAAATTATATTTGTAAATTGTAAAGATATATGGTAGGCATATAGGCGGTGATGATTAAGAGATATAAAAAATAAAAATAAAATAAAAAACAAAAAAAATAAATAAAACAAAACAAATCGACTGTCGAATTTATAGTAGACACATCTTTTCATATATATATATATATATAATATGTATTATGGCAAATTTGGAAATTATCAATATTAATAATTGTCATGATATTCATAGTATATATTATTATTATCAGTTTTTTATTGTAAATTATGAAAACAATTATTATTATTAACTTGGAACTTTATAAATGCGGGCATTTGGACATTTACATCGTAAATAATTATAATAATAATAATAATAATAATAATAATAATAATAATAATAATGATAATGAATAATAATGAATAATAATGAATAATAATAATAAAAAGTACAGTACGAAATTGTAAAAAAAAAAAAAAAAAATCATTTTCAAAAATGTGCCATGCAATAAATAAGCAGCTCTCACATTACAATTATACTTTGAAGGATGATAATATCTTTTTAGAATTGATCCATTGTATCCTATAGTACTAACAATGTTGAAGACATAGGGATACCGTGTAGTCGTGAAGTTTGATATTGTTTTATTAAAGTTATTATAAATACGATCTTTTTGATATAGTATATGCGTATGCGTGGAATCAATTCTTGATAAATATTATCAACCTGATTATATACAAACACACAATTATATTGTCAACATTATTATACTATACATATTGAAACTACTATTAATATTATTGTTATATTATATGTTTTATTTTTTTTTTTTGGTCTAGTGGCAAATCTATCGTTTTTATTAATTTGAATATTGTAAATTTTTGCTTATTTGATTTTTTGAATTATAAAATGATTAAATAAGAGGATTCGTTTTTTTTTTTTTTTATTATTATTATTATTATTGATAGACAAATTATTACAGTATTTTTTGTTATGAGAAAAGAAAAGAAAGGAAGAAAAAAAAAAAGAGAATAAAAAATAAGAAGATATGATCAAAATATAAATATATTATATATTACGACAAAATATTACATACTGGCATAATTTATGTTTTTATTAATCATTTTTCAATAAAATTTGAAAAATATTTAAAACAGTGATTAAAATTTTCCTTTTTTTTTTTATTTTATTTTTTTCAATTATTTCTAATCTATATTAGCAGATATGGATTTCCACTCTTCACGGCAGGGATTCTACATTAAGATTATTAAAAAAATGAGTTTTTCGCATCTGTAATATAAAATTTATCTTCCATTCTAAATAATATGCCATTTATCGGTAGATATTATGTTTTCATGCTCATTCCATTATAATAGTTAGAAGCGTATATTCGAAATTTATTGTTTATTAAATACAAAAATAAATAAATTCATTAATTATATATAAATTATAACTATTGCTCATGGTACTGGGAAATTAAAAAGAAAATGTATTATAAAGTCATTTTTATTCAACGAAAATACAAAAAGCGGCAAAATTTGAAATGCTGTAGTGATTCATAATACATATAGTAGTGATTCACGAACGGGAAGAGGCTGCGCGCCTCTGGTTGACGCATGCGCGTAACAAGTAAGATATCGCCATATTTTGTCCCCCCGGTATTCCCCCGCCGGCCGGAGTCGCTGCCCTACCATTCCAGTTCGCGTTTGTTGCCCGTGAAGGATGCCTTCTGCCAACCCTAAACTAGAAAAACAAGCCTCTACGGAGGCTGTCGAACCTATACGCCAGGCGATTATCGTGATCGAGCATAAGATCCGTAATTTAGAAAAGCGAAAGGTAAGAAATATTGATAAATATTTATTCTAACTGTAATTAAGATTCGGCGCATCTTTTCGCTAACTGTCAACTTTGGCTTACAATGACCGCCATGTTTCGCGGCACACCATGTGCTCGGTAGATAAAATTATCGGAATATTACAACTTTAATTAGCGTAATTTCAAACCTATAACACGTTCACGCGGTTAATACAATCCCGTAAATTTATTATACCGGCATTTTCACTCTTGATAATACGTAGTTTTTCCTTATACACGATAACATCGCGCCCTATGTCATGGCGGTTCCTTCTTCCGTCGTACAATTTTACGCCACGGAAATTCATTATCGCTATGTATTATAAAACGTGGGCTAATATTAATTCACAATAAAAATTTGATCAACCGGGTTCGAATCAATGTCCCAAAATTTTAATACCGTTTTAAAATTTGTTTTAAAAATACTAATACCTAAAGCCATTATTTCTATCTTTCTTTGTCTTTAAAAAAGAAAATACCTACACCTATCTATACAAATGATGATTATTTTCAGCAGGTGTTAGTTTCACTTATTCAATCCAAAATCCAACGTTCTTTTTTTTCTTTTAGTTTATAAATAACAATATCAACATTTACACATCATACAACGTCTAATCGCTTGTTACAACATTTTAACAATAATTCTTTCAAAATCAAGTGCAATGTCTAATATTTTAAACTTTTTCTATAAAACTTGAGAAATTATTGTCAAATTCAACTCTTTTCACATAGTAGTAGATTCATTACAAGAATCACATCCTCTTTATTTTTTTTATATATATATTTATAAATTTTTAATCTCTTTTTCCTCATATTCACTTAAGGCAAGGCTCGAGTCTTATCAAGATCTGCAAAAGCAGGGTAAGGAGTTGAACAATGATCAAAAAACGGCAGTCGCAAAGTACGACGAGGTTGTACAGACCCTCGATCTTACAAGAGAATTGTGTAAGCAGGTTGTCGGCATTGCAAACGATGCGGCTAAACAGCAGAAAAAACTTGCTCGTAAGGAAGCTCTTGAACGTACGCAACGAGACGTTGCTAAGGTATAAATTTAATAATAAAATACATTGTCGTTGAATAAAAGAAACGATAGCGACGGTGTGTTTATTTAAAAAAAAAAAAAAAAAAAAACATTCAGAAATAATACGAATCTTATATTCATGTTCTATTTTCAGGTACGCGAAGTATTGCTAGTTCAAGATTGCCTAACTCAAATGGGATCTGACAAAGCGCGAGAAGATTTTCTGGCCGGTACTAACGGCGCTGTTAAATTGACTGATGATGATTTGAAATATCTTGACGATTTGTACGTTGAAGTAACTGTTAAACATCAAATTGAAGACGGGGAACTTCCCTTTATGCAGCAGGTCCAAAAGGCCGCTGAACATTTTGTCGCTATTGTTGATGGTAAACAAAGAGAAATTGTCGGCACTACTTTCAACAGACTTAAGGAAATTGTTACCACTATTCATGAGAGCGGATACTTCGATCAAGCCCAAGAGACTCAGGCGCTAGTCGAAGAGGTGAGATCACAGACTAGTAAATTCAATTAAACAATTTCGTCGTTTATTTTTGCAGAGTCTTTGATCTTCGTCATTTATAGTTTAACTGTATACATGATATCAGACTAGCAAGGAACAGTTTTGATTAACGGAATCTGGGTGGTTTTTACATATTCTTGAATCACGAGAACAGACTTAGTTGAATTTGTCTATCTAGTAAAGTGAAATTTTTTGATAATCGTATCAATTCTATTCTGTATGTGTTGAAGTATTCTTTTGGTTCCTCAAAATTGAGAAACATGGAAAAGTGTCTAAAAATTAGTCGGAACTTTCTTGCACCTGAAGTAAAAGAACGATATCTATCAGTTGGTAAATTAGGGTTGTGCATTTACGTAACACTTGTTACGTAAACTTGCCAAATTAGCGCCTCACGCTTACTTTCTGTTGTTGGCTCGGTACCTTGACTCATTTTCACTATTGGATTATCGAGTTGAAATAGTTTTTTTCAAAACTATCAACGGATTCAATCTTTTTTTTTTTTTTTTGTTATAAAAGCTTCTAATCGTTGATATGCATTACTATTCTAGATAGAAATTGAAACTATGCTAATGTATACAAATATTAAACAATTACAGGCATAAGTTGAATCTGAAAAATCTCCTTCACTTTATTTAAAAAGAAAAATTATTTTTCTTAATAATACTATCCATTTCTTACTCTACGAGCTCTCAAATCTAAAATGTTTAATTTAATACACAGGTTTTGGAGACAGCGGTGGAATCGCAGCAGGCCGATGCTCCGGTTCAGGAACAAATAACGGAAGACTACAGTGGCAGTGAAAGACACATTCCACCCCCAGAATCCATGATCCCTATTCCTAATTTTCCAGTTCCTACCGCTCCGCTTCCGGTCATATCTAATAGCGCACCAGTTTCTGGCCCCCTACCTGTTGTTCCTCAACAAATTCCATCTCATGTACCAACTCCGGTTGAAACGTCTTATTATTCAAACGCACCTGCGGGATTTGTTCCGCCGCCGCCGCCACAACAACAACAACAACAACAACAACAACAACAACAACAACACCAGCAGCAGCAACAACAACAACAACAGCAACAGCAACAGCAGCAACAACAATCTGCTCAAGCGCCAAGGATCAACGACGTTATTGGAACGCCAAATTTTTTCTTTCTACAAGAATCTGAACTCGATTCTCCGGATGTCGCCGCTCAGGCACCAATCGTATCACACATTCCTCCTACGGTGAACGCGCCCATTCCTTCTCAGACTTTTACCAACCAGAATTTTGGTTCTCCACAAAACGTGGTACCGCAGCAGGTGATATATCAACATCCACCCCAAGACATGCCTCACATTCCTGGATTTGCAAACCCTAATCCACCTCCTCCGATCCCTATGCCACCTTCGCATCACCAACCTAATATACAATATAGTCCTCAACATCCGGCTGGTTTTCAGCAACAACCTGCACAGCAACAGCAACCGCAGACCATTCAGCAACAAACGCAGCAACAAAATTATGACCAAGTAGCCATTCAACAGGAGTCTCAATCCCAAATCGTCGAGGTAATTTAAATAAACAGAAATTATCGAGCTTTTGATGAATGAAAAACTCCGCCTATTTTGTTATCGAATAATTTATAATACGTTCGTTTCATTCAGGACAAAGTCGAACAGGTACAGGATGAATCTGCCGGAGGTGAGCCAGATTTAGATCAAGCCGATGACGGGGGCGACTGGTGTCAGTTAACAGAAAGTGCTGGGGGAGATTGGAACCAGCCTGATAGCTCGCCGCCTTCTCAACAACAACAACAACAGCAGCAACAACCTGCCCAGCAAGCGTGGGGGGAACAACAGCGCGGCGGATACAGAGGCAGAGGCGGAAGGAGAGGAAACTCAAACGGCTATAATGGAAGAGGTCGAGGTGGCGGTGGCGGAGGAGGTGGATATCAGCAAAATGGACGCGGCGGAGGTCAAGGTAAGAAGCATCTAAGCCGTTCATTTTTAATGTTGGACATTTTTTTTTAGCAATGATTAAAGCGGTTTGAAAAAATAAAAAAGAAAAAGAAAAAAAGAAAAGTAAATTTGAGAAGTTCAATGAATCTGAATATCTCCGATTTTTGTCTGGTTTTTTTTTCTTCTTTTTTTTTTGATTTTGAGCCGTTCTAATTACTGTTCGTTGTGCACTGTGTCTTACATATGCTTCGATGCGCTACTTTAACAAACAGAACTTGAGCGAGTGGATTTTAACGAAACAGGAACCTACTATCGTAATAATGAGAACAACTACCAGAACGGTTATCAACAACGGAGCTACAACGCTGAGGGAAACAGTGGGTACAATGGAGGTTTCAAGAGGGGTGGTCCTGGCGGAGGTCAGAGAGGAGGACCTAGGGGCGATCGTGGTATGGATAGGGGTGGTCGTGGACAATATCGTGGCGGTCAAAGAGGTGGAAATCGCTATGCACCACGTGGTAAAGCTCAGGCACAACAGTAAACGTTAATACCTAATTTGAACAAAAAAGAAGTTAAAAAAGGAAAACAGATATTACGATAATAACATGTTGTATGGTTCGGTACAATCGCTTATTTATGAAAGATAACTAAGCTAGTCGGTATATTACCTATAATAGTATGATTGATAAATAAATGACTTTTTGCTATGTTATGTGGTTTGTAAAATTTATACCAAAATACGAAATTAGATTTTTCGATAGCTGCTCCATTAATTGATACATGACAAATTATCTTTTGATTTATATCATATTTTTTTTTTTTTTTCTCCTTAACCAGACATATTTAAAAAACCAGTCTTAGGATCTTTCTTAAATAAGTGAATGAATTGTTTGGAAAAAAACAAAAAAAAAAACTTCAGATTTGAATTTGGGTGTATGAATTGATTATCAATGAGCAGAGGAAAGTTAAAGGAAAATTGCTGTTCTTTCAATTTATTGAATATGATATAAAAGAAGAGAGCAAGCAAGCAAGAAAGCAAGCAAGCAAGCAAGCAAGCAAGCAAGCAAGCAAGCAGATCGTTATTAAAATTGTAAACACAACGCAAGATCAGCCAAATTCATTAATATTAACCACCACGCAAGTATTATTGTGTTGTGACAGAAGGCAGTTTTCACAGGGCAACAACAGCTGATCGACAAAGATTAGAAAAATAATTTTATTATAAAAAAAAAAAAAAAAAAAACTATAAAAAAATAAAAAAAAAAATAAAAAAAAATAAACCAACAACTAAATGAGAAACTCAGATTACGCATTTCACGCAAAACTCACGAACCTATTTAATAATGAATATTGATAAGGTGATTATAAGTGTAGATGGCACGCGCGCTGCGATCTCTTTGCCATAATATGGTATTTGTTATAAATAAATGAATATAAGGGTTTTTCAAATATTGATCAGAAAATGAGGATCATCTGTTTTATTTTTTCTTTGTCTTTTTTTTTTTTTTTGTTTCTTTTTAATTACCTAATTATCGAGATATCCTCTATTTTCTACCAATTTCTTTTTTTTGGATGGCCTTAAAACACCTAAGTATTAAACAGAGAAAGACGAGAAAGAAGAAAAAAGATAAAAGAAAAAAGACAGCAGTCGTATTTTTTCTTTTTCTTTTCTTTCTTTTATCCTTTATCGTCTCATCAATTTATAGCAAAGAGAAACTTTCGTCATATCCCCCAACTTCGCGACGAAATTTTTTTCCTAAATGTTGCATGATACCATACCATTAGATCGTTGCGCCAAGTCAGATTTACTAAGAAACTATTTACCTGATTTCCTTTGATCGCAGAAAAGTGTATGAAGTATAATTTTTTTAAACAAAGAAATGAGGACATGGAGCTTTAGCATGTAAGTCGAGTCGAATGTACAATTTATTATGACTAGTGTAGCCAGCGAATAATAACTGACGCCGTAGACGTCGATGAGGGAGTCATGCTCGTACCGTAATAAAATAAAGTAAGATTAAAAAAATAAAGAAAAAAAAACAAAACAAAACTAAAAAAAAAGTGATGGAAATGGTACCGTATTATATTTTGTTTGTACATTTTTGTTAATCATCTCTCACCTACAGTTACGTTCAAGTATCATATATAAATACACATTATGTATCTTCCAAATAAAGATCTAATTCAACCTGCTACCCTAGTCTCTACTATCGTACTCGGATGTATATGTGTTTAATTTTCTTTAGTATATAAGCTGTTCTCTCATTAGTAATAATAGACGAAAAGAAACAACAGAAAAGCTTATGTTTAATTATTTGAGTATAATAGTATGGGAGAATTAAAAATCTGTTTCATGTGATTGATTGTTTTTTATGTACTGTTTTATTCGGCTTAAAAACTTATTGTTCTTATATATTCGATATAGAAGAAGAAATCGGCCGAATTGAATCGCAATTAGTGGAAAAAACAAAAAGAATGAATACTCCGAAAATCGATAAAAAAAAAAGAAATAAAATGAATAAAGTAAAACGTTAGAAACTTTCAACAAATGGACATAGGCGTTCATTCGAATAGGGTACTTATTGTCTTCTTGGGATTACTTACCGTATATGTGATGTAACTATGTACAGGGGAAATCAGTGAAAAGGAAACAATAAAAATGACATTTTTCATCAATGGTATATTCGTGCTTGTATTATACATAATTATATATATATATTCTAACTAAGCTTGAAGAAAAAGAAAAACAGTTATTATATCTAAATGCGTAATAACTAATAACATACAAGATAATCTCTCCTTTAAATTTATCATGTTCAGAATAATTCAACATTCGAATACTAAAGACGCGTTTGATAAAAAACAAGATTTCTAAGATGATTGTGTTTCCTAAATCGTTACTTATGAATATCTATAGGATCAGTATTTCAATCATTACATGCATATCATGCGTATCATATTCGAACATGTATACAAATAATTTCGGCACATGCGCGGTGTACGGTCAACGTGGCACAGAAGGTTCTGTGGCGCTAGTGTCTGTATTCTATCGTTCGAAGAGAAGAATCTAGTGGGAGGAGAGAAGTTGATAATTATTTGAGTTGGTGCGGTTCGCGGAGTCTAGTAGTAACTTAGTGAGTAACGTGGTCCTAGGATTACGGGTGTGATAAAGCTCAGATCATTTAATTCACATCATCGAATAATACGAATAATAAATAAATATCCTCCGGTTGAGGAGCGTCAAATAATCGAACAACTATAACAAAAGGATTGGATCAGTCATGAGCGCCACGATATACCTAGCTCTTATCGCGTTAGGTTTATTTACATGCCGCCACGTAGCCGGTTCTCAAGTCGTAAGACTTCGTGGCGTACCGATATCCAGGACTTCGTTATACCCGGCAGATCGTGACTTTCAATGTTTAGACGGCAGTTTATTCCTACCATTTAATCGTGTTAACGATGATTACTGCGACTGTGCGGACGGCAGTGACGAGCCGGCAACAGCGGCATGTGCGAACGGTTCTTTCTACTGTCACAATTCTGGACATAAGCCAGAATACATACCGTCAAGTTGGGTAAACGACGGTGTGTGCGATTGCTGTGATGCAAGTGACGAATATTTGTCGGGTAAATCATGCGTCGACAATTGTCACGATCTTGGTAAAGAGGCGAGGATAGAGTCTCAGAGATTGGCCGAGTTGGCTAAGGAAGGTAACAAAATTCGAATGGATATGATCACTCGTGGTAAACAGATGAAGTCTGAACAGCAGTCTCACCTTGTTAAGTTACGCGCTGATTATGAGGAGGCAGAGAGAATCAAGAAGGAGAAAGAGATGATTAAGAACCAAGTTGAGGATAGAGAAAAAATTGCTCTGGAAAGATACAAGCCTATTGAAACAGAAAGAACTTCAACAGACGCCGAGGAAGAAGAGATACACACCAACGAGGCGGAGGAATATTTTAACCATCTAGATTCTGACGCCACAGGCACTGTAACTATTGCCGAAATTCAAGTTAGGCAAACTTTTGACGTCAATAGAGATGGAGAAGTTTCTGTTGACGAGGCAAAGTACTTCTTAAATAATAAAGAGGAAGTTACGCTACAGGAATTTTTGGACAATGCTTGGGCCAATGTCAAGCCATACATCATGTTGGAAGAAGGTAGTATACCAATAACCAATTGCCATGAGACTTCATTGAACACTTTGATCAATGTTAATGATAGTAATGATTATTCTTTTTTATAGGACATTTCAAACAACCTGGTCAAGGCGATGGTGAAACCGAGGAGCACGAAGGCTCAGAACAGCATAAAGAAGAGGAAGATGATGAACAAGAAGCCGAAGACGATACCGAAGGTGGAGAGACTGAGAATGAACCACCGGCTCCTCAGTACGACGAAGAAACTCAAGCGTTGATTAACGAGGCTGATAGGGGAAGGAGCCAATTAAAAGATGCCGAAAACTCCGTCAAAGATTTACTCGCCGAATTAAGAAGGCTTGAGGATCAAATAGACAGAGATTATGGCTCTGATGAAGAGTTTGCTACTCTTGATGGACAGTGTTTCGACTTTACTGACCTAGAATATGTTTACACTTTCTGTCCGTTCGGTAAAGCTGTTCAAAAATCTAAGTCTGGTGGTTCGGAGGTGATACTTGGTCATTGGCATGAATGGGTCGAGCCTCAAGGGAACAAGTATTTATCGATGAAATATGACCGTGGTTTAGCCTGCTGGAATGGTCCGACAAGATCAGTGCTGATCAATTTATCTTGCGGAATGGAAAACAAGGTTTTGTCAGTCACAGAGCCAAATCGATGCGAATATGCAATGGAATTTTCTACCCCTGCTGTTTGTCAAGTTAAGAATGAGGGCGAAGATTTACACGACGAACTTTAATCCATCATTTTTTCTAATGAAATTTTATCAATCTCAAACACTCACAAATTAAATTTGAAGTAATATTGCAAGGATTATTATCTACAGCGGTGATTTATGTCTCATAAAAGTCATCCGGTTTTTATGAATTCACTCTTATCACAAAATATCTTTAAAATTGGTAAATTTTTCTTATCACCGTTTCTCTTCTCTCAGAATATTAGGATCGCTATATGTTACATCAACAAACTGCTTTAGACTGATTTGAAATAAATGGCTAGGTCGAATAGCCAACCAGAGTTTAGAAACCATAAAATTCTTTTGACAATTTAGTCAGCTAACATAGGTTTCAACATATGAATTTATCCTGAGGTTTTATCTCAAGTTTACTTAATGATATAGCTGCTGGTCTTGGGAGCATAATGCTCATGCAGCGCTTTGAAGGAGTGAAACAAAAAAAAAAAAGAAAACGAAATTTCAATATGACTTCTAATTATGATAAGAGTGAGCTGTGGATGGTTATTATGAATGGGGGAAAATATATCTTCATAATAGTTGCATAATGATGAAAAACTGGAATCTTACAACGGCATTCTACATTATACATATGTTAACAATATATGGATGATAAAATGATTTTAACATTTAGTGTATCCCAAAGCGAATTCACCCTAGTCGAATTAATAATTTGTGACTGGTTGTGAGTTTCATAAATTTTGCAGACCAAAATAATGTCTTTTAAGGATATTTTTAATCGACGTACTTTAAATGTTTCACAATAATTGTTAAATTTCTTTTTTCTTTTTTTTTTTTCTATCGTATTATTGTGAGCACCGATGCATTCTTGATTCATTATTTATAGTTTTGAGTCAATCAATTTATAATTATTATTGAAGTTTGGTTGAGTCATGAACAAATGAACCGTGTAATGATTATAATTAATTACGAATACGAAATTTTCAGCTATTGCTTAACATTCCTTATTTGAAGTTGAAAGTTTCTACACAGACTAGTAGATACCACATATATAGGGATAAGTTTAGAGTTACTTTTTTGCTGTTATCTCACTTATCAAACACACAAATTTGACTTGTTTTCATTAACTGATAATATCCGAGCTTAGAGGCTATTCATCTCAAATGTAACGGGTGTTTATCGTTAGGTCATATTTTGTAATTTTTTAAGGAGATCATACAATGTGTGTGGAAAAATAAAGGAAAACCTGTTGAATTATAACTCACACTTCGTTTCTACTTTGGTATTCATATTGCGTATAATTCGATACTAGCATGATACGCACTATAATTCCTTCTCATCATAATTATTTTTCCATTCAAATTTGTCTGAAATTTTTATCATCACTTCTTTCTTTTATAGGTGTCTGAGTGTTGACTGTCATTCAGTCAACGACTGAAGACACTGCAATAATTCATACTACGCAATGCTATGGTTTGATAGATCTTTATAATATTGTTCGCAATAACATATGGATTGACGAAACCTAGAATATGTTCGATAACTTGTTCGATAATTCATTTATTATAACAATAGTTGAAAATGCCCGCTCTCTGCGGCCATAAAATTGGCATACGGGATGAGGTCTATGACAGGGTGCCTACCATCTCGCGGGCAAATATTCGAACTATTGGTGCCGCAAACATCGCCACGCCTGATCACAAGCAGCCAGCTAGACTACCTGGCATGCGGGTTGCAGAACACGAGGCGAACATATTTTTGTGCGATAAGTAGTTCGTCGATTTGTCCGCGAGATGGCGATACCATTTGTCGCCCCGCTGGTACAACTTGCCGACAAGGAGCACTGATCTGGGGTAATAGCACCTGTCTCGGGGTCAGTGACCTCAGTGGCCCTCGTGGCGGCGTGAGTACGCATGGGGTTGCGTTATTAACGAGACTCGATAGAAATATTCCTAACGCAATAATATTACACTATAACACTGGTCCTTCTTTGTAAAATTAATTATGTTGAGTAAGATCTTATTGTAATATCGACGTATTTTATTTTATGATAGCTTATATGCAAGCTTATAATATGCCAGGAAGCAAATGAACATGCTCGAGAAATTTATATTTGATATTTATTTTTATGAGTCAATTATAATTGACGAATTCTACACAACTTTCACGATGAATAATCGATTGTATCAATAATGCAAAAGCAATAAATTCTTAGATATATTATGAATAATCAATGCTTTGTTATTTTCCACTTTCCCCTCCCTGCGATTATCCATTTCAAATAAGAACAGTAGGTAATTTTAGATTTGATGCATTTTCAGCTAATTAAAAACTTTGCGACCACCTCTTCGTGCCCGATGTTTTCCTGATACCAGGCATTTTTCGGACTTATACGAATTTTAAGTCGAAAAATACTCCTGGTCTCAGGGAAACATCTGACCCGAGGAGGTGTGCTGAAATTTTTGAAGGGGGAAAGGAGTAGTGTATTGGTATAGGCATGCATATACATTGCTTCGGAGTAATTTTTCTGGCAGTTGATACCTTTTTTTTCTGAGTGATTTTTCTGGCAGTTGATACCTTTTTTCGGAGTGATTTTTCTGGCAGTTGATACTTTTTTTTCGGAGTGATTTTTCTGGCAGTTGATACCGTTTTCAAGGAGTCGTTTTTGACACCATGAGGTATCAACTGCCAGAAAAATCACTCCGAAAAAAAAGTATCAACTGCCAGAAAAATCACTCCGAAAAAATGTATCAACTGCCAGAAAAATCACTCCGAAAAAAAGGTATCAACTGCCAGAAAAATTACTCCGAAGCAGCGTATGCATGCCTATATCTCTATACTATTCCTCCGTCCAACTAAAAATTTCAGCACACCTCTTCGGGTCCGATATTCTCCTGATACCAGGAGTATTTTTCGAGCTAAATTTTGAAAAACTCTGAAAATCGCTAGTATAAATAATCTATACATAGACGTGCATGAAGCAACGTATGCATGCCTATATCAATACACTACTCCTTGCCCCCTCCAAAAATTTTAGCACACCTCTTCGGATCAGATGTTCTCCTGATACCAGGAGTATTTTTCGAGCTAAATTTTGAAAAACTCTGAAAATCGCTAGTATAAATAATCTATACATAGACGTGCATGAAGCAACGCATGCATGCCTATATGCATGCATACGCTGCTTCGGAGTAATTTTTCTGGCAGTTGATACCTTTTTTTCGGAGTGATTTTTCTGGCAGTTGATACCTTTTTTCGGAGTGAATTTTCTGGCAGTTGATACATTTTTTCGGAGTGATTTTTCTGGCAGTTGATACTTTTTTTTCGGAGTGATTTTTCTGGCAGTTGATACCGTTTTCAAGGAGTCGTTTTTGACACCATGAGGTATCAACTGCCAGAAAAATCACTCCGAAAAAAAGGTATCAACTGCCAGAAAAATCACTCCGAAAAAAAGGTATCAACTGCCAGAAAAATGACTCCGAAAAAAAGGTATCAACTGCCAGAAAAATCACTCGGAAGCAGTGTATATGCATGCCTATATCTCTATATTCTATTCCTCTGTCCCGCCAAAAATTTTAGCACACTTCCTCGGGTCAGATGTTCTCCTGATACCAGGAGCAATTTTCGACTTAAAATTTCTATAACTCTGAAAATCTAACGATTTTAAGTCGAAAATTACTCCTGGTATCAGGAGAACATCTGACCCGAGGAGGTGTGCTAAAATTTTTGAAGGGGGCAAGAATCATAGTGTATTGATATAGGCATGCATACGTGTCCTCATGCACGTCTTATATTTAGTTAATACTAGCGATTTTTAGAATTCAAGAAATTTTAGGTCGAAAATTGCTCCTGGTATCAGGAGAACATCTGACCCGAGGAGGTGGTCACAAAATTTTCAGTTAGCTGAACATGCATTTATTCTAATTTCTTCTTCTGTGTTTCATTCGCTGTTTCACCTATTACCTATTAGAAATAAAGAGGTGTAAAAAGGGGGCAGTGGAAATAACGAAGTGATTGATTGTTCATGTATCTGAGCATTTATTGCTGAAACATCGATACAATATTACTTGTGTGATTAAATTTATATGTACAATTTGTGATTGTTTCTTAAAACGTAAATATGTTTCACAATTGATTCAATTTCTCTATTCACTTCCTGGATAGACTGAGAAACTAAAATCTCGGGAAATTGAGATTTGGAGCTCTGATTGTGAGACTCAGAAATTTAAAAAAATCAGAATTTCCACGTATGCGTGACGAAATGCACAATGCCTTATAATGACTGTGAATCTCATTGCTACTATAATCATGCCGCCGTCCGATTGCACGGGAAACTGAGACGTGGTCCATATGCAATGAGATTTAAATCGGACCACTTGCCATGCCTGCTTTGCGAAACCGATTTTTCTTCACCAATCCCCAGTTGCCTAATCCGATTTTTACGATTTACCACCTGCTCATCCCAATTTCGTCCGTGCATGGGATGTTGCTGAGACGAAACCTATGATATTACAACCACTCATGATTGCGTAAAAATACCTACATACCCATACATAGGTAGACTTATACATATAAACTCTAATTTTCAATTCTACACAAGTATTTATAGATTTATATGTAGATAGTATAGATATGCTCCATCAGTGAGGAAGAATTAAAAATTCAACACATTCAATTCAGTCCCTTATGAGATTGCCAAGGCACTCGAAAGGCTTCGAAATAATAGCGGTAATCTCAATATCTAACAGCAATATTCTGTTACGGTTTTGTGCGCACCAAATCCAATACAATTCTCACAGCCCTATCTTCAATTTTCTAGATTTTCTTCCATTTCCTCGCGACGTTGATTTGTTTTATTTGTTTTTTGAATTTACTGCCCCAGGAGCTAGCAGTGAAAGACAAGATTTAAATTCGAATTGATTTTCTAAATTGGGTTCAAAATTTTCAAATTTTCAAGATTTAATTCCGAATTGTGTGTCTACAATTATTCAAATAGACAGTATGACAGAGTTTGATTTTTTCTATCCTGAAAATTTGTATACATACGTATACATACATCACGTATATATGGATACATTATCTAATAGCGATATGCTTGAATGAAACAGAAATTTTCACATAGTAATAGCATTTATTAATAATCGGTGACAACTATCTATAAAATATCTAGGCACAGCGTAGCCAGAGCCTTTTTTTTTTCTTATTTAAACAAATCTCTCGTAACAATTACAGGCTTATTCGGTATGTAGGTATAATAAGAATAATAAATTCATTGTACGGTAGCAACCGTTGATGATGGTATCTAAAATTACTATTACTTTCTTTACATATTAATATAATATATATATGTATATAATATGTATATATATATTTATATAAAAATTCAAGTTAAACGAATGAATAAGGATAATTATATTATATTGTGATAGTTAAATTTTTACCTATTATAGATAAAATTATAATGGTATTAATAATTTATAATAGCTTCGAATGTATTATACCTGTAAAACTGTACCATATATCATGTATATAATATCAACGGTTGCTTTAGCCGTAATAATTTGCTATAATAATCAGCCTTTCTAGATGGGTATAGTAGAAAATGGAAATCTTCAATTCTATTAGTATAATATAACACTGTTTGTTCTTTATTTAATCAGGTCATGGTTGTTTCCTACGGAAAGCTGATATCAAGGCAGAGGCGAATCGATACATCAAATTCCGCACTCGTTTTCGAAATGTTGCAAACTAAAACAGGTTGCAAACTAGTATTTATCATTATATTACATAATTATTAATAATAATAATAATAATAATATATATATATTTTATTTACAGAAGAAATATATAGATATATTTATTTTAGTTTAAAATCAAATTACTATTCTACTATACAGTGTATATATATATTTGTTTATTTTTTTTTACTCCATTATATATATATATATGATATATTTATATCATGGGTGGGAGTTGTTAATGATCGTTATATCATATGTACTATGTATGTATATAATATATATCATGCGCACAATTATTTGAATTATTGTGTAAATCAAAATTATTTTTTGAACAATACTAAATACTCAGGCATATTCTATTATCGCGTTTAAAATTTTGACTATCTATACGTGTATAGAATTCAAATAGTTTGCATAAATAAAATAATAATGTAAGGGTATATATTATGATCAAGGGTATTATAAACAAGGCAAAGTTTTCGGGTAAATGAATAATATTATAATATAACTGAATAGAAAAGAGAAAAAGAAATGTATAAGCAGAATTTTAAATAATATGTTATAACTTCATCTTTATACAGTATATATATATATGTATATATAAAAATCACACATAATAATAATGATAGTAGTAATAATAATATAGTACACAAATAATATTACCAAATTTTGTTAATTTTGTTAATTTTTTTTTTCTTTTTTTCCACGATAGACTAAAACGTCATAGAAATTTACTTAATAGTAATAATTTAATTAAAAGCGAAAACGACGTTGAGAAAAAACAAAGAAAAATCATGTATTTACAATTATTATTTATAAGCAGCGATTATATATAGCCTGATTTTTTTAGTATATTATATATTATGATAAGCAGCTCATTTCCCAAGCTTTTCAAACATTATTAATTTCTCTTTAAAGCTTTTAGTGTCCGTTGATACTTCGGATATATTTCCGTTCAACATATTCTGTAAATCCTCGTCGTTTTTACTCGACAATAAATTGTTGAACATTATTTTATTGTCTTCTTGTTTAGCCGGCGATGTTGGTTGCGACGATAACTTCTTTTTAGGAAACAATACAGAATTTCTTTGATTTCCATTGTCAGCCATGTGAGTGACTATCGTTATGGCAAGCAGCTGATGTAGATCAATGTTCTCCTTAGTCTCGGAAGACTGTCGCCAGTATGATTTTTCTGAAATAATCGGCTTCGTATCCTCCACATCGGGGGTCGTTGACTCTGTCATTTGACCTGACCACGTATCCTGAAAAATAGCCAATTTATTTAAGCAAAGCGTTACACATTAAGCCAGCGACGCAATTAGCAGATCATTTAAAAATTGTTGAAAAAAATTTAAAAAAATTAAAAAAATTAAAAAAATAACAGGCGACAATATATTGCGATAATAAAATAGGAAATATAGCGACCAGCAATTTACATATGGCAAAATAATATGTTGTGCGATCGTAAAATAATAGAATATGTATTATATATAATAATTAAGAAATGAAATCGAATCGCCGGTATTTCTAATCCTGAAAACATTTAAAACAGGAGGAAAATATTCTTACGTTTTTCTCCCTATTCTCGGCCGCGTTGTCGACAATTTCATCTTCCTTTACTTCATTTTCGATGTCCTTTTCAAGACTGTCAATAGTCTCCGTGCTAGCCGAGAATTTATTCTTTTTATCAGAATCGACGGTGTCAGTACTTCCGAGCTCCGAACTTTCGGAAGATTTTTGAAATCTCGATGGTTTTCTAATAGGCGGTGGTTTTTTATCATTCTCTGTATTGTTCGGCGCAGAATTATCGGCCGGTAGTATATCAACGATGCTTGTGCTGGGTATCCTCTTCGGTGGTTTTCTTACCCGACGATTTTCCAACTCGTCATCAAGCTCCAGATTATCGGAACTCTCCGAAGAGAGTGTAATCCTCTTCTTAGTCTGTCTCCAACATCCTTTGCTCAAATCTGAACTGGACCGTTTCGGTTCAGATTTACCATGCGCGATTTCTATCTCGTCAATACTTTCCGAAGACTTTGACATCAGCCTAGAATTCCTCGAGTTATCATAGGGCAGATTGATCATATCCGAAGCGCTGCTTCCCTTCTGAAGCTCGTCATCCTGCATTAGATCGACGTTTGTTTCGTAATTATTAATTTCATCAAGGACCTCGAAGTTCTCAGATGATTTTGACATCGCTCTGCTCGTCCTTTGAACATTTCGAAATTCGTAGCTGCTCCTTCGTCTCTCGATTGAATCATCGCTCGCGATTGTGTTCAGCGTTTCCAGACTGTCAGATGACTTGGAAACTCGATCTGTAGACTTTGATACAATATTCAGAGACTTTCTCAGCACAGGTTTCGCCTCGTTTGTCTCATCAAGTCTGTCAAAACTGTCGGTTGATTTAGACCATGTATTTTCCAGGCTGTCAGGCGACTTTGACAGCCGATTTATCGACGACCTTCTTCTCGGCAGTTTCGACGATAGTTCAGCGAAAATATCTGACCCCTTTGAAATTCGGTTTGACAATTTCCTCATCACAGGTTTTATCTCCGTTGGCAAATGGTGATCGTCGTCGACCTCGAGGTTGTTTGATGTCCTCGATAAAATACTCGCGTCTAAACTGTCCGGCGATTTACAAATCGAACTTGGAGAGCTCAATTTTGCCTCAAGTTCTCCGAATATATCCGACGTCTTATCCATACGATTAGACGTCTTACGGATTACTGTTACATTTCTTGACTCTACGGGAGAATCTGTTATACTATCGGCAGTATCAAGACTATCCATCGTGTCAGAACCCTCGGATATTGTCGGTATATTTGACGATGGACCCATTTGAGAAGCGATGCGTTTTGGAAGACGACGATTTTTTGGTCTTACAGTTATCCGGTGCATGGCTGCACTGTGTCTCAAAGGATCGGCGTTTGGAGTGAGCTGAGCTGTTTTTTTTTTTTTTTTTTTCAAAACAAAGATTACTTTTTTTTTGTTGCAAATTTGATCGTCTTCCAATTGATTTACTTATAGTTTTGTAATTAATTTATAGAATAATTATTTTCATTTCATGAGAACAACTTCAAGGGATTTTATGGGCAAAAATACTTACGCAAATCTTCTTTTGGATGCGATCTGGTCTGAACAACGTATTCGCTTGAGGTTTTTGTCGTCGTTGTCGTCGTCGACGACGTTGTCTGAAATAAGAACAAAATATTTGCACATATTAGGATTTAATTCAGGAATGAACATCGTTGTGGGATAATTGAACCAGTTACCGGAGTTTTTGAGTTTTATTTTCCCCCCTTTTTTTATGATTGCAGCAAATACGTTAACAAGAGAGAAAAAGAGAAAGATATGAAAAGAAAGGCAAGACATTCGCTTAATTATTTTTAGAGACCAGTGATGATCTAAGCGCTAAAAATGACGACGTAAATTAAATGAGATATCGGTCAAAAGTTTGCTAATGTTGAGCCACTCTCTGAAAGTGGCACTTGACAATTTGTCAAAGATTGGAATACGCACAATACCATTCATTAGAAAAAAGATGAAAAAAATGAAAAAAAAAAAATCATACATAATAAATATACCGGCTGTAGTAACAGTACCGAGGACTATAAGGCAAGAAGACGTATAGCATAAGTACTTGTACAGAGTAACTAACACCACAGCGAAAGACCGGTTCCGGATGGTGACAACCTCGGTTATAGGGAACTCCGTGGTTATATGGTTGTGCAGGTGCTAGATAGAACTGTTACGAACTTGAATATCCGAGAAATATCTTATGCCCGTATATATAAGTATGTTAAGGGAGGAATGGTGGAATTTTGAAAAGAAAAAAATATTTTCGTTTTCAAAATTACAAAAAAAAAAAAAAAAAATCGAAAAAAGAAATCTATTCGAAAATTCAGATCATGTTAGTATAATGTGTGTTGAAGAAAAAAGTTCAATATTCTGCGATGAAAGTGTGTAAAAGCAAAGATCCTTTCGCAAAAAAAATTTCAGCACAGTGCTGCAAAGACTTCCTTGGTTCCATGTCCATGTAACATACACTTTCATCGCACAAGATCGATATTTTTATTCAATAGACATGTCAAGATGATTCAAATTGATTAGCGAGGAATTTTTGAAGATTTTTTTCGTAATTTCAAGAGCGAAGAAATTGTTTTCATACAAAGTTTGACCAAATTCGAAAACAAGGAAGAAATTATAAAGGAAGAGAAGATTAATTTCTATCTCCATGAGTGTTATTTATTAATAATGTAGCTTCTATTCGTAAGAGAAATTCTATTTTTTATTCATTTATTATTATAGCTATTTGATTATACCAAGTGATTATCAATATTATTCAAAAACCTGTGTCATCATTTTGAGAATGATACGTGGTATGATCTTATTAACCTCGAGTAGATTGATCGAATCCCCTTTTCTCTTTTTCCCGTATAAATTATTCGATTCGAAATTTCTACGATATGATAAGTCGTGATCGATTACATTTCAGCAAAAAAAAATCATTGTCAAGTATAATATTGTTGACTCAAGAATACACGTAGATAGATAACGAAAATCAAGCTGACAATATGTTTGTTTTTAGATTATACATATGTATACTGTACAGTGTACTACATAGAATATTTATATCTACAGATAAATTTCTTTTATTTTATAACAAAAGTGAAAATATTTATATAATTCATTATGAATTTTTGGTTTTACTTATAATTTACTCTCTTTTTTTTACGAGAATAACGAAAGTGCTAGTCCGCAGTCACATCACAATTGTAATTAACTGGAATATGGAGGAAAATGATTAACCGGACCTTGCGTCGTGCGTGTTTAAAGATAATTTCGGTAAATTCAGCCGAACATAGATACTATATGTGTATTTAATGTAAGGCAGACTGTACAGAGTGCTCGAAAATTATATGTATAGCAATATCTATACACCTGAGCCCGTGGCGTGTATACATCTCATTTTTTTTTTTTATCAATTGGCACCTGTTGATTTTATCAAAAAGTTACAGAGAGGCGTACGAATTTATATGATTCCGCAGATATTACGTATAGAGAGAAAATGTTTTACTGCTAACAAGAATTTATGGTTTTTTAATATACGAACTATAGCTGTATACTAAAATTGCATTGGTTTTTTTTTTTTTTTTTTTGTAACCGAAGAAATTTTGGTTTGAATATATATATATATAACAATAAACGAAGACTCGATACTTGAATTTTATCGAACACATAATCTGATGGTTGTACTTTTGATTATATCTATGACAGAATATCTTGTTTTGTGAATCTAATCTAGCAAGGAAATTATAAAGTAGATATGGTAGCTTGGAAGTAAACTTTTGCGACCATAAAACTATAGACAATCAATTTTGACTTTTCGTAAAATCGTATACACACACGATTTTGAAGATAAAAACCAGGAGCACAGACAGACTTCTTCCTGGTTCATATAAGGACTCAGATTTCAATTGATATATATACTTTATTTCAGTTTTATCTTTCGTTTGATAGATGACACAGGGCTACAAGTTTCCTAAATCATAAAATGAACATATAAGAATCGACTTCCGGGAGTAAAAGATGTAAATGTCACGACGGAGACATTTGGCTATTAATATTTGAATAAAATTTTAATTAAAAGTTGAAATTTTCTGAGGGATTTAAATGATGAAACTATAAGACACAGGAATAATAGAGAGAAGCAAAGAATTATGTAGAATGGTTGTATTTTATGCTCTAAAGTTTCATCAAATTTATTGTACAAACTTTTAAACGCTCAACTAACTACACAATTCTTACTTTCTACTTATACTCCAAAATGGCGTCATCTTAAGTACATACCATTCTGTTAAATGCTGTATATTAAAATATACGAGTGCCCACGAGCCTTTTATTAATATTGCGACAGCACCGTCACTTTGTATAAATATGGCAAGCTCTAACATAAGCCGAGTCCTCGAACCGTAAAAGTTTCAATTCCGCGCAATAAAACAGTCAATACATCCTACGTGTGACGTTGACCCAGAGACCGACATCATATGCAATGAATATTCCGACGTATGTCCTATCGAACCTTTCGAAGACTCTGATTCAAATTTATGAAATTTATGAAATTTTCAAAATTTTCGATCTTCGCCTCTCATTCCCTTTACCTTTACCTTTGCAACGACCATTCTCTGCCTCGTGGTCGATCTCTGTTTGCTTTGATTATGCGTCTCATAATCATTGTTGTATCCATAAACGCCAATATTTATTTTCGTCACATGGTTATTGCTTTTTCCACTTTTGATCTTATTTTCCCTTTCCCTCTCCCTTTCCCTGTTCAAATAATTCAGACTCTCCACTGGGTTCAGGTTCAATTGTTTGATAATAGCGCGAATATTTGATGAAATTTTAGTGTCCCTTTGCGACATCACCATCATGTCTAATTTTCTGTCACCTTTCACCTTTTTAACGAATTTTCAATCAATTTGAAAGAAAAATTTTTAACACTTTTTACTTCCTCCGCAGCATCACGAGGCGTATATTTTCTTTTTAGATACAAAGTCTGTTCAGTTTCGTTATGCAAAGCAGATGACTCAAGTACTCTCAGTCCTTGACTTCGGATCGACTGATAAACTCTCACCTATGATCTTGAACGGGTGATAGTAAATCGTTAAGAATATAAGAGGCAAAAAAAAAAAAAAACAGGAAAAAAAAATGATGTCATAATATTTTCCTCGGCATCAAGAAACCAGTTTTAGAACATTTTGCGAAAGCGTATGGCTAGCGAACGAGAAAATAACGGATTGGGATATAAAACGGCGAAGAACGGGACAAAATCGATTTTCATTCGCGGATAACTATTCGCACTTATCGTCAGACAAGGGAGATAATTATTTTGTAATTTCCGTCAAGTCTTGGTTTAGAACAAGGTCTGGCTAGTGAACGGCGGAGCCTGCAGCAGCACCGTTCTTTACTCTTTAAAGTCCGGATTGAGTTCAACGTGGGCGACACCCGTAGGTTGTCTACTCTCTTCCTAAATGATCGATTCGTTACAAGTAATGCAATAACCATCCAAAGTCTGAAATTGAACTGTGCTATTCTCCCCCTCTCAATATCCTACGTACATGTACGTTTATAAAATGACGAATAAACACATGAGCACAAAATTCTGAACCGTATAAAACCGTGAAAGCAGAATGACTGACCATCGCGACCCAAAACCATACAGAACCGCCGTTTCTGTATCGATTAAACAAAACTGGTATCCAACGATTCACCAGAATCGTAGCGAATCTTAATGCCGCATTAGGTCGATAAAAAATTGATGAAGTCAGTTAATTCGTACGGTTTGATGCATAACTTGAAAAATAAAAAAAAATAATAAAATAGTCTATATGATAGGTAGATTCATTTAGTATATAAGGTATTGACATTTCTATCTCCTTGGACTCGATTTCTGCATAATATACGTACATATATAGATAAAGATTAGAATTATACAGCGAAAGCTGTGAACTTAGAACTATACGTTATCCTGCGAATCATTCGCATTTCTTTGTCCCTTTTTTTTTTCTGTTTTTTCTTTTTTTTCCCGTATTGCTAGACTATGGGTGCGTTCGGTGTTCAGTTATGTTACAATGCTGGGAGGATATAATACACCACCTTTCTAACACGTGTATATTCCTACACACAATGTACACATGCACATACATCTACACCTATATATCATTGCGGAGAATAGGTTAGTACAGTCTGACAACGCAACTAGGATTTCAGGTTAAATACAATCCGTCTCAAAGATAAGCATGCGAATGATTAATTCGTACAGGATTTAGATTAAAATTAGCCTCAATTCATTGCGCCAAAAGAGTTGGTATGATAATTCAAGAATTCTGCAGGGTCCTCTCGTTGTGTTTTTTTTTTCCATATCCTTACATAATTTCAGGGTCCCTAAATCTGTAATATTTCATCTTCAATGAACAGCGGATACCAGTTTGCAACAATCGTTTTATATATACAATATTGACAAACATGTAAACGAAAAGATGTTTTTCATGTAGTTTCTCTATTTCGATAGACGAAACTATAAGTAGGTACGTATCAGCTGTATTAGATGTAGCAATTTCAGACGCGAAGATATTAGGTTTATTCATAACGTAATTTAAGGCGTCCTTTGCCTCATCAAATCGTCAATTTGACCAGATTTAGGCTTTCTCTTCGTATATACATATACTAATGGATATGAAAATTTATTCATGGTAAATGCATACGTGGATTTTAAATAACGGATATATATACATGTTTGTAAACCAGCGAAGGTTATTCATTCGCAATGTAAAATGTTAAAATCTGTCTAACTAAGTATAACTTTCTGGGTTACGAAAAATGAGAGGTTTAATTTTATTCCGAACCGTGAAACGGAGTCAAACTACTTATAGTGGAAATGGGGTACAGCTCTAAACAAAAGAGCTAATTAAATATTAATGTAATAATACAGTTGCGGGTTGTGCCCTCGTCTCACAGGTTCAGATCGCGTGTCATGTATTACTTAGGAAGTCGATTACGAAAATGCAAAAGAGGTATGGCCAGTCCACCTGTCCTCTACCGTATGAAGAGACAAAAATGGAATTAAAAAAAAAAAAAAGAAAAAAAGAAGGAAGTCATAAGAATTCCAGCAAAAATGATATACCTATGTATGGTATGTCTTTAAAGAGGCTAAAGCACTCGTTATCAATACGGCAGCTCCGGTACTTGATCCGGTCTCAAGTAGAAGAGACAAAATGTGTTCAACATTTTAGTACCGCTCTTATCGAAAAAAGTCTCTCACCTCAGCTGCCTATTCTTGTTTCTCGGTTCAGACGCTCTTAAAAAGTGCAGGCATTGTCTCCGCAAGTGCTATTATAGATTTTCGCAGGGAGTTTCGCACGTACGCGCCTCGGTATAATTCAGCGAATTGAACAAATTTGAATTTGCAAAAATTCTAGAGATTGAAAAAAAGGAGGGAGGATTTCGAGTACCTATTGTTCGTTACAGGGCAAAGTATACCGAGGTTCAAAAGATTTCGTATTCTAATCTATGCTATAAGTAGTACTACTACTACTCCGAAGTGTGTAGAGAACGTATTCTGCTGATTTCAGTAACTAACAACGTATGTACATAAACATGAGACACGTGTTCTCGTGTCTGAGTTTTCCGGAGATGAACATCCGACATCCAAGGCTGTCAAGCTACTGTCCAACAAAACTCGTTTACACTATAAAAGACGTAATTTAAACCGTGGGGCACTCTCTCACATCAATTTTTGTGCTACTTTGCTTATATCGTCTTATAACTCTCCGAGCCTAGACCTGCGAGAGCATTTTATATCAGACCGTACCTCGTTAAATTATAAACTAGGCGTTTGTCACGGCGTTTAATCTTTCTCCTATGTTTCAACTCGCGTTGCCTACTTCTTTCAGAAAAATATCTTCCTTTTTTTTCCATCCCATAGTCACATGTCACAGCTTATATACCGCAGAGGTTGATTATGATGACTTAATACAAATTGTTGTAAAGTTTTAATTGGTCGATTTTTTTCTGCGTGCGAATTGCTGACGCTCTCGATTTCGAAAATTTTATAGATCGTAGTGCATTTGTAGTAATTACTAGGGGCGGAGGGCAGTGTTTTCCCTTCCGGTTCTGGTCACAAGACCGCACTTCCGGCGAGTTGACGGGTCAATAAATTGACATTCGAATTCCCCCATGATGTCAATTAATTTTACACGATCTGTGAAACTCGATGATACCAAAACTTATGACTGTCGTATTATTTTTTATTCGTTTTTTTCTTTTTTGCGATAGAAACTGCAGCTGTTAATAATTCACTGTTTGAATCGAAGTTCGCGTTTTAGGATCGTCAATGAATCAAAGACCTCTGCATAAGTGATAATACACTAAAAATTTTGCTACGACTGAGGAAATTCAGGATTTCAATTACAGGCTCCGCCCGACACCGGTCTGACACTTTTGTGAAAGACACACTCTACTTGTCACCAAGGGGAAATTAAACATGCAATTTTAAAAAGAGGAATATCAAACCAGCCTAACGGACTCATTTTCACTCCTAAATCTACTACCGTCAATTGAAGTTGAATAATTCTGTAGAAAATAAGGAAAAGAAAACGTAGAATCCAAAAAAAGCAATAATTTCTAAACCTAAACAGGCGGATGTATGAAAAAGAAGTAAACAGTGACTATGATAAGTCTTCGACAAATAGATCGAATCATTTGGACACATTAGAGTAGAAATTTCGCGGTATATAATCGCGATTATATCGGATCTAGGATTAAGACCGGAGATCTATAATTGAGTAACAACCTGATCGAAGAGTAAATAAACTCTTTACGTATGAAAGTATAATTTATCACCCGAGAATAATGATTATTTATCGATTAATAATTTTCTATAAAATGTATAATGAACGCACTCGCGGTATATGCAGTAATATTCTTATATTATGGTTTATAAAAAGTTATACGAGGAGTCGCGAAAGTTTAGCGTTTTAAATTCGACGGCACGATCGTGACTGTACTGCAGGGACCTCTTAGTGATTGTTCCGTACTCGTTCGAGGCGTTCAGGTGTTCGTGGGAGAAATTGGAATCACCGGTATATGGCGGGGGTGAAGAGGGGATATACACAGACGCTAGGGTCAATCGAACATCGATACTGATTCTCAAAATTTCCAAAACATGTATTCGGATTTTTTTCCGAATCGAAATATAAATGAATGGATAAACGTTCACCTACATCATCATTTTTTTGTTTTAATATTATTATTATTTATCGTAGTAAATGTTACACGCACTACGATTTTGTCTTAACGCTGTAGTAGATCTTATATTACTACTGTATTTTCACCCGTATTCGTAGACATTTAGTAGCCCACTAACTCTTTTTTTGGTCGGCTACTAACTTCATTTTGTATTGTCTTTGCATTGTGTAATGAAGTTAGTAGCCGATTAAAAAAAAGTTAGGAGGCTACTAAATGTCTATGAATACGGGTGTTTATGTTTTGTATTTTGTACCCATAGTAACGGATCGGTGAACGGATAGAAGCTTACTCGCCTTACGCCTAGCTACCAGCTGTTGTATGTTATCATATTATACTATGCGCCTAGGTATAAATACGAGTAGTTTAAACCAGCGATTAGGAAGGTAACAGGAGTTTAATAATTATACCTATAGGTGTATTAGAAAAACGGGAAAGTATAACAAGTTTATATAATACACCTGCGTAGGGTTATCGAATGGGGGTCGAAAAAGCGAAAGACCGACAGACCGAAATTCCGAAAATCGGATACCCGAATAGGTCATCGATCCTAATTTAAATATTCCAAAAATTTGCATGATTAAATATAGTAGAAGATGATAGAGATTCAAGCCGAAAATCTATCGAATTTATTAATTTTTTATAAATTGCATAAAACTTTTATCTGCGGAATTTTTATCTGTCATTTTACAATCTCCCGGTTGTTTATTATACATACAAGATAATTAATATCTGACAGCCGATAATATCAGATTATAATATAGTGACGAGCTTTTTTTTTGTTTTTCCTTTTATAATAATAACGCGGTCGATCGATTTCTATCGATGCAGATTTATTATTATGTTATATTTCTCACCGTTTCATTTCATGTTATTTTATTTCATACCGAGACTCGATATTATCTATGACTTTTGAGTCGATATATATCCGAAGGCTAATAAGATTAAGTGTACCTATACTCAATTGATATTAATAGAATTTTAAAGAGAATACGTAGATATTGCATCATTTTGATTTACTCAAAATTCTAAAACATATAACAGTTGCGAAATTTTGGAAATACATAAAAGAAGGAAGTGACATCACTGTTTCGAAAATTCGGTCATTCTCAATCTCTAAAATAATATGTATAGGTACCTAACGGCTTGCGTTCTGCAGCTAGAAGAGCAAGTTGTACCATTCCTTAATCTTGATCGAAGTAAGAATTAATTAGCGTTAAATAAAACCGCGAATTTCATTCTAATTCTTTGAGAGAGAAAAAAAGAAAAAGAAAAATATATATATAAATTGCATCATCATTTTCGAAGTCTGCGTTGCAGTGAACTATAGAAATTATAATAATGCGGTTACGTTACAATGGATAGTGAAACTTAGAATCGTCGAATTAGGAGAAGCCTAATGACTCTGTTAAAATATTTTTTTCATCGCTATATGTATAATAGAAATTTCGAGATTTATCAATCCGTAATTTTTCTCTCCAATTTCGTTTTTATTTTTATAGAAGTATACGAATACGATATACTGGACACGTGAATAATTGCAGGAAACCATATGCCTGTCATATAATATGCGTCTACGTGTATCCCATAGTTCAAATAACGTTGTAGCAGTAAATGCCAGGCATAAATATCAGCTGGACTAATATAAGGCAACGGTCCGCGGATAGCTGACATCAAAATGTCAAGCTATGCAATCTCTCTACGTCCGTCGACAGAGAATAAAATAAAGCAGCGATATACTAGAGATAGAGAAAAATAGAGGGGACGGAATAAAGAACAGAATAAGAGAAATTAATATGAATTTGATGAAATATTTTTGACAAATTCATTTTTCAATTTAATAAAATCGAAATTTGTATTCGTAAGTTTTTTTTTAAAACGTTTCTTTAGTATATCTGCGTGTTTGTAGAATCGACTGTTGTTAATATAAATGAAAAAAGAAGGAGAAAAAAAAAGGAAACCGCTGTAGGTACATTGAAGAAAATCGGCTGACCGGTTAATGTAATAGTTTTCTATAGAATATAATTGCACAATTTCTTTTTCGCGGCTGAACGATCGCACGAAGTCTTGTATTAATAGTATGATAACCTTTTACGTAATTCTTGAAGAAAGTCAATAAAATACGTAAAAATTGCGGCGGATTGCGAACGGCGTGAAGATTGACCTAATATTATATTGCTACTATATATTTATCGCGTAATCGAATGAAAGATTTAAAGATTAGCCCAACAGTCATTCAAAAAAATGAAAATAAAAATAAAAATAAAAATGAAATGAATGAATAAACGAATAAAAGGAACTGATTATATGTTTTCGCTTTAAATCAACCAGACGTATCGAAATAATCCGATAAAATTTCTGATAATTAATCTTTCGTAAGATTCTGCTGTAATTCAACCTTTGGATCGTAAACGATGCAAAGAATTAAACTACCTGTTGAATATACGCTAAATTTATTAATGATGGAATTACGCTTACCGAAGAAGGGTAATCTATCGCCATTACCATATGCGAATTTCTTTATCGAGTGTGATATTTCAGTTAAACTACCAGCAGCTGGTGTGAGCTGTTTCACCGACAGATATACAGCTGTTTAGCTTTTATCGACCGATGAAGAGTCAGATTTTGGCTTTACCGACGATCGGTATTCACTCAAGAAACTTACCGTCTTTTTTTAAAGGCAGTTTTCTGTTTTGAATAGAACTTTCGTTCCTACTTTATCGAAATATCGGAGCTTGATCGCAAAGTTGTACTTGATTAAAAATTTGAGAAAAACGATGAAGGATAATGGTATGTTATGCAACAAGTGCGTAAAAATTTTACGCACGAATTTCATACGATATTTTTTCGACACAGTGTGCGTGGAACGCAATTTTCCGTATATTGTATCGAAGAATCTCTAGATGAATGAAAAATTTCTGCGTAAAAAAAATACAGAACACGATTTGAGATTGATGCGTGATTTTTGCACAATTTACTTTGTAGTGAAAAGCAACTAGAAAATCAATCACCGCTCTCATATCGGAGAATAAAAAACACCGAAAATCGCCTTATCGCGACAATTTCGTTATCGATAGGGCAGTGTGAAAAATTATCGCATATACAGGTTTCAGGCTTCATGCATGCATGAGCTATTGTTTTCCGTGAAAAGGTACGAGAAAATCGAGGAGCGATAAAATTCGAAAAAAAGAATAAAACATGAAATTCTTTCATTTTCGATCGCCTATTTCCTTTCGATCAACTTTTAATCCTCAAATTATCTTATTCTAAAATACTATTTTCGCGTATACCTTTAGGCATGATGCATTGGCATGAATAATAACAAAAATGAGAAAGTTGGTAAAACGCTGATTAACATGAACGAAAAAAATTGGTAAATTTAGTTTTGGGACATGCTGTGTGAACTCGGCATTAGACCTTGTCCAGCATCTCCAAACGGGCTAGGCACTCGGGTTGAACACATCGGGCCAAGTAACGGGACAGTCTTATTTGACGGCAGCACATCGCGCGCCGCGTTTCGCCGCACCGCACCGCACCAGACCGCACGCACTTTCTTTCCTTTCTTACCTTCCGAAATTAGACAGAGAAAAAAAATAGCCCACGCTTGTCGAGTATCGGGTATCGGGCAATACATACATATACATGTATATATATATATGGGGCATTCCAGGCCGACTCGATTAACGTTAAACCCTCACCTGTTTCGATTTTGATCTCCATGTTTTTTTTTTATTTTTTTTTAATGTAGGTACTACTCGAAAAAAAGAGCCACGAGTTTTTTTTTTTAGATTTTTTCCTCTCCGACCCGAAACCGAGATAAGATTTTTCGGAACTTCGTTACATCTATTTTTCTCACGCGCCTATATATCTTAGAAACTTTTCGTCGCATATTCGATAAAGCATCACGTTACAAAAACAAAAAAATTGCCTTTGGACGTGACCATATTTTGGATTTGAGAAAAAAAATTGAAAATTATTCTTGAAAGCCAAGTCTTGTTTTTTTTTTCTTTTCTTTTCTTTCAGAGTAGGAAAAAACATTTATTTTACACTGTATCATACATGCACTTTGGAATTTTTTACAGTTCATGACAAAAATTTCGAGACTTAGCCGGAAGTCGAATACGCTATACGAAAACCCGAAATTTAGGTATTTACAGTTGCAAAAATCGAATCCGCATAATTTTGCGGAAAGAATAAACCACTTTCGTTTTCATCAATACGAATGTAGGTACTGATGATGGTACGGAACTTCCGATTTCTCGATATTGCGTGACTTAATTTTTGAGTATTATACTATACTGCAACTTGAGCAGAATATGAAATGGACAGAATAGTTATTTTGTACATTTTATTTTTTCTAATTTTCATTGACAACATTCTTATTTCAATATTTTTTATAAAATTGTAAAAAAGATATTTAAAGAGCCACTCATTCTTGCAATAATGTACGGCGAACTCGAATTGAAAAAAAATAAAAAAATATCAATCATACGCGTTTTGCGTATTATCGAAGATTTGTATAATAGAAAGAAAAAAAATTGTATCTCGCTTACAGATCGCTAGAAAAAATGTAATAAAAATTATGACTGCTTTCTTCGACCAGTATAGTTACTTCGACACAAAAAATCGAGTTTATAGGAGTGGAAGGGGCTAAACGTCTTTCGAAACGGCGTGAATAATCATAACGAATGAATAAGATGAAAATAACCGAGTATAATCGAAAGAGCCATCAAAGTGGGTATTTTTTTCTTATAACGGGAAAAGTGAGTTTCCGCTTTACTATATAATATAGAATCCGCAGATATAACGTGCGCAAAAGTGAATAGCGCTTTCCACTTTTGCAATTTACCGGTAAAGTTGTAGACTAACGGTATAATAAATAATGAATAACCGTCTTGTAAATTTCAGTTCGATAATATAAGAACCACTTTTACGATTAAGATTATTATCACTCGATCTCTCCCTCAAGCTGCGATCTCTAACTGTTTAAAGAAAGTATCTTCCTCAAAAGTATGACGGTCAATTTTTCACCCTTTATTCGCAGAATCAAGAATCTATTTTATCAATCTAGTCAAAGATTTGAACTAATCGTACGTAAGCTGAAATAATTCGCATTTTTATTTTATTTTATTTTTTCACTTTTATTTTTCCATATGAAAAATGTGTTTTTTCAATCTTCACACCATACGATGTACACCGCGTGTGTGAAATGATGTTATAATAAATATAACTTATATGTTTAATGTTTGTGTTATACGCAAGTACTGCGGCGGTTCGGTTTATTTAACTTTATTTAGTTTTATTTGATATTCTGTTATTGTTGTACCGGTTTTCGTAATACCGGCTGTTTTGAAACGCTCTGCTAACTCGTAATCGGAAAGATAGCAATAACGATACTGATAATCATAATATATGCATAACTGTATTTGCTGCAATGGAGGTTACGGTTATAGACGGAACGAATGCCACCTGTTGGCCAGATATTACCATTTAAACATATCTGTTTCCTTATTTTACACGAAAAATAACCATACCTATCTATATCAATCCTGGAGAAATTTTTATCGGAAATAAATATAATTTCCATTTTTTTCCCCAATTATTTATCATTATTTAAATCAAATGGATTATCAGTCCCTGACTCACCTTAGTTTGCGATTCTTCGACATTATATACGTTCTTGCTAGAACTGCGGTTCTGAAATAAAAGATTAACCAATTATAAGAGAGAAAGTATAGAATGACAATTTTCATTCGATATTTAATATTCTGTAAATTAATTTAGAAACTTGATTTTTCTTATCGCAAATAGTCAATCAAACGCATGAATCACGTGAATGGGAATGAAATCACTAATTAGATAGAAAGATCTGCACATGAATGAATGAATGAATGAATGAATGAATGAATGAATGAATGAATGAATGAATGAATATCGAAATTTAAGGATGAACTGGCGTCTTTTGGGGAATTTTAAAAATGCAAGGGATTTAATGACGATTTTCTAGTAGATTATTTTATCGATTTCGAAATCGTGTGCAAAATTTCGGATCGATCTGCCGTCTAGATGTAAAGTAATTGATTTTAAAAAAACATCATTTAACATGGGATGTTATGGAAATTCGGAAAACTTGTTTTAAAAAATTAAAAAATGCAAAGAATATCATCAAATTTTGCACACGTGTAAAGTCGGAATAGAGGAATATTTTGCCATAAATTTCGAGCTGATTGACCGTATAGTTTATAAATTATTATTGAAAAACCGCAAAAAATGAAATTCCGCATATCGGAAATTTTTCAATTGCAATTAAAACAACTCAGATGAATAATTTAAGAGATTCAACTTCTGTAAAAAAATAAACATGTTTAAAAAAAATTAATTTGACCATAGAAATCATCAAATATGGTCAAATAATTAAGTTGAAGAGGAAACATTTTTCATGTTCAGGGATTCGTATTGCCCATACCGTAGCACAGCTAGGACCGCCAGTTCATCCTTAACTACGGCGAGGAAATGAACGAGGAAATATCCTCAAAGACGATTGTGAGTCGGACTAAAAGAGATGAATAAAAATTTTCCGCGATATTTTCCGCAGCTAATTAATTATCCAATTGCTTTGCCCAATTTTTTGAGAGCCTCAATTTTTTATTCTGCAGTGAATAAATGGGGGCGAAGATTTACTCCTTCGTATAAAATTTGGGTTTTATTATTCCGACGTGTTGTAGAAAAAATATAATATAATTCCGAACGAAATATCCGTCTCACCCCCATGAAGGCTGCAGCTGATCGATGCCACCCACGTATATCCTAATAAACGACCCAAAGGGATTCCTTAAGTTTATCAAAGATTCCGCGAGCGCAACCCTTCCAGCTCGTTTTGCTCGAATTTTGGGCCCCGGATTCTCGCTGGGAATCCCAGAGCGCCAGCCCCAAACAATTTAAACTTTATCAAAGTACTTTCAGAGCTGTGATATCACGTTTTTATTTTATTTATCCATTAATGCTAGTTTTTTCAGTGTATTTTTTTATACATCACGTATGTATGACGTAAACTATATAATATTATATATCAACTTCATAGGTTTAGTTTCTCGGAATAAAATAAAATATTCACACTTCGCGACACCTCTTTCTTTTTTCTTCTTTTTTATTTTTTTTTCCTCAACTTTTATATACGTACGGAAGTGATTATCATTTATATTAATAATAAAAGTGAAAATTACAAGGCGCGAAACAGGCCGATTTTATACGTCCGACTCCGCGCACTTAACAATGATAAATAACGCGACTCCAATTTCAAATAACCATAAGGTCCAATAAAATCGCTTCAAGATTATCTAACCACCGTGACTTCCTGCTGATATCATTCTACATTATAAGCTCTCTTTCGTAATTCCCGAGGAATCTATTGTTACACGTATAAATAAAGCTTTCGGTTAAATATTTCTACTCATTCTTCTTTCCATTACATATTTCTAACTTTGACTAAAATTTTCATCACTTATTATTCCTATATTTATTTCATTCACACATCATCTTTATCGCAATTTCATTAAATACGGAATGAAACGGTGGGTTTTTCAAAAACTTTGATTATTCACATAAATTATTATATAGCTCTGTTATAAAATAATAATAATAATATTAACGATGATAATAAATTTATATCCTCAGGAAGTGCAGTAATTTACAGAATAATTTCATATCCATGTATAAATAAATTTGTTACGAAAGATAATATAATGAAAATCGCTTAGTATATTAAATACGCGTAAAAATATAATATTGTTAATAAAACAGTATGAGATATAGTGTTCTCAGAATTCCCCCCCTTTTTTTTTCTTTATTATCTCAACGCGTACACTTATACGTACATGTATCGAAAAGAAAATAATTATTCGTAGAAAGCTCGTGCCCCGTTATGATACAGCTAGATTGTTTAGTTTAATGAAGATAGAAATTAAATGATATTTACAGTTTATAAACTCCAAAGCAATTATTTTATCACGCTCTGTATTTGCATTCGGATGAACGCTACTTTAACACGCATAACATGCGGCAGCTAGGGCAGCTAGACCCTTAATTAACCGTAAAACTCATTAGATTTTAACAAGATTAATAAAACGATAGAATTTTTTTCTTTTTTTTTATCTTAAACCGAAAGTATATCAGTTATATAATCACGGGAGGATTTTATCTCCAATTATTCATATTAATAGCTAATATCGCAATCAATTCCATGCACAGTGTTTTAATTAAAAAAAATTTCAACTACTCACGTGTAACATCGTACTGTCTGTTGAGGTCACCTGGTTTCTGCTCTCTATAACAGTCTTTATCTGCTCCAATACCTGTCGATCAAATAATTCGATCATTATTTTAGCTAATATTCAGGATTCAATGATTAAACAAAATTTCTGATACATCTTCGAGAAACTCTATTTAATGATCACGAAAACTGAATATTAAACGTTTTATTAATTATACCTGAAGGGATATCCTGTGTCTCTGGGTTACTAGAGACGACGTTTCTTTGCTCTCATTTTCACTTATCTTCGACGGTCTTCGCTGAAAACAAGAATCGAAATATATAATATCGACTAATAGGTAAGAAGTTAATGAAGATCTATCAAAACTCAATCAAATTTTCTAAAATACTTTGTAAAACGTCCGATAAACTTCGATTATCTTTGAAATTGTTCTGAAAAGAAACTAGAAATTTAGACATTTTCGAAGGCATTTTACCAAAACTTTAGAGTTCGTAATCGACTTTTCGAGAAATTATCATAGTCCGAAATCAATTTATTCCATCACCAAAGCTCATTTCACATCAAAATATTTTTCTTTTTCCAAATCCTGTGTCGTAAGGATTTTAGAGCACCGTTGGACCGATTCAGGTCATCTTAGATTCATTTTCGTCAGAAGACAAATCCTCATCATGTGAATGTAGGACGTTTGAAAATTTTTCGTTTTGGCCCAGTTATTTAAGAAATGAGTGATAATAATTTTTGCAAATTTGGTAAACTGATCATAACTTACGACATAATTTTTTATTTTAAAATCCCTACATTCACAAGATGAGGAATGGTTCACCGGAGAAAAATGAGACGTCAAGAGATTGAATTGGACCAACGGTGTGCCAAAATCCTTACGACACATGATTTGGAAAAGGAAAAATATTTTGATGTGAAATGAACTTTGGGTATGAAATAAATTGATTTCGGACTATGACAATTTCTCGAAAAGTCGCTGTACTGGTCCCCTTAGTTGAATATACCCGAGGCTATTTAACGGTTCATTCTTATAGCTATAAACTAATAATTATGCTTATGTGCAGATGTGACTCAGTAGACGTATATCACGTGACTATAAATGACTACCGGGACACGTGTGTAGTATAGTCTTAAGTCTCAGTAGTTCAAACGTGATCAGAATGACACATAGCCGGATTGACCAAATCGAGAAATAACACGATGTAGGTATTAGGTACCTACGTCGTTATACCGCTGCTGCATCATGTAACCCACCATGATCAGTCAAGCATTCGACATTAGTAATTAGCCTCACTCGTTATTTTCCGCGACGATTCGCAGTCCCAAATATGAAGGATTTTGACTGTTTAGTTTTTTTTTTTTCAATTTTTTTGTTTACAGATTTTTTCAAAAAGTTAGGAAAACACAAGTTTTTCTATACTAAACACTAACCTCCAGGGTAGATAGTGGATCTAGCGAAGAAAGAGGACGAGTATGTGGTACTTCGCCGGGAAATACGCTGTCGTGAGATACGGAGAGCTGGCCAGGTCCTCCTCGGAGTTTTGCGAAGGCTTCTTCTACGCCGCTTCGTCGTAGGAAGACACTGTAATTAATTATTAACGATAGGGTTTTATGTAGTTCGTTTTATGATAATAATTATACGATCGAACTTTCGTAGGTAAATTTATTAACGAAAAAAAAGAAAAATTTGTTAAAGCATTTTTGAAACGTTTTTTATGAAAATCGTCGTAATACCCAGTGAACGAAGATTGACTGATAAATCGATAATTATTATTAGTAACGGGTGAATAATACAGTAAGAATAATTTTACGAACACAGAAATTTGGATGCTTCGATGAGGTATATATGCGGAAAAACATAAATTGCAATTGAATTTGTCAGAAGGCAAGCATAGCACCTGCACGGTTATATAGGTACCTGATTTAAACGTTGCCTATATCCTTATACGGAAATCTGCGAGAGTTTATCCGCGATGATGAATAATTTCGATAAGCTGATTCTATGGTATAGATAGGTAAATCTATCCATTGCAACAACGACAACAGCGATATGATCAATTAGATAAGTTTATACTTGGAAAAAAACAGGAAAAAAGAATTGCTACAGTCTTTTCAGTTATTTTGATGGCCTTGGGTAATAAATTATACAGCATTTTTTTTCTTTCTTTCCTATCTATCTCTCTCTCTCTCCCTTTCGTTGAGTCTTCTTAAACATCTGAGAATACGGGAAGAGACAAAGGATTCTGTCTCCAACTACTTATAAAACGAAAGGTACATAAGAACGAACGGTTAAAAGGAATAATGACAAAAAAAAAAAAAAAAACGAGAAGATGAAAAACTCTGGCCAATCGAGGGGATGGCACTTCAATTTGAACAGGGGTTGAAATTCGTTGAATCAACGAACGGTTTCTTACAGACTTTTGAAAGCTTAAACCATTCTCGCACCTAGTTCATTCATAAGAACGTAATTGATCATTGGCAAATTGAATGATTGTAGCTGTACACGAAAAAATGAATAAAAATAAAAATGAATATGATAACTGATGTCGAATTTGATAATATAAATAATGAAAATAAGAATAAGCATAAGCATAAGCAGATTGCAAAGTGGAGTAAAAAGCTACTTGCAAATAACGAACACACAAAATATGAATGAAAAATTTCAAACAATATAATATGCACAAGAACAAATATTATATTGACATGATAGATTTGTGTAATTACGTTTCGCTCGGCTCGTAAGGGTTCAAAGATACAGCGACTCTGTACCTTCTTGGAGAGTCGATTTTAGCCGTACTAAAAGAAACATATTTTACCATATCTGTGAGTTAGTTAACGTATGCCTATACCTATAATATATCCTACGTATTGAGGAAATAGCGTGATAGAATTTCTAATGGTTTAGATAATTAAGCGCTGATTTTTTTCTACGTTTTATAATTATGGAAAAAAAAATGAAAAAAATAATATTAATTATGTTTTGAAAAGTAAATAAAAACCTTTCTCTGTCGCACGAGTCGGTGAGAAGTTCGCTGGCACTTCGACTTCGTGTCTCTTCAGGGCGTCCAGCTGGGTGCCTCAATGTAACTTCTTCGCGATCTCGAGAAAGGATATGATCGTTGCCATCGGCGGTACCGGATGTTGCGTTGAGATCTGCAGCTCCTCGACTTTTCCGCCTGAAGATTTTTCGCAGTCCTCTTAACGGATGAAAACGTCTTTTCTTTGGCTCTGGAATTAGATTTTAATTTTTTTGATTTCTTTTTCTTTTTTTGGGTTCTTTTTTCTTTCGTTTTAAATATAAAGTAGATCTTTCATCATCCAGGAAGATATACACATGTATATAGGTAAAGTTTCCGGATGTCTTATTATTCCGCACCCTGCAAATCGTGCCTTATATACTATTTCCCATGATTCACTCTGTTTGTCTGTCAAATAAAGATAATTAGATCGGAGAACCCAACGAGCTGCTGCAGGGGTTAATATATAAACCCCAGTATTTCGCGTCGCAGGATTGTGCACAGGATCAGCTTAGAAATAAATACAATGAAATTCTTATCGCACTAACTCCGAAGAGTAGTTACTTAGATTGCCTCATTAATTGATCCACACAACAGACCTCAGAGCTGTGAGTCATTCAATTGAATTTTCCAAGGCAGAATCTCTACAGTATATAGGCAATCAAATTTCGTTCAGATAAAGGTATTCGATGTAAATATTGACCGCTAGAAATCAATCGATATATATCTATTATGTATTGATACGCAATTTCAATTTGATAAAGAACCATTTCATTTACATACCTATAGGTATGGATATGTTATATGACCGAATTGTGATTCGAGTCGATTTGCACTTGATTCACGTGAACAAAAGTAATAATAATGATAATAATAATAATAATCAATGCGTCGAATCGGGTTAGAAATAAATGATAAACTAAAGCGAGTTCAATCCGAAAGAATGAGGAAAAAAAGGATTGATCTCTTTGGACTGAAATGCGAAAACATTCCTTTTAGCTCGGCTAAAACTCTCTTTGCGAGTGTATATATTATGTATTATATATAAAGAGATACAGGTGTACGTACGTTTCTCGATAAGTACGTATCTAAAGTCGCAATTCTATCAGCCACTTGAATATATTTTTATTGAACGTCGATCGTCACAGCAAAGAAATTTGCACGCGAAATATATACTCACGTATAAGTATAAGTATAATATATAAATGGAAAAAAATATTGAATAATAAGCTGCGGAAAACGAGTCGCGCGTTTAGGAAAATGCGAGCATTTACTTTAGCGGTGAATAACCGCGGAGGCACAATGAAAAATCCAGGAAAATTGCCTTCTTTGTATAAAGCCGAGGCTGCAGGTAAGTGAAGTGCGGACGTTATATTTCTTCAACCGTTGTTATAGTCGAATTAATTATGACAGATGGCCGCATTATCTCGATCTTCGTTAATTTTATGCACAATTATTCACGTCTCGTTGTATTAAACGTTGCCAATTAAAACTACTCGTATTTTTAATCGAACGATACGCGCTTGACTGACCTAATTATCCCTGTACAGGGATAACGATTCGATGTATATTTGGAAATTAAGAGCTTTACTAGTCCGATGGTAAAAAATTTGACGAAATTTGCCTTTTTTTCTTTAATTTCAAATTTTTTCCCCCAAAATCGGTATATATTTACCTAGAAAATCGTCCAAGTCGTTCAACGAACGTCCAGGTAAGAAATACTTGTTGTGCATTGGCACTTTAGACAATAGACATCCGAACCGAAGAACTTCACTAAATGCGGCAATGGTAACTGATAGCAATTGCTTTAAACCGATAAGATTACAGGTTTGCACAGATTACGAGTGTCTTTTCAAAGTCCTATCGGAATATCGAACGGGAAATTAGTATTTCTCAAATAACCAGTCATATTAAAGAATTCTTTATATTCATATAGATAACGAATTATTATTGCATGTAGGTATCTGCGCTGCGATTTTTTTTTTTTTTTTGATCGCTAATATTTTTGATAAGCTTTCTTACCATCAATAGCGATTGGAGATACAATACTATACCTATATAATTGTTTACTGCACAGATAGTCATGGAACGAAAATTTACTCTGTAGATATGTATAGTCATACCTACCTATATATATGTAAATTCTATTCTGCACGCCTTTACCAACAGTTGAAACAATTCAACGTTCGACATTGTTAATAAGCTAACGACGCAATGAATTTATTCGCATTTTATCAATCTCTGATGTCGCTAGAAATTTTTGCAAGCTAAAATCGAGCCAATCAAAAACCAAGAGATTGGATTTTGACTGGAAAAAAAATGGAAGAGGTTTTTTGAATTTCTATTGTGATCCTAAATATATGTACATGTATTGTATAATCGATGATGTGATGATAGAAGATCTTCGAGTCAATTTGTCTTGTACTTTATAAGAACTCACGTATAGCTAGAACCAATTGAATGATCGGCGTTTCAGTTCATCGATTATTATCACTGTATAGGCGACAATCGTACAATAAAACTGGACAAGCTTTGTAGATGGAAGAATTGCAATAGACTAGATTCGAAATAGATATAATTGTATATATATATATCTATCGATCGAGGAAAATTAATCTACCCGTGACGTTAGATGGACAGTTATCTATTGTCTTGTTAGGTTTAGCAAAAGCCGTGCTATAATTCTTCAACAGTATACCTATTTCTGTTATTCGTTGAAGGAAATCATCCGTTAAATTATAACGAGGTAATCTGTGAAAGATGAATATTTTCGAACTTTATTTTCACCCTCGAAATACAATTTTTTTTTTTTTTTACAGTAAATTTAATTGAAACTCGTTTGAACATTATCATGAATGAATGAATGTCATTCATGCAAACCGTCTTCCACAGTTGCATATAGATCCCAATTAATTTTTTATCCGCGTCTCGAGTATCGATCGAAAATTTGCTGAAAAAAATCTATTTTATTATACTCTTTGGTTTTCTACCCTTAGATTTATTTGAAAATTTCACCACGTATAGTTCGAACTGTTATAAAAGTATGGTAAAATTTTCAGCCCGTATTTATTTTCCTGTTCGCTATCAATTAGATGTATAATTTTCGGAACGAGATTTCCTGACTGGGGTTCAATTCGCGACTCCGCGGCGAGAAGACGCGAAATACCCCATAGGAATAAATTAATGTAAATAAAAAGTGAAAGAATTTATAACGCAAAAAATGGACGAAACCAGATGATCTAATACATATATAATACATACCAGGTATCGTAGATTACATATAGATTCTATACGTATACATACATACATACAGACATTTCTGACATAAAAACAAAAGTGGATACGCGAGTTAGCGTGTGACGTCATAATCCCGTCTACATTTCACTTATGGGGGGGAAATAAACCTGTTGCATATATACAGACCTTGGCCACAAGTCACAAGTTACAGGCAAGCAAGCAGGCAAGCTACAGGTATATATCATTTTATTTTTTATTTTATTTTTTGTTCTTTTCATTTTTGCTCCTTTTATGATTCTTATATGCATGAAAGTAGTCATATTCGTACTCTGGAGTCATATACCTATGTGTACCTACTTACTAGTTACTTGGTGGTAAAACGCTCGCTCTAGGTGACACTAGCAGCTCGATGATAATTAATCCATACATACATATATACATACACGTTATACATACGTACGTAACAGATGTATTTACGTGTGATAAAGTATATACAGATATATACATATACTCATATATACTACAGTGGTGACACGAGAATAAACAGGGCGTACTAATTGAATGAATAAATTAGTCGTCGAATGAGTAGAATTTCATTAGATTTTAACAAGACTCGCGCCTATAAGATATCAAATCTAAGATATATATTCGTCGATAGAAAATTTATTGATTCAAATTCTAATTGCATATACTAGATGATTTATTATGTAGATATGTGATAAATAATAACACATACCTAACAGATTGTTCAAAAATAATATAAGAAATTGAAATTTTTCAAGAAAATTATTTAGATTCGCCAAAAATTGGTATTTTTTAAAAATTTTTTTGTTGTTATTTGTTCATTTTTTTGTTGTTGTTTTTTTCGATCAACGGAAGTTGAAGTTGAGCGTCACGATTCAATACGTTCGTCTCTAGGCACACGTGACACGGTCAACCGTGAACCAGGACGACGTTGACTTGACTTCGTCTGACTCATTCAGAAGCCATTCAAGGTTGTGACCGCCATCGAGTACTTATTGTTAGCGAAGCAAATTTCGAGTCTTATACATCTCGTTTCAAGTACCTATGTACGTAATTATACTTACCTACATCATTTTATCGCTAGAAATAAAAAAGAAAAAAAAAATTAAAAAAAAATATCACGAACATACTTTTTATCGCACTTTGTACCAGATTACTCGAAAACTATTTCATCCACAGGGTTCATGGTTCAACATAGCTATTTGGTAATCGTTTTCTCACGGAGTGAACTACAAATGTTGAATACGGTCTAGTAATTTCTGTGATAATTCAAAAATTAAATTAGTAGACGTAATAATTTTGAAAAATGAACTGAATCTTTGAGAAACAATTAAATACCATTGACGTAATGCGATCTCCGTTGTTCACACAGTGGACGCACATGTACACTGTACAGAATACTCGAGTGAAATTTGGTTCATTTCAGATGATCGGTGCCGCAGTAATCATACAGACAAATCAATCAATTATACGGGATCGTTTATGAAAGCTGCGAAAGATCACTAGTCGAGTTATTCCGATATGTCGAAATGGCATTTGATGGACCAATAAGAATTAATGAGAAACATAATTCGAATCTATCCTTCGTCATTTCGTAATCCATTCCCGAAGCCGTTGATCCTTTCTGCTATTTAAGACTGATTTAATTTTTTTCAAATCTCACGTCGCCGACATAAGAATATCGTATCAGTGTCTATTTTGCAATTTGAGAGAGGGAAGACCCATGCATTGCATAGTGTATACTGTATAGGTATATATAACGTCGCAATCAAAAGTCTAGACTTTTGCTTTAGGCGCTAGACGAAATGCCGTGGGGAATTGGTGCAGCTGAGATTCGTGAAAAATCATTACTTATCTGCCGCAGGGAATCGGGTGGCAAGTATCACATGAAGAAATGCATCTATGTATCTACGATGAAGCGTAGGTGAAACCAACGTTGAAGTTCAGAGAATTCAAATTCCGGAAGGTCGGGATGCAGACAGCTCAATGCTCCGAGACTCCAGACCTCCGAAAAATCAAAAAGCCCAAAATTGCATGTGAAGACAAAAAATAGTTCATTATAACCGAGACCCTCTTTACGGAAACCCATTTTGTCTACTTTAATCGATAATTTTGATGCCATAAATGATTGATAGGATTTTGAAACTTTTTTTTTCCAAAAAGTATATTGAGAGGCGATTAATTTGACCACTCATTCGTTTCGATACGATCAATACAGCCCGAATTATCGAACACTGAATGAATACATGCGTGAATTTCGAGTTTCGGCGGCTTGTCGCCTTTCAGAATTTTGAATCTTCGGTGTACACTTCGTTTGGAAGTTTTTGAAATCAGCTACGTAAACGTCCCTTTCTAAAAACTGTGACTCGGTGATATTGAAATTCGTCTTCGTTTTTATAGAATTCTTAATTTCGTGAGTATAAAGTAAAATCTAGAGAGAGGGTGGCATACATACACGAGTATCGGATGTGCCCTTTAGGATATCGCAACACGTGCGTCGTAAGCTTGTTCTCTCTTTGGGAAAAGGTAGATACTCAATACTTCACTCGGTCAGTCGATATACCTCCCGGTTGTAACCCAGAATCCAAAAATTTACGGTCATCCATCGGGAGAATATTCGCGTCTTTTATACCCTGGGAGAATTAGGTCCTATGAGATTCCGACGTTTCGATATTTCCACGAGAGGTAAAATATATCGAGGGAAAAATTCGCTAGGTATTCTCCTCAGGAGGTGAATAAGGCTGCTGTATTGGTAACTTGAGGGAACGTTAATTTCTCGTTGTTTAAAATGACTGAAATTATATTTCGCTGAGAACGTTGAACCGACAGGTATGTACCTACATACCTAGCTAGTACATAGCTGTACGGTATTATGTAATACAGGAATGTGTGTAAAATTATCCGCAAATATAGATGTTTTTCTATGCATATTTGACTCATAGCTATATGTAGGTATGCATATTGTACCTATAATACATACCTACACCTATATATCCACGTTTGGTTCTTCTTAGATACATAAGTTAGAATTCCAAAGTGTATAGACGTCGGCTAGGAATGGCGTAGGTGGTCTGAGGAATTGAAAGGGACCACACAAGACGAGATGTGATTTTATTATCTCGTATAGCAGCGGATAATTTATACCGTTGAAGGAGTCAAGGCTTATTTAATACGAGACCCAGTCGTCTATGAGGTATGGGCTACAGGTCAAAAGCTCAAGCTCGTTGTCAGTCCCTTATTAGTACAATTACTGTTATTAGGGGCCTGATGAGACATAATAAAAATCCTTAATTCAACGATAAGGGATATCCATTTCATTAGTCAGAATCAGAACAGCATTCGATTATTTTTAATGAAGGAGAAAAATAAATATACCGCACCATAATCTGTTAACAAGATATCGCTAAGGTCGATAAACTTTAAGGATAAGTAGGAATCCATGTATACATATTACATATGAGTATAACTCATACACATATGTATGAATATGATAAATTTCATTACTTTTTTTTCTTTTTTTTTTTCTTCTTCTTTTCGTTACGATCTGAAGACTTAATTGCAAGTAACAGTCGAGTGTGAAACCGGTACTTTCTAAGATTTAATATTACATATTGGTTTTAGAATGTGAAATAGTCGGAATGATGGAAACGGAAATATATTCAAGCTGACGATAGTCAGTCAGAGTAAATAGGAAGAGGATAACGTGTAATAGTCACGTAGAGTAGAGGATGGTGAAAATATTGGGTGAAGAACAGAGTAAAGAGTGTTATACGTATACATATAGCTGAACACACGTGTATCTATGTATACATAGGAATGCGGCATGATATAATAAAAGAGGCGTGAGGTAGGTAATAATTATGGTCAGTTTCTAGATAATTATTGTTTAACCTTGCAGCTCTGCAGCAGTAAATGAGAATTCTCTCATTCGGTAGTCTAATAACACTAATTAGTCGAATAGTTGACGATACAGAATTACTAGAGATACGTGTACACTGTACAGAGTCAAATGCAGTAGCTCACCGCTTTTGTAAATTTAATTTTTTTTCAGATATTTCAACAGACTAATTAGTCCCACGGTGAGAAAGAAGAAGCAAAATGTTGCATTAAGAATTAGGAGAAGTATGATATTCACGAGTATGTAATTATTTCCGCGTATATTAATTAAAACGAAACTTTCTAAGTGAAAAAATTATCGTGACTTTCGGAATTGCAAAAAAACAATAAATAAAAAAATGAAAATTTATCAACTGACCTTTGGGCTGTATGTCCAGATTTGTTTGAACCGAAAACTCCCCTTGGATGCTGCAGGGGTCCTGAGGGGGTGGAGATGCTTCTCTCACGCAACCCATTAGACTGAGAGCTCCTCCGACTCCCCCTCCACCTCCGCCACCACCGGAGGCTGACATCTTCACTGTCTGAAACATTAGGGCAATACCATTCGTTAAGAAATTATAACAATGAGGTAATGCGAAGGCAATGAGACATGAGGGGTGAAAGAACATGGGGTGAAATTTACCAGAAAAAACGATTTTCGACTCAAAATATCGATCTCGAAAACACTTGAAGGGTTAAATTTCCGTAATTAGATTCTCCGAGTCAGGATCTGTAGGAATAGTTCCCTTTTACGTGCTTCTAAAGTCCGGCTCGTAAAACGTGATCCCATTATTATTTTTAATTCACGCTTTTTTCAGCCGGTGTTAAGATTATCGAAAGAGGTGAAAAAAATACATTTCGCTCAGTCTGATACCGAGAATTCTTTCGAAAATATTACAGAAAAAGAGGAAGTTTTGCTCTCTTTTTGTTTTTTCGACTCGGGGGTTGGTTTTTCTAGGTGGTTTAAAAATAGCGAAATAGCAGTTGGCTGACACGTGTTTTCGCTGTTTTTATCCCGCAGACGTTGAGGCAGTGTAACGAATGGCCATTCGTTGACTAGGCGATGTTTGAAGTAATACTTCGATAAGTCCTACGTCACGTGAAGCTGGTAGCTAGAAAAGGTTAACTTTAGGGTGTGCCGGATCGATGTCTAACAATAAGAAGAAGATATTATTTCCCAGTTTCCTTTCCCATTATGCAACGGTGCAATTCTCTCTCTCATGATCTATTCGTATATTTTTTCGAAACATTTTTACCCCGAGATCACAATGTAGAAATGATAAATGCGTTTCTATTTTTCTACGCCACTTCCGGCGAACTAAGAGACTCATTCATTAATTTTATACTACTCATAGTCTGCAGACTTACGCGTTAAACCGAGCTTCGTACAGAAAATTAACTCTACTTATAATTAATTCTAAAAATAAACTCAACGAGATGACAGTTTGCATTTGTTTTTCCCTTTTTCTCCTTTTTTTCCCTTTTTTTTTACACTAATTAATCTAACTGGTATTTCAAAAGGCAGCACAAGTATAATCTCTTTGTTTATATATTGCCTGACGTATTATCAATTAATTATACTCCATATTTAATTATTTTTTTTTTTCTTTTTTTGGTACAATAAATTATTTTATCAGAGCCTGCAGAGTCAGAATTGCTGTGAATTTTTACGCAGACATCTATTCATTTCTCTAAAACCTACTCGATTTTCGGTACGCGAATCGATTCATTGTAAAAAAAAAACGTGACCCATGTTTTCAGCGACGAAATGAGATATTGACTTTCCCTGGATTAAAAAAAAAACCTGAAATTATATTCAACGTCGAGATTGATGTATAACGATGATCCGCTGCGGCCAGAACAGGCTATTGAATAATGAATAGCTGTATGCTTCGAAAGAATTGATAATCTGAGGATCATCGAGTTCAGTTCCTCGTTGAGTGATCTGGCAGGTTTTCTTCCCTCTTTTTTTTATGAATACCGCATTTCTATACCTAAATCGAAATACTACAGCCGACGCGAAATGTCGAACGAATCGTTTTCGCCATTCAGCTATATGTGTGATCAGAAATTCAGGGAAGCAATTTGCCTGCGCTTGTAAATGATTAAACTATGGATTAAGGTAGATAGGTTTCTTGCGGGGCATATAACCGAACAGGAAATCCCGGTAGCATAAAGCTTGCATCAAGTTTTGCTGCTGTGATAAGTCACATTATAACTGGAAAATTACCACGATACTATAGAGATGCAGGTAATTTATGAGCACTGCAAGCTGATCCATCTTGACTTGACTAACTCCATTAAATTTCTAACAATTAACTATACCGTTCAATCGATCAATAAATTAGAGCCAATGATTATCCCAGATGGAAATAGTATGTATCGGATTTCTGTTCTCAAATTTTCTTCTTAATTAGTCCTGTAAAACTTTATAAAAAGTTTTATAAACTCTGACTTTTTTTGAATCTAATATTCTGAAAGATTCTAGTAGGTAGTAATCGGAATACTTTATGAATATTTTAAGAAATTTTTTCAGAGTTTCACTGAGATTTGAAAGAAGAGGAGACAGAAATTTTCTAGATTTTTTCTAGAGTTCGAGAAAATCGTTGAAACTCTTTCACGTAAATCAAAATCAGAGGTCCAAATAGTTTTCACTATTTTCGTATGAACTGATATCTGCGAAGAATCGAAAATATCGATTTTTTTTGTTCATTAAAGTTTTAGCGAAACTCTCAAAATGCTTGAAAAAATTTCTCCAAAATCTCTCGTTCCAATTTCTCGAATATTTTCGGAATAATGTCAGAGATAATCGGACTTCCAACAGAGTACATATTCCAGAGTTTCGCTGCACCCGCAGTTAGTGATTAGAAAGATGTTTAAAAAATAAATAATCCGAAGTATATTTTCACTCGCGACATTTTCGTATCTCCTTCATCGCATTATCAAAGTGGCACTTAATTTACATGGGAATGTGGTTTAGCTTGCGAATTTGACATTACGACAAAGTGCAAAGTTGCACTCTGTAAAAATAGTGTCAAGGTAGCTGATTGAAATTCAGGTGGATTTTAAAGGTCAACGAATAACGATCATCGATTAGTAAAGTCCATAAGATCAAACATCTTGGCGTTATTCAATATCTATTCCGCAAAATATTCAGCCGATTGATCGGAAAGGACTTTATTTCACCATTAAAAAAAATTAAAAAATTAAAAAAACCAAAAATTGTCGATCATTGCCGATGGGAATTACTGCCGCGAATTGTACGATTATACTTTAAACACCGGGGATGGGCACTATTGATACGAATAGCATAGGTATAGGCACACATCGGAGAACGTCATACCAGCCGATTATAAGTTAAGTGGATCAAATGGCGAGGCTATTAACTCGATGGTAACATTATAGCCTAATGGGTCACGAGAAGGTTGCCATGGTAACTCTGTGCATCGATTCTATCCTCGGCTTGGTTCAACCCTGACCTTGCAACAGCTGGGTTAATTCTCTGTAGGTAGACCGAGGCAGAGTCTGGGTTGTAGAATGCAGAATGGGTTACGCGGGACTCCGGAAGTAAAATAGCAATTTAATCAAACAGCGAACCTGACCTTACCTAACGCGTCCTTACGACTTAGGTCACTGCGTGGCTTAACTTAAGTTACCATAAAATGTTGAAACTTTTTCCGTATTTCTTCGGAATGAAATTTTTCGGCTGGGTTCAAGTTCCGAACTCGTTTGAGACAATTCGGAAATTTTAGAAACGTTGAAGTTCAGAACGTTAGAACTCCGAAAGTCCAGAGCCTCGAAAAGCGAGAAATTCCGAAAATCTCGATCTATTTCTCGGGAGGAAATACCTTTTCTAAAAGTATTGAAATTCGGAACTTCAAACCGGTCCCAAAATTTTACTGAATTCGCACGAGAAATAAAAATTGGAAATTATAATTCCATAGCCGATCTGAAATTCATTCTTTGTTATACACGTTTTGGTAATTAAGTAAACGGGAAGCGGAAAGACGGATGACCGAGTGAGATATTCGGGAATTAATTTCGGTTTCATAAGTCTGATGACTTGTTTAATTAATGTACTTCAGCGTCGAGGTGGTATGAGGAAAGGATTGTATTATTAGCGAGTAAAATAATGGAATGAAAGAAAATAATTAATTTCTCGTCGTTTTTTGTTTTGTTCTTTTAATTATGTATTAGAGTATTAGACTAGAATTTCACGTATCTTTGATTTTCAACGAGGTGAAATCGTAGCATGCAACATAATTATGAACAAGCTTGGATCGTATGAAAATAGCTCTTGTAGTTTTGTTATAGGTATGCATTGCGAAAGTTGATCCCAAAGCTAAGAAATATTCACGTCTCTTAGATTGATATGAGCGTTTAGCGTAACGCACGTATCATGCTGAGGCGTTTAATTACGACAGCTCGCTAGCTAGTCCCGGTAAGTATATAAGTAAGAAGAATGAAAAGCAGAAAAAAATAAGAAAAAAAAAAATCGAAGAATGAAGAATGAAAAAAAGTGAAGAAAATAAAAAGGTAAAATAACTAAAAGAGCAGAGAAGCTAAAAAAAGAAGAAACACAAAAAAAAAAAAAACGATTGGCTTTGAATAAATTATACGGTACGCCGCACGCACTAACTAAAAGAATTAATTAAACCTGGTTAATTTCGACAGTATTTAATCCTATCCTACCAACTATTAGTATACTGTAATACAGAGCAAGTTAATGTAGGATATTCAGCTTGTACAACAGATCGTAGATATTTGTCTAAAGATAATTAAAGTAATCATATATGAGTTTCTTTTTTCATTATAAATTTCACTGAAAATTAGGTTGGTCATTTGGTTAATAATGCCGTTGTTTAATTTTTTGCGAATAAGAAACGAAAAGTGCAAAATTTTTCATTCATTTATTCGTCGAACAATATAAATGATTCGAAAATTTTTGGTTATTAGGTAATTAAAGATTTTCTAAAAATTTTCTTACCCTACTGATCGAGCGACATTTCAAGTGCGGTTCGTGTACTCGTGCCCCAAAAATCTGTAATCAGAAAGAAAAAAACGAATTCAAAAATATAAATAAAATAAAGAACAGTTTTAATACTCGGCAATCAAGTATACTGCCGCGTTTATAACATTAGCGTGCAGGTTTTAATTAAGTCTATTTAATTCCAGATAATTATTACTGCAAAGGCAGTGAATGACCCCGATATGAAAACACAAGTCTCGTAGTTGGTTTGTCCTTAAACCCATCATCAGGAAAAACTCTTCCAAGTTTTTTTTAGTTTTTTTAGTTTTTTTTTTTGATTTTTTTGATTTTTTTTTCACACTCACGACGACGGTGATGAATAACGTGTATTTTTGGACGCATGCGCCGAAACGCTTCCTGTTGAGTACCGGGCATGTTAAAATATATAAATAGGACGGGCGTGGTGTCTTCTGCCGTGGGCTAAAGTCGCGTTTCTTATACTCGTATATTAAATTTCTTATGCAGTTCGGGAAGAAAATAGTAAAACTGCCTCGTTTATACGTAGGTATAATGTATCTTTAAAACCCCGACGAATCAAGACATTCGGTTTCCAACAAACAAAAAAAAAAATGAAAAAAAAATCAAACAAACAAACCTGACTCGAAACTCATTAGAGATAATGAAATTGAAGTTTTCATCAATCATACATAACGTTTAGTCAATTAGTTGAGAGGGATAATAAATAAATAAAAAAATTAAAGTGTACAGCATACGGAAGACAGAAATTAAATATATCAAGTAACGGAAGAGCGCACGTTGGAGGTACATTTAATCTATTCCTGCAGCCGTGTTCAAACTGGTTTCCGGTTTCCTCCCACTGTGAAATTACGTTGAAATAATTATACAGAATTCCGTATTAGATTAGATTTTCGAGGATCTACCTATCTAAGCCCGGTTTTAAATCATACTTCCGAAGTGAGAAACAAATTTTATCATACGTTCGATTAAATTTTACTATAAGAACGTAGATCGCAATATATAGGTACTATATAGTATAAGCAACGATATGATTTTGCGGGTCAATTCAACGGTCTGGAAAATCGCAAAAATGAGACTAAAATACAAAACAAGCATTTTTTTCTCGTCGAAACGCTGAAAGTTACATTTTTTTCGATTTTTTTTTTTTTTTTGCACTGTTAATATCTCATGCCTCGTGCATACGTACAATTATACAACTATACCAGGACTAAGCACTGTGCGTCGAGACAAAGTGCGTAATAAGCGGTATTTCGTTTTTATTCAGCACATACTACATCTGTCGTCCACATGGGTACATATATGCAGGTTACGTGTATATACGTATGTTGTACCGTGAATTTTTCCGAGTACATATTACGTACGTATTATACACTGCAGTCGAGTCGAGATCTACGCACTTGTTTAAGAGCCACTTGCGTATTATACGTATAGGTATATACCTCTCTATGGTACTATGTGTGTTGCACTCGTATTCGCATATTGGTACAGTGAACACAATGAATTGAAGGAACTTTTTCGCATAGAGGAAAATAATTATTTTCTTCGTGAGGTTTAAATCCGCTGATTTAGAGTCGAATTCTAAGTACACGTATAATTGCAATTTATAATATGGTAATATGCAGTGTACAATTATAAATCTTGATAATAATTGAGACAAGCAGATTATTATTAAATTTTCATGGGGAATCTACCCTCGCGTCGATGTGGCCCGCTGGACCTGATTTACCCTGTATACAGAGGAAACTTTTCCTCCAACGTTGAGTTCTGACTTACGGTTAAACAATTGTTGACAATGGTTCGATATCATGGAGTAGGTACCGAGATACAACCATATAGTTGAGCAATCAATTGAATGTCGAAAAAAATGAGAATTGTTCTTTTTTTTTTCATAGTTTATTCAGAGATAATCTTTAGTCGTTTGTTGGCTTTTATGGTGTTTAGAAATCCGGTTGAAGCAGATAAAGGTAAATTTAGAATTTCAAGAGGCGAGAAATTCTGAAATGTCACGTGCCCGAGACGCCGACATTACCTCGAGTATAGTTGGATTATTAGGAATGTTGTGTTAGGTCTCTGGAGATTCAGGGCTTCTTAGCTAAATCAATGTCAGCTAGTATTACGCAGGCGGTAACTGCAGTCGAATGTAATTCTGAATCGTACGCTACCATTCCCCCTATTTTATGGAGTGCAATTCAATAGAAGTTATAATAGCGAAACCAAACCAAACGAAAAAGAAATCAAAATCGGAGAATTTTTGTTGAAAAAATCTCACTTTACCCTAACTAGCGTTTTGATTAACGCATCACGGTGCTAGAACCGTATAAAAAATTGTTCAATCGAAAAACCATTGGATGATTCTTCCGAAAAAAATAGACTTCTTAGAAATTATACCGTTATAAAAGTTGCTTTACGATTTTTTAAGCAGAGTTCATCGTATTAAAACGGTTGAAAGAGATCCTCGGACGTGAGAGTAATCCGAAGTGCGTCACAGATCATTATTTTCCGGTATAACTAGGATGCGATTCATGTGTTTTCACAAGGCATTTGAAATGTAGCCTCGACTTGCTGGTACCCGTATACCTACCATGACTGCATTTATTGTCTTAAATATAATGGCTGTTAAAAACCGCATATATACAGGGTGATTCAGGTTAAGGGGTTCGCATTTTGAGGGTGAATTCCCCGTGAAAATCTGACACTAAATTTCCTTTACAAAAAATTTGTGGGACCGATAGTTTCCGAGGTACAGAAGACCTTAGTTAACCAATCGCAGAGCGTAAGTATAAGTCGCAAAGACTGGGCACCGCTCAACTTCCACTCATAGTCATCCCAGTCTGTGTTACCTACAAGTTCTGCGATCGGTCAACTAACGCAAGATCTATTGTAGCTCGGAAACTATTAGACCCTCGAATTTTTGGAAAAGGAAATTCAGTCTTGAAATTTCACAAGAAATGATCTACCGGTAAAATATGATCGGCTCAACATGAATCACTCTGTATGTATGCGTATGTGCGATCGAAATTAGACTAATAATGAATCACAACGTCACTAGAAATGAGAATAAACCAGCTTAATATTATAACCCCCATAAACTCCGCCCGACTTCGTCTGAGGTACATACGATAGTTAACAAGAATTTAAGGCGTGTAAAAGTCGCTCTAACGATCATAAGCCATGAGGTAAATAACCCATATACGAAAATAGATATGAGTAACTAGACTGTTTCCACTAAAAAATTTCGGGTCATTTAAGGTCCTGGTTATTTAGATTTTGGAAAATGAGGAAAATCATTTTTTATGACAATTTTGTCGAACCGGATTAGCGATTACGGAATCCCATTAACGAGACGGGTTTTATTATTATTAATAAATTATGGTATACAATTAGGGTCTAGTTTTCCGATGAAAATATTTTTCTCATGAAATTTTACAAGCGCTGAATACATGATAGGGACTTACTAACAAATTCAGTAACGTAGTACCTAACACGGTTAATTACATAAAAGAATTTACTTACGTAATATGAAGGTAGGTATAGAAAGGTAGAGGTATATCTGTAGGTATAGCTACAGCCGCTCGTTAGTAATAATTTCAAACGCAAGCGAAATTTTTTTTCTTTTTTGAGTAAAGAAAATTTTTTAGGTCAAGTTCTGTTACTACGCCCTAGTTAGATCCGTGACGCAATTCACCACCACTTCAGAAACGATCGGAATAGTTTTATTTCCTTGTACGTTATAGCTAGGCGAAAAATCTACAGCTAGCAAGCGAAATGAGGAAAGAGAAGAAAAAAGTCGGAAATAGGTGCAGGATGAGTGCTAGGCTCTTTCGCAAGTGCTTTAAGGGTTCATTCCGTTATTATTTTTCGACACGGAAAGAAATAAAAATCGGCCAAAAAAATAGGATAGAGAATTTACCTACGTTTTAAACTTTAGCTTCTTTATCTCTCCCTCTCCCGCTCTCTCTCTCGAGCTTTTACTTCATCTCGAAAGACAGTGAAAATGAAAAGTCTAGGAAAAACTTACGTTCTAAGCCTCCGGAAGCATTGTTCTGATATTTCTTTGTTTATTCTGATGCTAGACGGTCTAGTAATACTTCAGTGGATCCAAATCCAGGTTTTCTTTACGGTTTACGTAATTTCGAGTGACTTTTTTTTTCCTGCCTGAAAATAATTTTCTAATTACTTTAATCATCACGGTCTTTCGTCACGTAATTTAATAATATCGGATTTCTCACGGAGATTCTTATCCCAGGAAATTTACTTAATATCATAATGCGATAAGATCGCGTAGTCGACTGAAATTACTGTCGTACAATTAACGGTGCAGGAGGTGCGTTCCCTGTTATATATGCATATACCTATATGTGTGTGTATGCATTAATAATGAGTCATGCATGCATTCGTCGTATACATTAAACGACATAGTAGATTAATTCGCATTTGGAGTTAAAAGCGAGTGCGTGAGATACCGCCAACGAGCTGCACGCACTTCAACACAATACCTACTTACTTATCTAGACATACACGTATGTATATGACTAATTTACGGAAACGACTCTATACCAGAGAATCTCTTAACTTAATTTTATACCTTGACACATTAGGTGCTAGTAGGGTGTTTAATTTCTAAAACCCTGCAATTTCAGTGCAAAAATATCGTGACTTGTTGAAAATATGATACATGCTTTCGTAGCCATTAAATGACCATTGCGTGACGGTGTACTACGAGTATTTAAAACACGTGTTATTACGGTTCTAAAAATTCTTTAAAATTTAGTAATTTCCCCCCAGCTCTCCGACTCAACGTTTCATGTTCATTTGCTATTCTCGGATATCCATTCTCGAAGCATCGAGTGACACTCGGTTTCGTATTCTTCACTTAAGTTGGCACAAGGCGTAGAGAACTTTTTGTCACATTTTATGTAAATTTTATATACCTACTATATATATACATTCTTCGTATTATATACCTGGACATTGACTCGTATAGGTATAGACTTCAGTATTTCAACTACAGAGGTTGCAGTATTCATCGTTTTAACTTGACTGATCTAAACTTCCTAGTTTCTATGTATATACGACAGGGCGAAAGGCATAATGTATGAAAATGTCACGGGGTCTGTGCTGGACGAGGATGAACACCATGTCGAATAAAGTTACAGAATCATATTGCGAATTACCAGTGTAAGTATTATATAAATGTGAAAAATAAATGAGAAAAAAGAATACGAGCAAAAGTTTGAATTTTAATTGGCCTCGAAATCGAGGAGTCTTGTATCTCCATACAAGTGACTCATCGATATACCAGAGACTGAAAGATTCGTAGAAATAACCAAATTTATATATAAACAGCCTTGAACTGCAGCTGCAGAGAATATGGAATGAGTTTAGATTCAGAAGTGAGAATTGGCGAGCTGCAGGGAAATACTGAATTCCGTATAGTTATCGATTATATTGGTATCGACGATCAGTGAAAGAAATAATTCCCTGAAAAGCGAGCAGTGCGATTGGCTAGTCCGATAAGAGATCCTATTCAAGATATGAACGTGAGAATTGACAATTTGATTACGAAAGAACGAACCGAATGGCAGAGCAGTTTAATGCCCGAGGAATTGAGGCGTTTCGAGAGATCAACCCTCGCCCTCGACAACTCGTAGCCAGAATTTCTACCAATTGATCGTAGGCTGATAGGAAACGGTTAGAAAATTACTAGAAGGGTCTACACGGCTAAATTTGCTATCAGAAACGTTCGATCTTTGAATTTCTATACAGCGATAGACGTTTCTAATTTTATAGCTGATCGCGTTTTTATATTGCTGCTGCACGTATTCTCGTATCCACACGTGGTACGAACTGATTTTATTAATTTCACCTATACGGAATGAAATGAGGAGATAAAAGTAGGAGATAAGTATTTCGTGCGCCTCAACGTATTTCCAGAATTCAAATTTCCGGAAGCAAAATCCGTGAATTTATTAGAATTAAGGATAACTTGGTAAAACGTCGAGATTTAGCACGTAGGTGCGGGTGGAGTCGAAGGAAGTGTGATAAAATTGAAGATCACAATTTTCCGCGTGTCTCGTTGGGCACGTTTTGAACATTTTCTAAATTGCACCGATCGGAAGCGTGACTTGGCATACGATGAAAGATCTCTCCATACTTAACGCTTTGAACATTCAAATATTGAATAAAGCTAAAAAAGAGAGAGTGAAAAAAATCACAAACATGATTGATGGAATTCATGAATCAATGAAAAAGAGAAATCCACCGATAGCCAGATTTTCGATTAATCTCTTCATGGCCATATTATCTTCAAACGATGTTATATCCTTTGTAAAAAGTCCTACTAAGATTCGAAAGTCTTTGTAGCCAAGGAGTAAGTGAATTTGATTTGAAGAACGTGCGATAATACGCAGAGAGAAGCTCGGAGAGAAGATCAAACGCAAATACTCTTGAAATGAGGACTGGCGCCGTTTATTGTACCTATTTTTATTCGTTGTAATGGGATGTCTACTTTGAAGAATATAAGGTATGAAGATTGGTTTGAAGTTTGTAAGTAGGAAATCACGATTGAAATACTTGGCTGTATAGACTGCATGCAGCAGGAGATTATAATAAGAGAAAAAGTATTGAAAAAAATAATGAAATATTTCTTCATTTATTGATTGACGTATCTCGTTTTGAAAGTTTTTTGAGATTTGAATGATATCAATTTTCGCATCGATTCAGGAAATCAATTATTTATCTATATATGGAGTAATTTAACGTATAGTTAATTCCCCCTGCCTCGAAGCGTTCAGAATTATTTTTCTAATTAACCTGTGCCTATAATATCTCTATAAGATATATAATTAAGAGTATTAAGTTTCACTTTCCCATAACGTAATAATATATAGGTGAATGCATAATATTCCATCAGCTGCCAATGCGATTAAAACTTAACACTAATAATGCTGCGCAGCCTAGTTAGACGCGTGCAGTGTTACATACTGCAATCGATTCAAGAAAGCATTATGTTGCGGATCTCTTGCGTAACTAGGCAAGCAATCATTTAGTTAATTATCATTTTGTTGAAAACTGAAATAACGTCAAAAACGGGGGAAAGAAAAAAAAATAAACCAAAAAATTTTTCGTCGATATTGGGGGTCTGAAAGAATGGTTATCAAGCCACCCTTAAAATTGGTAAAGTTCATTTCGTGTGGTCAAAGGGTAAAATATTGAAATAAAAAAATCAGAATTAATTACATTTCAGGGTTTCAATCAATTAATTTGAAGCTGATTTGGGATACAGCCCGATAAAAAGGTTCGTTTAGACCCCAAATAACGAACACCCTTATAGTATACACAAGTAAGAGGTGAGTATCTATATTCTATATTATACGAAATTTCTCAAGTCTGGGAGCATTATAGAGCAAAGTATTGCGAGTTCATATTCCCACGGCGAGAAAAGGATTGAAATTGAATGAAGTGAGTAGGTAGGTAGGTAGGTAGGTAGGTAGATATAATGGAATGAAATGGTGTTGTTGAAGCGGTAGCTGATGCTATGGGAATCTCACGTCGTAAATAATAAATGAAATTGTTTCCTTAGTGGCGTTAAATTATTTTATTATAAGATTAATTATATCCCATTTGAATGCCTTTGCCTTAAGGCGAAACAACTTCATTTCTTATTATGTTTCATTCAATTTGTAATACTTTATATCTACATATGTTATACATATACTATATACACAGCTGTTATTTAGAAATTATAATTTACTATGTGAATAATAAAACCACATAACAAAAAAAAGAAAAAAAAAATCACTTTTCTCTCACAATAATTATCCATAGTCCAAAATTATTTCCTGCAGCTTTAAATTATTCTGGATTGAATTAGATTTATTGTCTTATGAATGCGATAACCCCAAGCTATCTACATCTACGACCAAGAATTCCTTTTTGAGAGGAAAAAAAAAGATAGAAAGAGATGAAAAAAAAAATCGGATAAAAGTATAACGGACGAAAATAGAAGTTTACTATCTTTAGAACGAATAGGGATCAGACGGGTATACGTATAAGAAGTCGGTTTAGTGCACCAGTAATCGAATATCTATATAAGGTCATCGGATCACTTGTTCGGTTATAGATTATACTTTTATTCCGCTAATTAATTGGCGTATTTATTTATTTTAAATTGACTCCGTATATCAACTCGACTGCAAAAGCGAGAAGAGAAACGAAGTACAGATGAAAGAAAAATGATCGTGTGGTCATTGTCTAGTCTATAGTATCGATGATGAATTTGAATTTCGGAAAGTTTGAATTTGGAATTAGAAGAAAAAGAGATTGAAGAAAAAAAAAAATCAAAAAATGGGAAAAAACACGATGATGTCGGTCAACGATTAGGAGTACTAACCATTGTTACTGCAAGACGGATATACCTAGTTAGTAAAGGTGATTAGATGAGGCAACTTTCACTGGCTCCTTTCGGAATGTAATTACGAATGACAAAGACGTAGGATGCAGACAATACCGTTATTTTTTTAATCATTATAACCGAGCTAGAGAACGCAAATTAGTTTCTGACGATCGTAGAAAGTGACATAAGCTGGTTTTAAGGGGACCAGTACAGCGACTTTTCGAGAAATTATCATAGTCCGAAATCAATTGATTTCATCACCAAAGTTCATTTCACATCTAAATATTTTTCTTTTTCCAAATCATGTGTCGTAAGGATTTTAGAGCACCGTTGGACCAATTCAGGTCATCTTGGATTCATTTTCTTCAGAAAACAAATCCTCATCATGTGAATGTAGGAATTTTGAAAATTTTTCGTTTTGGCCAAGTCATTTGAGAAATGAGTGATAATAATTTTTGCAAATTTGGTAAATTGATCATAACTTATGACATAATTTTTTATTTTAAAATCCCTACATTCACAACATGAGGAATGGTTCACCGGAGAAAATGAGACGTCAAGAGATTGAATTGGACCAACGGCGTGCCAACATCCTTACGACACATGATTTGGAAAAATAAATATAAAAATAAAATAAAAATAAAAACCATCACTATATTTTTATTCTATAATGAAATTGGTAACCTTACTAGACTAGACTAGTATAAGGGTCTTGAGCTACAGTTTTAAAACTTGTCGGCAATCTTTCAACTTTGAAGAGCTCCGTTGGGGTTTTCTGCAGCAAAGCCCGGGTTGAACTCACCGCTATAACGTAAGGCAAGTTTCTAAACTTGAACGCAAGTAAGAGATGTGATATATTCAACCGAGACTAACTAAACTTCTAAATTACTTGGAGACTGCACTGACACTTATACCTATATACCGGCTAGGATTATCACAGCTTTGTTAATCTAAAAGCTTCTTACTAAATTCAACCAGCATTCAATTATCGACAATATTTCTATAACTGGTGCAGAAATGAGAAAAGAATTTTTCTTACAATCAAATATAAGCAATCGATTTCAAATATTCTCGGCTTATGTTTGAAACGCGCATTATAATTTCATAAAATTAGAATATTTTTTTTCCTAAGACTGATTTGAATAATTTGGAAAAAAAAAAAAAAACGGAACGATTTCAAAACGGTTACCTCAACCGGGTATTACTTGGCAGATTAAATCAATTGAATTCATCAGCTGATGAATATTACTCGAATGACTCGACACTATCACCTTTCAATGATTGGAGCAAATAATGACCTCGAACTCGTGTTGCACAATTGGTTAAGTTGTCCAAACGAATTGATCCGCGTCATTTTAAATGTCAATTTACAAAGCATGAAACGTGAAGAATCTACTTGCCTAGATACTGAATTTACTTTATTCTGTATAGAATATTATTAGTTTTTAAAACCTCCAATAATAATACATCATAGCTGAATATAATGAATTCGGAAATGTAAAAAAAATCATTTTCGGCTAAAATTAATCGCAGAATCTCGTCGTCATTCGTTACGACTGCAATCAGAAGTTCTCTCAGAATCGATTAATCAATTCTGTTTGCTAAAGTATCCGAATATTGATTTATCTGAATTCTTGTATTGAGAAATTCAACCCATTTTCGAATATATTAATTGCTATGATTTAATTCAGCCCAACACCCATACTAAAAATTATTTATTACAACAACTAATTCAAGTATAGAGCTGTAAGGATAACATATCTCTATATCAATACGCAAATACTTCCCACGACGAGGGGGCCCAGCAATTGATTTAAACTAAATAAATATCAATTTAATGCTATACAGTTCAAGTTCGAACTAATTGCGTAACTTGATTAATCTCAAGTGCCGAGAGGTTAACGTCACGAGTTAACGGGTCACCGAACGATAATCTTATACTTAAGTAATAACAGCATGCATCAAAAGTCGGAATTTCTTATCCGCGTGCAGGGCTTGAATGCAATGCAATATCAAACAATATATTTTACTCTGAGTTCTCTCTCTGTATTTTTATTACGGTAGCAGGTTGTTGAAGAAAAGAGAAAAAAATTAGCAAAACTTCGTTTTGTTTCATCGAAAATTGATGCGAGCTTGAAAGCAATAAGACATATTTGCAAGTTCGTAAATTCAAGGAGTGAATAAGACCGAGAAAAAAAGTTTTACGAAATTTTTTCCGATCTTTGTGTTTTTTCTTTTTTCTATGGTATAATATTTCATCCCTCTCGTGGGCAGAGTCTCTTGCTACGAATCAGGCACGTATAATACCACGAACAGTGACTAATTCTGTATTTTGCGATCTGGTATAAATAGTCTATAACTGGGCGTTGAGACGGTGAACTCACTCAGTAATCGTCACCGAGAACAAGTTTAGGACAGTTGAGTATGAGTCACACGAATAAAGAAAGATTGAGGAAAATTTTTTGGCGAAATTGATGTTTTGGTCCATGAAAAATTTCGATAAGATCCTCTTTCTTTTTTTTTCCATCTATGTGAACAGAAAAATGATACTGGAATGAGAAATTTCATTCGATATATGAATAATGAAGTCACAAAATTTGAATCGGTAAATAACATGAGCCACTAGTCAGTCAGTCAGTCAGTCTGCAGTCGTAATACTCGCACTGATAGAATAATGCGGAATAATGGTTTCATTAGTTTAACAAAATAAGTGAGTTTGATTAGCTTATAGCGATACCACGAGGTATAGGAGGTAACAACGTCAATTGTTTGAGCGACTTTCATTAGTTATAATTAATTGAATAACGCTGGATAAACGTCAGATTGTACCAGCGACGTATCGTAGTACAACAAACAATTTACGTCTCATTCTAGATATGGTTATCGCCAGTTTCCTCTTGGAGGGTCGAAGTGGAATAAAAAATATGAAAGATAAATTTTTAATTGCATAATTCCGCTAATTGCAGAAGCCCACGAATTCGTTTTAGCTAAAAGCTCGTAATTCCAGTCAGCAGAATCATTCGGGATTGAAACTATCGATCGTTTATCTGTACGATATGGATTTGTGATAGTCAAAAGCTCGGGCGAAAGCCCGGCTTCGTACTGTCAATGAAATGAAAAATTTAATAGTTTCAGATTTTACGATAAAATCGGATAAAATAGAAAATATATTTCAGCTGTTTCGACGGCAGGTTCGAATGATATGACTTCCGGTCAGCCAGTATAACGTCTTCCGTTCAATTTCGAGTTAATTATCGTAAATATTGGCGACCTTCGTCGGGGTGGTAATTGCTTCGTTAATTGCTCTCGAATAATCGACGTGTTTCTAACTAACGTATTTTCGACACTATTCGTCAAACGCTAATTACTCACCTAATACAATACTCGCGCCAATGTTACCGCTATCAATTATATAGCTGTCAATGACAACTAGCTTGACTCGATTTTATCGGCAAGACTTTAGAAATTATAAGAGGCTTCTCCTAATTCAATTAGACGCCTATCTCATGCTTTCTTCTCTTTATTTTTCTCTTTTTCTTGTTTTGTTTGTCTGCACGACCGAAGAGTAGCTATACAATACCGCCCGCGTATATTTTCTTCATAAATTCTAAACTACTTTAATATTTTAAATCCGCAGACTCCGCATCGCTGTTCTACCCACAATTTTTCCTGTTCTTCTTTCTTTTTTCTTTTTCTTTTTTCCTTTTTTCAAAAAATACGTAGTCGAGTTGTACGCAATGTCTTGCGGACGTTACTTTTTGGTGGTAGGTATGCAATTTAAAAAAAGCACCGCATCTCTTACCCTCATTATTCACCGTACCCAACATCATCCTTCCACGTGTACCTATACTACTGCACTATACAGTAAAGAGAGTTTCACCAATTTAATCAAAATTCATTATAGAAGTGGGAGTCTTCACATATTCATTGAGAGAATATATTTTCTATATAGAACGAACGATCATATTTAACAAAATGCAACCAGAGCTATAAAATTTGAGTTGCAATGTATAGATATATTTTTTTTTTTCTTAGAAAATAGGAAACCCCGTTTTTCCGAATGGTGCAGTGATCTAGTCCTCCGAAGGCACGTTGTAGGTATACACGTACTACCTAGCCAGTAGGTTGCCACACAGAAATAGCTCAGCTAGGCGTATGAGAGGAGATCTCGGACTGAATTCCCACCGACATCGGTCACGATTTATAAACCACGTCGCTAAAGATCGTCCATAAACTTCACGGATGATTGGATAATATGGTATTTAAATAAACGAAGATCTATCATAAATACCTGCAATTAACCGTTTATATGCATATACCTATACTATATATGCATAAAACGCAGGGTAAAAAAAATTTTCTCCTAATTATCAAGTGCCATTTTTTTTTTGCCTAATAAATTAGTTGAATAAATAACGAATAAAAATCTCTATGAACCCAGAGAAAATAAGAGAAAAAAAAAAAAAAAATTGGGAAGACTTTCCCATTTCGGCCAGTCACTCTCACGGTTAAACTTACGTCGAAGCAATTTTAGAAATGAACCTCCAGAGGCCAAGCTTAGGCCCTTTAGCCTGGCCTAAAATGTGTGTCACGTGAACTGAATCCACAACGTCGACCGCCCGTGACCTGTCACGATTTTCGCGAAAGAACAGTCGTTTCATTTTTACTCGAGGCTCGAAAAAGCGAAAAGGTATAAGCGCGCAGATATCGGCAAGGCTAAATCATCATTTCGAGAATTATTTACTGTAAATTTCTCAGTTTTGCAAAGAGTTTGGATAGGTAATACGTGATTTGATAGAAATTTTTGGGGCCTCAGTTTACGATTTTGCTTCAGCTAACTTAAGCGAAATACCAATTGGCGTAACTTTTTTGGCCGGTCTAATTTAAAGTTATTGCAGAGATAGGATTCTATACGAAGTGTAATAAGATATATCTTTCCAATTTCAATATTCACGTAGTTTATAAGGATAGTTAGAAATTTTTATATAAAGTTTGAATTATATGATTATACGGGTAGACGGTAATTTAACTTATGTTTAAAACACCAAAATTATGCGGCTAAAGGCCAGATTTATGATAATTAAAAATCTTGGGTGAGAGATATATATGATCGTCGACTCGATTTTTTTTACTTTTCCAATTCACCTAGAAATCGTATAAAAATTTCGCGGATCATTTTTTTTACCAAGGTATATTCAATATTGAATTTATTGTTCATCACGGTTCGATAGTAGGCGCTTCCTTCCTGCAGGGAAAACGGTTCTTCGGATGACTGACCACAACTGAGATGAGCAGTGCCCCGAAATGGTGATTTGATATTACGAATAAATATAATAAAATACAGTATTTTTAAGGAAATAATAATTTCTCAAGTAGATATACAATTCAACGTTAATTTAACGCCTTAGTACAGTAAACGTATTAGATATGAATAAAAAAAAAAAAACGGATGTTGGTATTTGTTTGACGAGAAAAATATTTGTTACAAGCGGCTATAAGCACGCAATATGTATACTTGGCTTATACGTACGTATGGGTGACACACGAAAAGTCCAACGACCCTATAATATAACTAATAACCACACGGGGGACGGTTCAGTGCCCTGAAATAATCAATATTCTACAAGCACAGAAATAAACGCGGAAATTGAAAATATATATACGCGTTTGCGGTAAGAGTAAGACGAAAATCGAAATTTGTTTATAAAATAAGTGTATTCATCGATCGATGTATTATTCATTACTATCTGAATTTTTTTCGATTCAAAATCGTGCCACTCTTGACAAGAGTGAACACAAAAATAGTGAAATCTTATCACTTCTTTGGGTATAGAATTAAGAGTGGCACGATTTTCACTCCGAAAGGAAATCATGAAATTCTATCGAACTTCCGTCTAGACTTATTCGTCAATGATAATATCGACAATTCAATATAATTGGGGAAGTTCTGGAGTTTCTGTAAAAAGCCAATAGATCGTAATTTGGCTCGTCTATGCTTTATTATTTCTTTATTATACCTATATTTAAACTGCATAGTACTTCTTGACGAAAGGCGATAGTTTTCTGTATCTGATATTTTCTATAAATTCAAAAGCTTCCCAGACTCTAAAGTCCAGACTACAGATCTATACCGTACGTCGGGCTGGAGGGTATAACTTTTATTCTTCTAAAATGATAGAAAAGTAAATTATCCGAGAAGAAAAGAGCAGCGAATTTTTCTTTTTTTCTTCTTCTTTTTTTTAAAGATTTTAAGTAATTGGCATGATGAAATGGTATCTTAAAGTCAAGGGCTTCGTCCCGTATTCTCATTCGTTAGAGGCTGCAGGTAACTTTTAACAATCTTATGACAAAGTCACACTCTGACTGTTACGAGGTTGTTAATTAATTCTGGGAAAGTTGTATCTCTCATTTTTCATGGTTTGAATATTTCCAGCCTGATAAATAAATTTGCGAATTTTTTTAAACGGAGAACTAATACGGTGAAAGAAAAAAAAAAAAGAATTAGTTAAAGTAAAGTGCATTTGGCGAGTTAAGCGTTTACCGATTACCCAATAAACAAGAATATCGATCCGGGGCGGCAGCTGCTGTCTATCTGATAAATTTTTCGAAGGCTATGTTACTGCCAAAATCATCTACCTTCGTCTACCCTCGAGGAATACCAAATGTATCTTCGATCTCAGTAAATATGCAACCCTCATTACCTACTCTCGGAGGTTCTACCCAGTCCGATCTGCACCATCTTACGCTTTCTATTATGCAAAACGTGACTATAGATGAAAGCCCATGTATACTTTCGAGTGAAGCATTAAGCTCTACTATCGCAAAACCGGGATAAAATGGGGCACACTAAAAAAAAAAGAAAAAAAAACTTTCAAAATGTCTTGGGTCCATCGTAATGTATAGTGTATTAGAGGAACGTCCATATGTCGGTGAATTCTTAGAATTAATTAACACTTCACGCACGCGCGCTGCACTTATAATTACATACGTTAAATTATTCGAAGGTGGAATACCGGTGAATATTAATTAATGCTATAATCATGAATGATTCAATTAATTGATCAATTAATTACGATTATCGTGTGCGTTGATTGATAGATTGATACGTCGGATAATGTGACGATCGTGATATTTGATCATCGTTTTTGTTATACACTTCATTAATTTTCGTCGAAGAAATATTATCTACCCTGAAGTTGAAGTGATCAAAATTGGCCTAAGTACTAATTAGCAATTTCTAGCCAGTTAAATATTTAACGAATTGTACTTGCGGCCGGGTGCCGATCTTTTCCTCTTCCTATTCGCTTTGCTATGATATAAATTTGTGAACATCCGCATAGAGACTTGCTTAATGATTCACGAACACTTTACCCGCTTTCCATGAGCTTCTCATAACTTTTAAACATACCACTCTATCAAACCTCGTCGGTGTCGTTGCAGACTGAAAGAGCTTCATGTCTGAATTTTTCCATTTTTTTTTTTTTCTCCATTTATTTTCACTTTTATTCACCAAGATAAGTCGAGCTTTCATCATCAGACCGAAAGAGAAAATCTCGGGATGTTAAGATCGAGTTGAGAGTTTGCAAGATGCAGAATTCTTCCCACTCCTGCAAAATCTTGGTGAAAAATTTTCAATAAAAACTTTATTAAATTTTCACAACCAGTTTTCTAACAAATTAACGGTTTAAACACGCGTTTTATCGAAAATTTTATCTTCACGGCTTATATTAGGTATATATCCTCGTTGCTATGTCTTCTAAGACGGTTTTATTAGCGATAATATAAGAAAGAAAAAAGCAAAAGAAAATACATAAAATAAAAGGAAAACGTTGCGTGACGATAAATGTAGGTTAATGTGTTCTGCCTGCGTTTATCATTGTACTCTATGCAAGAAACTAATATGCAAGAACACGTTCACCATAAAAAAAAGAAATCGTTTCAAGAATATAGTACTTTTCGGTCTTTTTTTATATATATATGTACATATTATATTGTTTCTCTCATCGCAAGATGTTAAATTTACATTATGCACGTACAATCCGCAACGATTTCAAATTGGCTAAAACTGAGGTCTAATCATCAATTTGATGAGTGTGATATTTGCGTTTTTATATTTTGAAAGCGGAATTTCTTCTCAAATTTTTGTCTACCTGTTATAGTATCATTAAACGACTTTCACTTCATGGTCTGAAAGTTTATCAGTAATGAAATCGCGGTTTTATTTAAACTCTGACAATCATGTATCGTATGAAATTTAACAAAAGGAAAAAAAAAAGTTACGAAAACTACCAAGGACAACTGTTGCCGGTGAAGATGAGAGGTTTTCAGAAATTTCAGAGAGTAAGTAGCACGCAACGTGTGATCACACAGTTACGTAATTGTTTAGAAATAAAATCGATGGTTTATTTAAATCCAATGAAAAAACTATGTATACGCATATAATATAAACGCCATATATGTGCGATAGGGTATATACGAATAAACAAAAAAGACGTCGAAAAATCTTACGCTGAAACCACATCCGGCTGCAATTATACAAACTTTCTAAATAGATCTAATCTAAACACGTTTAGTGATTTTTGTTTTTTGGGAAAAAAAAGATGAAAAACGTTACGTTATAGATACAAGGTTTTATAATAGTGTAAATAACCGAATCTGCGGGATGATAATTACCTCGAATTATGGTTAAAAAAAAAGAAAAAAAGAAAAAAACAACCTCCCTGGTGGACAAAAACGGAAAGGAGGTGTTCCAGTTATATTTTAATCCGTAGCAAGAAAGTCGAGACGCGTTTTCCCCCCGAAACTGAGAAAGTGGACACATAAGTTTATGAAATCAAGACAGAATTTCATCGAGGTTGACATGAATGCGAGCGAGCATATTATATCTCTGTAAGTAAAATGATGGTACGACTAATCGTCGAAGAATGTCACGTGAACATTTCGAAAAACGTATCTTTTTTTTACATTTCTTTGATTTTTCTCCGGAATATATAGTTCAATTATAAATAATAAAGATCTGTCTTCATTCTCCAACCTATAGCAGTCAGCAGTTCATTATTTTGCTAACCTTTGACGTAGTCACGTATCGCAAGACATGTAGGTATTCGCAAAGTGCACATGGTATATATGGGTAAGCGATGCATATACACATGTAATGTGCGTGTGTAAATGTACTATATCGTGCATCGTTGTGCATAAGAGAGCTAGCTGCACTGTATGTGGTCAAGAGTAAACATGAGAAGGGAATATATAGGGGATTCACAAACAGGATGGAACATCGAACGTGGGTGTCAGGCCAGGGGAGGCAAACTGCAATGTCCGGGAAGCCATCCAACCTACCAGCTGATAGTCCGAATAGCGATAAAGGTCCGTGGTCTGGGGTCTGTCCATTTCCATTATCTCCGGTCTTCAAGCTCGGAATACATACATTCCGAAGACTTGTATATATTATAATGTCGTGTGTCGCTCTTTGTTCTTTTCTCTCATTATTAGATACGGTCATTATCTTCGAGAGGAAAAATGTATCTAGACACAATTGAATCGAGTCCCATGGTTCGAAGAGATCGAGGATAAGGGTAGATGCTAACATAAGATCGCCGGTAGCTGCAGTCATACGGATATTGAGACACTAGCCAGCTTAGACTGGAATAGAATTTTCGAGACTTTCGAAGATCTAAAACATGTTTTTTCGTCATTTCTTCATGGCTTTAGTTCGAGGAATGGGAAATACGTCGAAGTGACAGTGCCAGGAAGGTTATTCCTCGCACGGTTGTAAGACAACCTCAGGCTCACGGTCACGTTGCACAAGCCTGCAGCCTTATTTGGAAATTTGCTTTTACGGCCTTCTCAGCCGTTTGCCGTTACGTTTTCAGTCCTCTTTTATGTGGGAGGGAATAGGAGGAAGCCTTGAGCCTTGAACCCTGTACGTATTCCATATGATGAAAACTTTCCAATTCGGTTTCCAAAATGACCGACCCATTTACTGATCGCTCCAGAGTCTCTTCGCCATTCTTCCTCATTCGAAGCCTGATAAATTCGCTCAAATTTTGAAACCCTGATCGAAACTACCCCTAAAGGGTACCGAGGTCAACGTCCGGTTGTCTGGGTTTCGGTAAATAGCCAATTAGGCTAAACGGGTGCAGGGGCCGAGGATGGAATAGGTTACTTTATATCGTGACGATGGGAACGACCACGACGTGAATGAGTAGTGGTAATAAGGTAACGGGGAACGACCACGTCCATGTTCACTATGCCCTATGGTACACGAGGGCTATAGTGTCACGGATAACATAGTAGAGATAATGTGAAGGAGAATGAAAGAGGTAACGACGATTCTCTTAGCCCTTCTCCATCCTATGCTGGCTCATACTTGAGACAAATTGAAGATAACTGACGTCAATGAGTTTCATGACTCGATAAGATCTCCGAGCCCGTCGAGATAAGTGCGTAAATAATTTTTGCACACATTTACTTTCAGACTTTCTTTATTCATCGGTGATTAAGCTTCCGGTAATTAAAAGCGTTGGGTTTCAAGTATCGTTTCGTTTATTGTAAAAGGTTGTAAGATACACAGAACCGTATCAGTTCGCGGATTTGTTGTTCTTCGTTTGCACCAGAAAAGTGAAAATTTTATGCCGAAATTTGGAGGTTCTTGAAACCCGTTTCGTTAAATGGATCCGCACGTTTTACAAACAGAATTGAGGAGGTCTTGTTCTATTTTTTAAACCAAAATTACTATCAATAAAATATTTTTCCTCTGTACCTATTATATGACTTTCAGAGATTTTCATATAAACCATTCTAAGATTAAGCTGCGAGTAAATCTTCTCCCGGAATTTATATATCACGCAAGATTTACCCACACGTAGATAATATATTGTCGGGTACAAAAATTTTCCGAAAGATTGGACAAATTTAACCCACCCTATAATCTGCTAACAGCTAAAGTAAGCTAATGAATAAAAGAGTGCTGATAAAGGTCAGCTTTCTAACTATACTGCTAGAGCTTCTATCGGAATTTTATTTTATTTTTATTTTTTATGTATAGGTACCTACTTACGGATTTACTGCGAACAACTTTATTTCAACTTCTGATTTTCTTTCGGGGGTCTAAATTCTCTCACCTGAAAAAAAGGAAACAAAATTTTGTATGAAAATCTGCTGCTTTTCGATTTTCAAGGATTATTTCGAATCTTTTGTCTAATAAGCTAATAAAGAAAGAGGGAAGAGAAGACCTCGAGATATTCACTTGCGTAATTTGTATACATAAATGTTCATAAAAGTCAACAAATTCTTGACCACTGTCCGAAGACTTTATTTGATTGATAAAACAATTGTTAAAATAATATTGTAATTATATACGAATTCTACGCGTTTGTTTTATTGTTACAAATTGTGAATAATAAAAATTTTGACGACGTTTTTATAATATATTATATACACAACAAGGAAACCACCTTGCCTTGACGCAATTCCTAAGCTTCTACGAAGGTGAAAACCAGTGTTATATAGGTACGTTAAACGTAATAATTATTAAGAAATGGTGGAATCTAATCTAAGGAGACGTTAGGCGTGTATTAATTCATACATGTTCATATAGACGAACATATAGGTATGTATAAGCGTGATGGCTAATTGGCTTGAGAGGCATTCTTCTCCGTGAAGGAATAGCGCCGATGGTGATGCATTGTTACCTGTTCAATTCTTCCCGGAATTATTCATGAAAGTTTATTTGTTTTTATTTTTATTGCGTAAAGATTGGAAGGTGATACACCTCGTAATACGAAACGTTCTGAGCGGTCAGCCGCGGACTGGACTAACCCGACGTACCGACAAACCGCGGCCGAAACGTGACAACCGACTACATGCATACATACATACATACATGTTATATATATATATATATATATATATATATATATATATATATATATATTCGTAATACGATCAGCTGATTTCGTCAGACAGAAATTATTTTATTTTGAAATGTTTTCATTAATCATCGTAGAGTTAAAATTTGTTGAAAATATAATTTTACGTAAATATATCTTGCAGGTGAGAGTGAGAGTTCAGAAGTTGATGATGACAACGTACGCGAGTTGTGTAAATAACATTTCCATAAGTAATTAATGAATAAATTCACTAATTAACACGAATGGTCTTCCCAGGTGAGAGAGGTGAGCGCGGAGGACGGCCTTTGAACGTATGAATGTATCCCTCGGGAGAAATTCACCAGGGAAACCCAGATTCCCACATATAGGCGTGAGAACCAGAAAAACGAGATGGGGCCAGAGGATGCGGGCGCGGTGTGGTGTCGGGTTCCAAAACGTGCTCGTTCAACGAATATTCGGTTGTCCTCGGTCAGAAGCGGGCTTTTCAACAGCCCAGATACCCGAAATCGGTTATAATAAATCAGTAGAAGTGCAGAGAGAGCAGAAAGAAAGAAAATTATACGGGGCTGGGTCAAAGTTCAGCATTTCAAAAGTCCCGAACGGTCGAAATTCCGAATTTCAATATTACCTACCGGTTCACGGTTTTTAGAAAGACTATTTCCTCGAAAGTCTACACGGAAAAAAGAAAAATGGAAAAATTACAGTTTATATAGTAACCGAGCGCGTCGAACCCAAAACTGGAAAAATTACAGTTCAAATAATAATTTTTACAGAATCTGTAAGAATTACATTATAAAAGTGTAAAATTACATTTGAAACTGTAATAATTAATATTTATCAATGACTTTTATGAAAATGTTGTTTAAACTGTAATTTTTCCAGTTTTGGGTTCGACGCGCCTCTTATTACTATATGAAGTGTAATTATTCCATTTTTCTTTTTTCCGTGTACATAGCCGATTTGGAAAACTTCGAAACGAGCGCAACACCGAAGATTCATAATTCCGAAAGCTAAAAATCCGAAACTTGAAATTTACGCATCTATCAATTCAGCTTTTAATATCTCGACGGGCTGGTATTGATCATATCGAAATCAATAAGCGGTAAAATTAATCGTATTGAGATGTATTTTCTGAAGAAAAAAAAGTTACAAGGTTTCGTAAAGAGGTTTTCGATTAGAATGAACTATTTTTTGTCTTCACATTCTCTGAAATAGGCAGACCGAAATTTTCCTATCTTTCGGCTTTCGGGGGTCTGCAGGATTTTCAGAGTTCTGAGATGTCGGCATTCCGCGACCCTCCGGAATTTCAATGTTCTGAACTTCAACATTCTAACATATAGCATTTCTTCATTATTATATATTTATCCCCCCCCCCCCCTCCGCCCCATTTTTTTGAATTTATTTTGGGAAAATTTTTTAATCTGTTTGATTCTATATAGCTACAGATTTTTTCACGCGGGTTTATCAGGATGAAACGCAGCTTGCAATAATGGAACTTTGTTCGGAAAGCAATAGCATGCCAGACGCGAAGTAAACTTGATTCTTAGTTGATTTTCTGCGTTCTCGCTGCATTCGTTGAACTAACCGTAACGAATTGCAGTGCCGCGATCAAGTAGAGCGAATAACCGCGAACCAAGCTCAGATCTTGACGCACGCGGGGTGTTGATCGCGGAGAATATTCGTTTCTTCTTCATTTTTATTCATCCTACTAGCCTTTTTTCTTTCAAACATTTCGATCGATATACCAGCTATACTACTTGTAAGAAAAATATTATGAGTTTCATGATACACAGAAAAAAAAAGAAAAAAAAAACTACTGGGAATTTCTAGTTTATCCAAATTTTGTTAAAAATTCGTAAACTGAAACAAAAAAAAATTGTCGGGTCCGTTTTTTACGTCGATGTCTAGACTTCGAACCGTTTGATCTGAACCCTTTAACCCATATTATATGGCCGAGCGGTTTAAACACCCTTGAAGTCTGATGTGGAGCATTTAAAATTGATCATATTCAAACGGTCTGTCTTTTTAATGAAAATTTGCGGTAAATTTTTGGCCCTTTATCGACATTTTTTTTAAGTATCCGACGCAAATGAAATGAAATCTTTTCGAATTAATAATCTGGCTTATAGGTATACTACTAAAAAATGGATTAGTACATGGTTAAATTCTATTTAGGATCGTAAACTCTCAGTTTCGAGTCATAAATCACTTCGAATGAAATACGTGTGATACAGCTGGTATACCGATTTACTTATTGCAGAAGAAAAAGTCGAGAAGTAACATAACTGTTCAAAACCTCCTTTCTTGATTCACTTTTTCGAAAAATTTTCTTACATATACCGACTCCGTAAAGAATTTCACTTAATTAGGCTAGAAAAAAAGAAAAAAATGAAAAAGAAAAGAAAAAAAAAAGGATCTCCTGCATAATATGAAAGAGGGATCAATGCTCTGGTACGCTTTTACATACACTCGCCATCAGTTGTATACGTATGTAGGTACCGACCTACGGACGCATGCTAATAAAATAACTAATGTTAATGGTAACGTGCGGCGTTGTCGAGAACAAGCAGAGCGTGATTTATGCGGGCCACTGCCTCGCGTTCTCTGCAGCCCATCCATATCCAGCCTCGGCCACAGGGGCAAACTAGGAAAAAATTATCTAGTCTCAAAAATGTCAACTCATAATTTTTCCTCCTGGATGAAGAAGAAAAGAAGTTTACCTATTCGTGGGAAATTGAGAGGGGCCGGGGTCCAAGTTTCGAATCGAGCTGAAAACTCTGAAAGTCCAACCCCCCCAACCCCCCCGAAAATTTCGGATAATTTGAATTTTGAAATCGACAATATGGACTTTCGGGGAAATACCGTTTCTGAAAATTGTGAGTCGGTGCAGGTATTGAAATCCGGAATTTTTATACCGTTCGGGACTTTTAAACTTCGGAACTTCAGCCCGGTTCCTCTTTTGTGAGAGATGAAAAGAGAGAGGGAGTAAAGTGTCGTTAATGATGAGGAAGTAGAGGTTCTTTCAGCGCTAAATAAAAAATGCTTGATTCGTTTTTTCGTGAGTTTTTGTCTGGTTTAGACTCAACTCTCTCGTCGATCTTTCACTCTTTCTTGTTCATTGTGGACGCAAGTTAAGAAGAGAAAATGAAAGATGTAGAATGACGAGCGTAAACTGACTACTACAAGCTCCAAGAACGAACGATCAGTGATTAATATACCTCACCTACTCGACATTTGGCGAGTTTGAAAGGCTAGTCATTCAAAAGTCGTTAGAGTTTGTGGGTAAGCGTATTAAACTGCTTTCACAGTAAAGTACTATGCTCATAAAACTACTTATTGTTACTTGCAGGTGATTCTTTCTCAACGTTAAAACTAACCACTTAACGTCACACGTATACAACAACGAACAGAAAAACTTCTAATCGTACAAAGTTCATGTTTATATCTTTCCTACATCATTTGTCAGTGCAGTTACTTTTCACGAAGGAAATAATCGTCTCAAAACGACTTTCAGTGCTCGACAAATTACACCTGGCTTTATGGAAAGTTCTGTCTTATTCCAGCGTCATATTTCCATCAAAAAATTTTTATGTCTCCAATTATTGCCCTACTTTTATTATAACATACAGCAAAACGGCAAAAAAGTAAGAACGTAAAAAATTAAGCATACCTAGTCTTACTCTGGGCCACGCGTTTTCTAAGCTTGCAGTAAAAAGTCTAAAGTTAGCTACAGTGATCCCATTCTTGATCTCCACGGGCTGATCTCATCGCCGTTTGTTTCTACTGTTAGAACTCGGGCGAAAAAACTTGAGAAGCGATACGTAAAACTGTCGAAAAGTTTGGCTTTTTACCTTCTTTGCTGTTAAGTTCGTAACCTGGGAAAGGCGAAACGCCTATGAGATTATCGGGTCAAATCCGAGCTGTCTTAAACCCGAATTAGAAAGTATGTATAATTCTATCGCGTGTTTTTGCACAAAAATCAATCTTTGCTATTATCGAGTACCTATATGTTCAAAACGATTTACCAAAGATTTCTAAGCCTGTGTATAACTTCGTTGAACTTTAAACCCCGCGAGTTCCATTCAGCCGGAAAATTCCATTCCCTGTTAAACTCAAAAGCCAAGTTCAATTTTCTTGAATAGAATACTCGGAATTCGGAGGCAATCCTTCGCGGGATACTCGCAAAACCCTTCTGGCCATCTTGACCCTGGCCTTGAGCTTTTCAAAGTAAAGTAACAAAGAGTGAATGTCGATACTTGCACTTTCCAGACAATAAACTCGTCGGAGATATTCAGTACCTTTTTCAAGTTCGTGTAAAGGTAAGGTACAAGGCTAGCTGATCAAAAGAGTTAACGCAGACTCTTCATTTCATGGGAGATTCATTCCGTAATCTGCATTCGCTCCTATTAGCGAAAAAATTTTCAATTTTTTGAAATTCGTCAGTCTGATTGCTAACCAACGATTGAAAAATCATTTCAAAAACAGGAATTTCCCACAGTTAGTATGATTATCGCACAATTTCTCTCAATTTTATACTACGATGCAAAATTTCTAGCTAAAATTCACAACTGCAGCGAGTCAGACAAAATCTGAAATGAATTCGTTGAAATGATAAAAATTGCTTGACTATAAATTTCGTACAAATCGGGGAACTATAGTAGCCAGAATTTAATGCATGATATCCGCCGTCGTGGAAGAATTAATATAAAACTAGACGCGAACAGGCTTTTACACCTGCTTGAATCTAATCCGTGAAACCCTTTATTAGCTGATGCACATACGTCATCTAACCTTTTCCAAGGTAGACTTGGCTCGCGACCTAGATCTGAGGTTCTGGGTTGTCCTTTGGCGAAGCAGCAGTAAACTGCAAAAGGAAATATCGGACAAAGGTCTCGATCTGGACCGTTAAGTTGACCGACCTTTAAGGCTCTGTTGGCTACAGAGTGACCGTGTGCGCTGCTGCCACTGCCTCCTCCTCAGGTAATTATCGATATATATATATATATATATATATATATTATCCTTTAGATACAGCAGTTGAACGAATCTCTTTCTCCTCCTTCAGTATACTCTATGAAATAGTGTGCCAAGGACGGTGATGCTGTAGACGGTCAGAATCGATGCGTTTTTACGGGGTCGGGTTGGAGTTCAAAATGTCAATATCATCAACTAGCATGTATTTGAAAAGGGTATTTCCCGGAAAGTCTATACATAGCTGATTTCAATAACTTCCTGCAAACGAAGAAGAACACCGAAGATTCAAAATTCCGAAAGCTATAAAGATCCGAAAGCGACAAGCCGCCAAGTATTCATTCAGATGTTTGATCGTATCCGAACCAATAAGTGATCAAATTAATCCTCTTGAGATGTACTTTGTGGATCTAAAATTTTTTGATCCGATGAATGATCTATGGCATCGAAGTTATCGATCAAAGCAGATAAAATGAGCTCTTGCAGTAAAGAGGGTCTAGATTAGAACGAAATATATTTTGTCTTCACATTCTGAAAAAGAGACCGAAATTTTGAGAATTTTCAGCTTTCGAGCGTCTGGGCTTTCGGAGTTTTGAGTTGTCTGCATTTTCACTTCACTCCACAAATCCGTTGCTATTGTAAGGGTTATGGAAAATGGAACAGTGGACAATGAAAATTAGCGATTGTATTTGACAATGACCTCGCATGTCGCGAGATAGTTTCTGACTTAATTTCTCGCTTTAGAATCGAGTATATCTAGTATATCATCGCGTGTTTTTGTACTGATCGAAGTAAATGATAAAAAATTATTTCGTTTTATTTCAACGGAAGCAAGGTTGGCTTAACACCGCGACTATGGCATTAGATTCGACCTTTCAATTCGACGGTTAAGCCAATCCCATGAAAACCCGGAAGCGAGTATAGGTATAGTATAGTAGAAAAACAAAAAAAAATAAAGAACTACCAATTCGATGTGTTTCTGTGCTTCTTTTTAATCAAATTATTTCATCATCGGATGGGCGTTGACTTATAGGTGGATTGGCTATGAAAAATCTAAACGAAATGGGATGACGCCGTCCGTCGAGATATTTCGCGGATATTTTTCAAATCCAGTTGTATAAGTCCAACCAATCGAATCTGAATTTTATAGCCTCGTTATACAGTGACGGAATTTTATTGAAAATGAAAAGTTTCACTTTCATATGTGATTTCACATGCGATAAATTTCATGTCAATTAGAAAACGGACTCTTCAAGTTTCGTAAATGTTATTCGAGAACGTCGATTGAATAGAATTAGGTATATTAAGCAAAATCTAGTCTGGCTAACGTATGAACTTTCTCAAAAAATAAATAAAAGAAACAATAAAAATCTGCCGGAACTTGACTATAAACAAACTTCGGTTCCTGTTTAAATATCCTCTGGACCAATTGAAGTGTTTAGTTATATTACAAGGATCCTAAAACAACAGGAATGATAACAGGCACCTGTAGCTACTTCGAGAGTAAAATAATCCCCAAGAAAGCGCAGTTTATACAGGTGAGTATGATTTTATTTTACCGTTTTCGATCCCGTTTTTTAATCCAATCTTTTTTTCTTTTTGCACACCGATGTTAACGAACGCGGTCATATATATCCCAGCGTAAGTTACCCTGGATTAATTAATATTCGTAATTACAGAGCAGATACGAAGATCGATCTGTTACATGAGGACTAGATCGACCGAGGCCTAAGCTAATTGTACGATAAAATATCACCACTCTTGATTTCGTGTTGTGTTTGGTATTCTAAGACTCAACATTGATAATTGTTCGCGATTTAGATAGATGATTGTGATTTTCATCTGTCCTGAAGAGCGGAATATTCGGAAAAAGATTCATTGAAATAAACTCTGGGTTATTATCGTTAAAAATCACCTATGCAGAAAGGAATAAGCGAGAGAGCCTATAGATTTGATTTAGCAAAGTTTCGAAACTAGTATGACTGCAGTACCTATATATATTACTAATAGTTCGCGAACATCGTAAGTTCTCCGGCAAAAATAGAAGAACAAATTCAAATTTATAAACTTCGATGAAATATATTATGCACAATATCAGTACGTCTATAAACACTTCTGTGATCGAAAAATGAGTATAAAACAAGATATTCGGTACGTAATCAACGTTGCGGTGAAAGTCGGCGCCACCAGAAGTTAAGGAGAAGAAGAAGAAGACGAAGAAGAAGACGAAGTCAAGGCGACGCAGCAGCCTCAGTCCCAAGTGTCGGAAGTAAGTTTAGTAAGGCGTGGGTAATGCGTGTGCGTATGTATATAAACGTATGAATATACTACTCATGATGTATACATCTATATATTATATGTATACGTGTGTGAATAATAACAGCTGTTTTATGCACATCGAGTATAAAATCGCAGGTGAAACCAAGAATGCCGTTACAGAATATAGCCAGGATCTACTGCTGCACCAACAAGATAGAAAGTTCTCGCTATGCATATAAACGTTCGCAGTTTCAATCTGAATAGCAGTCAATCATTGAATAAGAATACTAGATTTTTCTTAAAAATCACGATATTATATCTTCCACGCGGTTATAATGCACTCTTGCAATAAATCAATTTGAATCGCAAAGATTTCTCATTGATTTATAATTATGTTCCCGTTCAGTGATAGTATACTTTTAGTTTCTGATTTTAATTTTCTTTTTTCCCTTTCTTTTTTTCTTTCTGCTTTTCTATTCTATTCTCTTACAATTTTTTCTCTCTTTTCTTTTTCGCTATTTCTTACACCATTGTAACGAGCCCGTGTGATATGCGACTCGTTATTGTGAGGTAACTTTGGAGAGCTCCCGTGGGAGACTCGTCGAGCTACAGCTATGTATACCTACTATACGTACATCGTTGTGGATTGCAGAAAAACAGACAAACGTATATACATGTATGTATGTATGTTTGTATGTACGTACGTATGTACATGCAATGTCGGATTGTAAATAGTCAGACGTATATAGGTATATAATATGACTTCCGTGTAGCTGTTAAGGTTGACTGATTGTCGACTCGTCGTAGCCGACGCGCATAACTATTTGCACGACTAATTAGACCCTCTAATTATCATACTCCAGTGACTGGATTCCGCCTACTTATGATCAACCTTCGCGAATAGAGGCGACGATAATATACGCTACGGATATATATATATACATAAAAGTGATAAATCAAGAACACAATGATATAACATGTGGTCAAAGACTCGGTTTAAATTTTTGTTCATGAAAAATATGGGCTTTCAGTTAATTTGATGATTAACCCACGAGTGCAGCCTGAGGGGATATTTTACAACATTTTACCCCCATACGTCTCTCCATGACCCTTTCATCTCATAGAGAGAAAATACCTCCGAGACTTTGTACTGATATAGGTACCTAACGTAATGCAGACATCGTTATTATACCCACGGCCACGGAGTGATTATCAATCTGAAAGTTTAAAGCGTCAAACATTTCATTTGGCGTTACAACATCTGAGATATCTACTAATTGACGTTTATATACCCTTAGGCACACATATATACTGATGCCCACGCGATATCTTGGACCCACGCATCCATATACGGACCAAGATGCCTATCAAAGTATGCGGTTTAGGTTTAGTTTATGCGTTTCAGATATCGATTATACGTAGTATAATATATATTCATCAACTTTTTCTTTAAGTTTCTTCTTTTCTAATAGCAGAAAAAATCGAGAATATAATCACAAGATTCTCGTTGACATGGGTTTTCTTTTTTTTTTTCAATAAATTTACATGATTCATTCAGTCGAAATATTTTTCTCTAGTTTTGAAAAATTCGGAAGAATTTTTATTATCGGACATCGATGCATCCGTTCAATGCAATGCACCTCATTCGCATACATCTTTAGCCATGTTACACATACGACAGATGGTATAGATGGATATACAGCAGACTGTAATAATGGAGGAAGGGCTGCTGCACTAGGGCGAAAGAAAGGAAGAACATCAAATCAAAATGGGGAGACTGCTGTAGAATACCCTGTATATGTATGTAAGTAATTGCGTGACCATAGATTTTAGCCTTTTGAAATAATACAATGCGATTTAATCAGAACTGTGAGATGGGTAGGTAATCTTAGAATTCGGAATTTTCATCCCTGGGGTTTTTAAAAATTCGGAACTTTAACCCGGCCCCAATTCGAGCTATTTAGAGCATATAGCATCATTCCTCAAGGTCTATCAATATAATAAATCATAGTTATAGGTCAGAGGCGCGTACATATACTCGGTCAGAAAATATCAATGCCGTAAGGCATCGGACTGTTATACTAATATAACATAGAATAACATATACCACGTTGATCAATAGCCGAAATTTATTAACACGTCAAACGGGTGCCAAAGGATTTTATTTCATTTCGTTTTTTTCGTTTTTTTTTTTTTTTTTCTTAGACAAGTCAGTATCATATTTTCGGAGTATTTGACGAACATAATTTCCAAATTATTGTGTCTTAAAATAAATCTGAAAACGTTTTACAGCGAAATTTTCACATCGATGATAAAAGAAGCTCAACCGTACTTGCGTGTCTTTCTAAAATTCTGAAGACCGTATCTCGTATAATCGAATACTGTTATCTGAATCGAACACGTTGCCATAGTGGCTGTAAAACTGGTGTTAAACCCTTAAAAATTGTGTAATACACAATTGGACAGAGCATCGAGATCCACAACGTTCAAAAATCTGCGTAATAAAAACCGAGATTCATTGTGCGCGTGATATGGGTTCAAACAGTTACGAAATTTAGTTCAGTCGGACGTTTATAACGACGAAGAGGAAATAACCAGCGGAAGAGGCGCAAGATATAACTATCCCTGTATATATATATATATATATATATATGGCCATTCAATGATCTGAGGATACGTGTAAATACTATTTTCAAACCATGGGTTTGTTTTATAGCCATTCAATTCAAGGTGAACACAGAGTAAAAGCAGAAGAGGCTGTACGTTACTATACGGGTCGATAAAAACTCCCCTTCTTTAAAAATACGTGATCAACTAGAGAGAGAGACTGACCTCGGACTTTGATCTCTGGGCCAAAAACTTGTTCAAGTAGGTGTATATAAATACACACTATGGAGTAGTCTATAGACTGGGAATATACTTATATGTTCTTTCGAATCAAGTTTATGGTCGTTCATTTATAAGACTGCAGAGGCTGATCTTCGCCGCGTATATAGAATCATTTCGCATTACAGGTATTCTTGGGGCAGGGTTGAACTTCCGAACGGTCGCAAAACTTAGAATTATGGTATTTAGTTTGTTACGAGTTAGAATTTTCAAAACCGGTGAAATTTATAACATTGAAATTTTTCACCACTCGGGGCTGTTAGAATTTGGAACCTCAACCCAGCCACATGTATAATAATTTCGCTGAATTTTAAAGAAGTCATTTTTCTGCAGACAACACCTGTCTCAAATTTGGCTTCACATCACCTTTGACCCAGTGACGTAGTTTTCAGAATTATTACCCGCACGGTCATGATATGATATTCCGCGGTTATCGGATTTCAATGATCGCGGCGTAATAACATCTCCGAGAAGTTATTGGGGCCGGGTCTGACGTCTTACTGCAGATTCCTACGTGATTGTTTTACTCATTTCTTCCTTCTTCAGGTTTAGGTGTATACAGTCGCCACGTCTATAGATTATTCTGCACTTTATTTCATATCCCAGAACTTTGAATTGTTCTTACGAAAATTATTTACTTCGACGATAAAATTTCTGCGTAATTATTGAGCAACATGCTTTGATCTTTGAAAATTTTAACGAGAGCGTCTTGAACGGATCTCCCTGGTTTTGACGTTCAAGAAAAGTGGAGAGAAGAAAATCGGAGTAAAAACGCGATTGTAAAAAAAAAAAAATAAAAAAAAAAAAATAAATAACGATCTAAAAAATTTAGCGGAATCTAGAGACTGATCATCGCACGCGATATATTCTCGACCTTTGGTCAACCTTTAACCCAACCTTCAGATTTCAAATGATATCAAATCACGCGAGGTATATAATCATCGGGTACCTATATACCATAAAAAAAAATTTATCTAACTCTTTACATATCGGTTAGAAATTCGCGACATTTGCTTATATATATGTTTCACCAACGAAATTACGTTTTATATGACATTATACGCGTCGATATATAATATACCGCCACGCCTTAGTCAACGATAAATACAGGCCTGTCCTCATGTATGTATGCAAATTACAATTTATCGTGCAGCGAAAATATAATTCCGTTAACCTCCACCTTGAATAAAAATATTTCATTTTATAATTGCGTGGCAAAAAAAAAACTTGGATCTAAAATTCTTGAAACTAATTTCTGAAATTTGTTTCTCCTAGATTCTATCCTGCATGTTTGAAGTTATGTCATAGTGTACCGTTAGCAGTTAACTCTGAGATCTTCGTCGGTAGTCTTCGTATTGAAATCTTCCGTGTATAACATGATACTGTACCTATAGTATAAATATATAAAGATATATAGTCCGGAGCTAGCTGGCTGCAGGCTGCTGTATGTATTTTATGGATAAGAGATCTGGAGCAGTACCGTATACCACCAATCCATTCTCCGCTTTTAAGACCCTGACATTTCATCGCACCGACCGATAGATAGCACAATGCTCAATCGAACTGGGCCACACGATCGAAAAAGCCTGTATGGCCTATTTACTTCCCCAAAGAAAAAAAAAAAAAAAAAGAACTTCAAGAAAAAAGAAGGAATGCAAAAGAAAATAGCAGCATCCGAATCTATCATAGAAAAATACGACAGCCGGAAAAACCCTTCCGTCGATTTTCTTGAAATTAAAAATCATATGTTTGCGTAGAAAATTTCGTCAAAATCTATCTAGGTAGGTACTAGTTAAAAAGTTTTAGACGATTTTTCAAAAGGCTGGAATAATTTACCAACTATCGTCGCGTCAGTTCATTGTTCGAAACTTTAGCCTGATAGCAGTTATTTTATCGCTTAGGGTTATACTAATCTCTTGGACCATGCTAAGCCGTGTTGCATTGTTTGCGGCAGCAATCTAGTCGAAATAAGTTGTCTACGTAACAGACATGTGGTGTAGATTCATACATATATACATATTACATATAGATATAATATAATAGGTGGGGTGTGTGTATATAGAGCGAAGCAGAGAGATTGATGGTAAGAGATTAAAAGAAAGTATAAAATCTACTACCCGCGCCTGCTACTGAGATGGATTGGTGTGTGTAGGTATAACGCGTATATGGAATTATGATGAAATCAGAGCCGGAACAGTGCGAATTTCTACATCGATCACGTCACGGAGATGAATACCTAACTGTGTTTAACTCTGGCTGAGATTTTTAAGAAATACCCAAAGCATATGAGAGTAGAATTAATTACCGCAGTTACTCCCTTCGCTCCTTAATACCGACAATTATACGACTCATAATTTCGGTCCAAATAAATTTGAAGAAATAAAAATGAATTCAATTCAATTATTCACTCTTCGAACGAGTGAGACGATTTTTACCAGCGTAAAATTTCGCGAATAACCCGCGTCTTGCGATACGTTTGGATTTTTATTCATTTTTCCGAATTTATTTTATCAAAATTTCACTGAAGTTATAAAAACTTGAATTTTCATACGACGATATTGTCTTTCTCGACGCTCCTTGCCGCAGCGATAAGTTCGGAGAAAATATTTCGTGTCTTATATTTCACCAATACGAAGACAATGGGGTTTCATTATTCAAACCGGACGAAGACTGGCCCAAGATCGGTTCTTTTTTCTTTTTGTTTTTTTTCTTGTTCTCTCTTTATGATTTTATTTTTCCTGTGTCAGTTTGGTTGCAAAAAAAAAAAAGGGAAAACGCCGGATATCCGTACGTGTACGTTACATGCGTGTATTAATAGAAAATTTTGACAATACATAATTGACGCAGCTATGGAAGAGAAAATATTCCCGAGTAGGTACTGATGCAACGACGAATTCGTCAAATTGACAAAAATAAAAATAAAAAATATATTATTTTAGGCTTATTTTACCTTGGATAGAATTTTTTTTTTTTTATCAGACTTCTCGTCTTCAACCTTTCGTACGTATAGATAGGTATAGATAATCCAATTTGAGTGTCACGTTGTAAAACAGGCAGTGCATCGGATGGTCTATCTATCCGATCCGTAAGCTATATACATTATACACTCGATATACTGACTGACGTTTTATTGGATTAGGTTTTAACAATTGGATCACGAGTTATGATGGAAATTATATTTTGTAACAGCTATGCTGTTCCGTTTTTATATATTTTTTTTTAAATCTACACCGTTAGAAAAACGGTGTATAATACAGGTATAGGTATGATGATATAAATCTGTAAATAGCTTAATTTTTTAATAAAAATAATGAATGAAATTTTATACAGAAGTGTAATAAAAATGAAAGAGAAGAAGAAGCAGGAGAATAGCAGTAGCTAATTAATTGATAACCGTAAATTTTATATTATTACCTACCTATGATAAACGGTTTTAAATTCGCGTAGTGAAACATGTCACTATATATTACATGTTGCCTATATATCAACGTGGCTTTAGCAACTTTAACCACTATGAAATTTATTAATTTACAACTAGACCATTATTCCTGTTACAACATCACAGGTAGGTATATCGTCACATAGACTCTGTCATACAGAGAACCAGGCTGCTTAGTTTGCAGAATCAATTACGAAGCCCGAGGTCTATATTTAGTAGAATGTCATAATATGCGTCATAGGTGCAGGTATGAAAATATAAATATAAATAAAAGTAAAAAAAGAAGAATTTCAATGCAGTTGCTTTGAAAAGTGATGAATTTTATCAGCTGTTATCTGGTTTTCATATGATTTTTTATTTTCCATTCTATTGATCGTTAGACGAATCGAAAGACGTGCGAATTGGGGCCAATTATTAGAAACGTGAATTTTTACGGTTTTTTAGGGCCAGGGTGAGGTTCCATATTTTAAAAGTGAAGTAGATGAAATGGGTTTCCGTAAAGAGGGTCGCGTTTATAATGAACGATTTTTTATCTTCACATCCTGACGAGGATTCCGAAATTTTCGGATCTTAGGGCTTCCGGGAGTCTGGACTATCGGAGTTTTGAGCTGTCTACATTCCAACCTTTCGGAATTTTAATGTTCTAAACTTAAACGTTGCCGAAAATTCGAAATGGCCTCAAACGAGTTCGAAATTTTTACCGTTCGGAATTTTGAAAATTCCTAACTTCAACCCAGCCCGAATTTTCTGTAAGATTTCGGTGAATCGATCGATAAATGTAATGGTGACCTGAATTATTATTATTGACAGGGTCACGAACTAACGAAGTCGCACGTGGTTTGGGACACGCGTAAAATACGATATATATACGCGACTATATAATATATAATATAAAGTATAAAATAAATATACATAGACGACATGTGTCGAATAAATGTTTATCTGATTAATTTGAATTGATATGGATTTCAAACTTAATGTGGAGACAAAAAGAATTGCTGATGCACATGTACTATATACGCATACCTATATATATTATTATTATATCTCCCGCTGCAGCTTCTTCCGGTGCGAGTTCTGCTTTGTTTACAGACATCTTTATCTCTCTACTCTTCTCTTGGGGATAAAAGAAACAAATAATTCTCATGCGACACTAAACGATCATGATCGTTGCTGTAAATATCAAACCTATACAGAGACTGGTGCAAGTCAATCGAGCGAAAAGAAGAAACTGTACTTTGACAGGTGTTGCCTAGTCATCAATTTATCGCAGTGGGTATACTATATATATATCTTGTATCGATTCGTAATAATAAATCCTAACGATTAAACTGATGAAAAAAATAAATAAATAAATCAATAAACTGAAGTATAATTTCCTAAAATATTTATTATGCGTATTAAAATTCTCATATTATTTCGCGTCAAAAATTTTGTTTGACGATATTTTCGTAAAAAAAATTACATTTTTTAGAATCACTAAGTATGATTTATCGCAAAAAAACTTAAAAAACAACCAAAAATGATGGAGTAAAATAACTTCATCCCGAAATTGGGATATTCGAATTGTGTGTTGCAAAAAATTGGTCAACTCATCGAAAAAAAAATTCCCCGAGATGATAACGAGATTCCCTTCAAATTTCGAGATTTTTTTCACGAAGAAAAAATTAAAAATTTGCCAAAAATTCCCAAGTCTTCCAGGATTTTTTCCAGGTGTAGGTATATGTATGTATAGGTATAAGGTATAGGTATATAAAAAATGAATAATCAATGAAAAATAAAAATCTATTAAGGTTATATCGCTAACTAATTGAAAGGTAGCGCCTCTCGTATAAGGACCGGTATACACGAGATGTAATTTTTATTTTTTCTTTCTTCTTTTTCTAATACGCGATCGCGCACTTACACATACTATAGTAATACTATATTAGCAATACGTGTCGCGACTGTGCTGCAGCCATGATCAACATTACACAGATACTATATTATATAGCTATGGGTATAGCTTTGTGTATGTTATATAGTTAGTGTAAGTCGTCACGGCTCGCTAACTGCACTTGCACCAAGAGTAGGTATATCGTATGATATTATATGGTAACAACATACGCGACACGAGAAAACCGCAGGTATATATGTAATGCACTAGAATCTGCTTTTCCTCCCTGCATCTCCATCCTCAATCCATGTATATGTATTATATATGTATATATATTATATATGTGGCATCAATCAAAGAGAGCAGAGAGCAAAGCTCTTTTTAATTAAAACACAGGCTACGCTGACATCGGAAATACATACGCTCGTACCTATAGGTACCACCCTCTCAACGATTGATTGCTGTATTGTGTAACTCAACTCCTCTCTCCAATCATCTAGCCTAGACTTATTCGATGCAAGCGAGATAATGTCCCTGCGTTGAAATCGAAACGCAGTATAGATATAACGCGTATGTAGTCGTATAATACACTAGTTTTTCTTTATCGCTTCTATATACAGGCTGATCCAGGTTAAGCAGTCCATATTTTCAGAGTATAGATCCATTGTGAAATTCCAATACTGAATTTCTTTTAACAAATAACAGTTTCTTGCTTTTTGTCTGATTGGTTGGAACTAAGCTATAGCTAGAAGTATGTAAGAAACTAGACTTTTATTTTCGATGCATATACGAAATTCATATCGAACAACGCGTTTAGACGTGATAAGCTGACCTAGCCGAGACTCGGTGCTGTTTAAATTCTACTGCACTATTATGTAGCTTGACGCAGAAAAGAAATGTACACAGCATGTTAGAAATTCTACCTCTTGTAGGCGGTGTGGCCTATAGGTAGGTATAGCGGCGCAACTCTCTCGCACACGATATTACCGGGGCTTCTTCTTATTCTTATTCTTATTCTTATTTCTTTTATTTTTACATTAGTTCCTCGATGCCTATGCTACTCGCGTTGCATTGATTTACGATCGAGAATACGAGAATCAGATGGGAGGCTCGTCTCTTCGCTTTTGCCGCAAGTAATAATTCCGCGTTTTACCCAATCGAGGATTGAATTCGAACAATTTAAAGAACCAGGTGGTCGCGGCACTTGATTAAAGTACGACGAGTCTGTCCTCTATATTCTATAATATGATAAAACTGACTGTTCCACACGTTTCCTCATACACTATACTCGATCATCTCTGTTTACTTTTACGCACGCTAATCTTTACTCGTGTTAATAACACACATTCAGTTGAAAAATGTACTAATACACCCGACGGATAGTAATATGGTATCTTCGAACATGAAGTTAAATGCCCTGGGGTGTTATAGTTCTTCGATGACACATCAGTGCTTACGTACGTATACTGCATGGTATGGTATAATTTGTAAACACATAATAAATTTAGGACATTGTACAGTTATCGCGCGAGGTTTCCGATTGCTCTGACTAGTCTGATATCCTCGAATTTCTATAAATATTTAAATAAACCGGCTAATCTCAAGCGAAAATTAAAAGAAAAAAAAAACTCGTTACTGTGCTACCTCTGTATATCTCTCTCTAAAACTCGCCGAGGAATGTTATGTGGCTGGTGCTGGTGGACCAGGTTCACTGGGTGGTCGAGAGGTTCGCTATTAAATACCCTACTAGTTGGTTAACGAAGAACCAACAGCCTCCAACTCCGTACCTTATACCCACCTATGCTTTTCCGAGAATTTATTATGTCAATGCACTTTCGGAGCGCAAGCACGTCAGTCTGAGCCTGAGCAGTATCAACAACAGGTGGTAAGACCTAAGAGACGACCACTCGTGGTCGGTAGGTAGGTACTACTGCCTACTAATTAACTGGTGAATGATCTTAATTGTACGAAATTTTGCGTATAGTTTATAGTTAAATTACAATTATCATACCTTGAAAAATGATGTCGAAAAATTTCAGCTCCGCAAGTATCCAGCAGGTGAAAGAAAAAGATAAATAAAAACTCGTTTATGAATCGTTGACGTTAAGCTGGTATAAATCTAGTGTGGAGTAACTGTAGCGTAGGTTATTGCAGTTTTAAATAAATATTTAACGAAAGATCAACGGAACTGTGACACTTCTCATCGGGGATATGTACACGCCACTGTTTTTACTACGGCAATCACCAAGGCAGGTATCACGCACTTGTGCTTATTTGTTGTTCACTGAACACAGATTCGATACGATACGATACGATGCGATGCGATACGATACGAGACGGTAGGTATTGTTACATGCCAGTTAACTGTTAGTACAATTATTATTTATCCGGTTTTTAAATCTGAGACTAAACACACGCACGTTACGACGGCTAAACTGCATTTATAAACACGAGACTTACTCGGCTGCTGGGAAGCGAATGCGACATAAGAAGTCCGTTCCAGGTCCCCGATGTTTTAGGTTGACCGCCCGCGTTTGCTCAAACCTAGGACGCCTCTGCAGGGAAATATGGGAACTATGTGGTAACGCGATGTACTCTGACGTTATTGAAGATCGGAGTGTTCGCCGGTATCATATCGGGGAGGTAATTACATGCTGATACCATATGAGGCAATCGTCATGTTTGTACGTTCGTTTTACCGACTGTAGCTATGTACAGTCAGCCAAAGCGATCCTGACGCACCGTCGGTAAGGTGATCGAGCAACCGTACGGTACACGTTGATACACGTTTGTTTTTAATTGTTTTCAAGACTCGAAATCTCATTCGTGAGCGTGAAAAGTCACCCACAGCTGGAAAGACTCGACAGAGTGACTGTCCAATCCCTCACTAGAGGGTTTCTCTCAGTTTACAATTTGAACTTGTTGACTTATCCGTTTGGTGCTGTCATCTTTCGAACAATTAAAACACCCGAGGAGCTGGCTTGTATTTGAACTTCGATAGAGAAGACCACGCGATAGGAAAGGCGAAACAAAAGTTCTAGAAACTAAACCTATGTCAAACCGCAGTTGCATGCAACTTTTTCTTTCCTTTTTTTCATCTATAATATGTCTAATGGCTTCGATACACCCTTTCAAATTATCGACTTAAGATTCAAAATCTTATACCCACGTCAGTATAATATTCGTTAACAATTGCTAAAAATATGGTAAGGTCAAGAGTTCTTGACGGACACTTCACTCCATGCGGTAGCCTCCAGCCATCTTGCTTTAGGCTCGCATTTTTGATTTCCCTTGGGGATTCCCTGCCGGATAAAAGAGCTTTTGCAATAGCTCCTACCCTCCTCGTATCTCTCAATTTTTCTACGTCGAATCCCCAGTCTCCTTCAACGTTCAACGTTCCATAGCAATCCCAGAACACTTCCCGATGCATTTGATTTCCCGGAAACTGTGTCCTGATGGACGGCTTCGACTCGGCAAAAGCGTCTCACTACAGAAATACGCGTGGGGGGATTACATCAGATTATAGCTTCGATAAACGTGGAGCTCTTCCGCGATCATTTATTTCTAGGGCGGTAGTTTCCCTGAAATAATCTTCGAGCATGTAGTATATTCCTGCAGCGCGTCACTACTCGCATTTATTATTCATCCAGATTGCCACAATTACTATATCATACGTTCTTATATTTTTTTATTTTATTTTTTGCCTGATCAGATGATATGGTTGATTGTTGTGAATATGGTTGACGATTAACTAGATAAGTAATAAATTAACGAGTACTTCGAATCGTTGGGAGAAAGTTTTGCATTCATATACCTTTGGATTCTCTGCATGTTAGTTTCGAAGTGGACTATTGTTCGACAATCAAAAATGTGCTTGCAAAATTCTACTGTACTTTAAGCAATGAAGATTCACGCAAGAGAAAAAAATGTTTATCGTATATTTGAGTGGATGTGGCTTTGATTGATTATCCGCAACTTTCTATGCTGCATTTCTCGTGTCGCATAACTAGGCTATGTAATAACAGACCATCTATCATTCGAGATAAGCTAGAGTGCTGTGATAATTTACCTGCAATTCATTAGTCATTAAATAGTTTCGTTCTTTTATTTCAGAACAGAATGCACACTGTTTGTGTTTCTTATCGATTATCACACGTCTGTGTATATAACTCCAGTTAATAAATACCTAATATTAGAAAATGGTTTTCAAACGGATGATTTGACCAAAATCGCGAAATAAATTTTAGTATGGGATTAAAGCTTCGGAATTTAACAGCGACGTAAATTTTTTCAAATTACATCTATACTAATGAGCCGCGGAAAAGTTTGAACTGAAAAGCTCAATGTCTGTGAAGCAGGGAGCATTTTGATTACGTTTCCAATATAGAGGTTTCGAGAAGCTACCTGTGTCGCAAATTTCGAGTTCCTCAGTTCAAACTTTTCCAGTCTGTTTGTGGATATAATTTGCAGACACAAACGTAGTTTTCATTCCAAATCAGTTCATGTTTTCTTTGAGTGCGAATTCTTTACAGTATTGGCTAAGTCATCTCTATGGTCCCCCCTCAAACGAATAAAATTAATCAAAATGATACAGATAAGCATTCATCGTATCCCTTTATCACGTATCCCACTAAAGGAATGGTACCTTCCCTCGAACAAAATTTGTCATTGTCGCTTTCAGCGCAATCGTTAATATCAGAATTGTGATTAGCTAGGGTGATGAAGGCTGCTTTCGGCCTCTTGATATCTGAATCGTACAATCGTGATCTTCATCCAATTTTCATCAGTGCATTAATCTCGAATTGTAATATGGTATATGGGTGCGAATTTTGAGGGGCTGAGGCAACCCTCAACAATCGATGACGAACCATAACATTTCATACATATTCCGGGGAATGTTTCTGTGGTCGAAAATTAACTTCATTGAATTGTGAAAGTTTATCACCAATTATTGGAACGTTATTTTCACTATGGGTAGTTGAGTGAACTGTTGATTGAAAATATGTCTCGGAGGTCCGCCGTTTTGACCGAGTGGTGATCAAACGTATATGATGATCAAATAACGATCTGGCAACACCACGCATGTAATTCTGGACTCCGCAGAACCACCAATGTGTAATTTATCCGGAAAGCTATAAATAAGATTGAAAGGCATCCGCGATATTGATCTCTGATCGCGCCTCTATAAGCTTCGGCGTTCTTGGAATGTCGCTTATCAAGTATAACCTTCGGCCTTGGGCAACTACAGCCCCCAATCCGCGGTCACCCTCGTCGTAAGCCCCATAAAAATACCAGACGTCCCATTCGCTCCGCGAAACCACCTTGACGAGCTCAAGGATCCCCTAGACCTGACTCACGGATCACAGGCACTTTCCTCAATTTTCTTCTCGTTTTTTCGAGAATGGAGACGGAAAATTTGACAAAATGATGAAAAAAAAACCTTTCAGATTTCAATCTCCGGCAATTCGAATCGCTTAGGCCAGATCTCATATCTCTGCAAATACATCGTCTGAGTTATATTTGCGTGGGATAATTTTTTCGACACAAATTTTTTCAGCCTGCAGAATGTTGTCATCATCATAATTGCATAGTTTCTGAATATCTTGATAATTTTCGATGGTCGCATACGGCATAAAATGTAGGACGAAAGCACAGCATGTGAAGGATCGTGTGACCCCACAATGGGCCGCTAAGAACTCTGACTGATAAGGAGTCGGAGCCAGACACATCAACTCGTATGTCATGGCCAGCAACGAGAGTTAATTTTGCAGTAAAGAATTCGCTCCTACTGGTGAAGCAATTTGAATATTTACGGCGTGGTTGTGGTGAAAACGTGGAGTTTATTTGGCTGCTTCGTGGAAGCCATGTCAACCGCGGGAAGTTCGCTTGCCTCTCTTATTATTTGCTTGTGTGGCACGCAGAACGCGTGTAGATATTTCTATATATATACACTCTATTTTTGGTTTTTTTTTCAAATTTTTTCTCACAAATACTTCGAGGCATTTTATTTCTTGTAATAAAACGTGAGATAGTATAGTCGGCAGAAGGCAGCACCTTCCTTTACTCCAGGTAATTTCTTTCACCCCAAAAATTCACGAGGGTATGAGTGTCAGCCAGGAATGCCTCCGTCAAATTCCTGACGCCTCGCTATCGGTCAGACTCATCTGAAGTAATTACACGCCCGGAAATTCTTCAATTCCAAAGACTTTACCGACACAAATTAAAGGCGAGTCAAGGAGTTGTCTTGCTGATTATATCTACCATTTTTTTCTTTTATCATTTCATTTCATTTTTTATCTTTTTGCGCCAGACTTAATAACGGCGAAACTATACTCGAAGCTGAAAACGACCGTTAGCAGACAAAGATCACGTGATAATTCATTCTTCAACTTTCAATATAATCTCTTCATTGAACTACAGTTGAATAAACAATACAATAATATTCATTCCGTTTTTCATTTTCTAATAACTCGAATGACAAGAAGTTTTTCATCCCAATTGGGTCTGTTTGATGTCTTGGGTCTGTTTGGGTCTGATACCTGACAGAAAGAAAAATTGCCACATACTCGACGAAATTTGAATTTCAGTTTTCAAATCGGTGGTTCCATCGATTTATCGACATTTTTTTCTTCAAGATTGCGAAGAAAGGAACGGCCGCAAGTAGAACTGTTTGGTTGTTGTGCAGAATGCAACAAATTTTGCAAGAGCTGCCCGATGGGCGACAATCTCATCACTCTTTATTTTTCCAGCAACTCAATTTCTTGTATACCAAACTATTGTTCTATCAACGTGTATAAAAATATACTCACTGACTTGAACGGAGTGAAAATGACCGTTGACTGTAGCCTCTTTGTGAAGGAGAACACAGGTTGTTTCACGGTATGTATGAATAAATTTGCCTGTCAAGTGCATCTGTTGTCGTGAGGTCATTTACATTTTCTGATGGCCCACACGAGCTTTCACAATGTGTTTGGTGACGGATAGTTAAGGGATTTGTTGGCACCCTTGCCATCCGCAGGGCGAGATTAATACACTGATTTGCAATTCTAGTAGTTCTGTATATATATGAACAAAAAATAAAAAAAAAAAAAAATCAGAAACAGCGCACGGCGTCGTATAGACGAAGGACTAATAACTCGTAGGAAATAAAAGCCTTATACTGTAATATCCTCGATAAAACGAACCGCATGAGGATGCGAAGTAGGTATCGTTAGAAAGCTTGTCTCGTTCTTTGGCTACTTAAGGAAGCATTTCGCGTCCAGATCTAGATCCAGATTCAGATCCAGCGAAGTAAAAAAACTCATCTCCCAGAAAGTTGAGGTCAACAGGTTGTCGGCCACGTCGTAATCTGTGGCCCTAAATAAAGCTGTGTGACCTTATCGTTGGGATTTCTCGCAGTATTTCATTTATTCGTTATTTTTTTCTTTTCACCTCATTTTCTTTTCATCAGTTTTCTCCTTTTCTGAGCCAACCCCGATTCTAAGGCTGCTGTCAATTCGCGATTAATGTTACGACGCAGATTTGCGACACTTTGCTAAATCAGCCGCTGCACGGTGTGTCAAGGCGAGTCTAGTGACGTAACGGCGTCTGTCTGGACGCTTGCGAGAGGCCAAGAGCCAGCGGCTTGTACCTATCTAATGAAATTGCTGCTCCCAAGGAGAGCTTGCGGAAATCTGGGGAGATTTGAAGGATGAGCTCACAGCCGCTGTTGGGCGTAACAATTACCTATCCAACTAGTCACCGGCTACATAAGGGCCGAGCGAACGTCCCTTTTGCTTTTCGGCTAGTATTAGTATAAGCGTCGCAATTCTTGAAGAGAATCAGATTAGACGAGCGTCAAATTCTTTCCGTATTTAGATAAAAAAAAAAGATGATCATTTTCAGTATTATAGATATTTCATTGCCGTAAGTCAAAGCGAATCGTGAAATGTCATTGCCTTCACCAACGTGAGCCTGCGCGTATGGAAGCCGCATTCGGGTGCGCGTGTGCAGTTGCATATCTCTGAAAGGTGCAGTGCCGCCTGACCTCACGCGGTCATTGAATTATAAAATTATTAATCCGCATTCTGTTTCTTCTTTTCTATCACCATTTCAATCCACACTAGAAAATTCATTGTGTTTAATTATGATATGATCGGTGGATTTCATTCGCGAACGACAGGTACGCGCTTCAACTATAAGATCTTAATCTGGATTACGAGGATGATCATACAGAACGAGTTTCTACTTTACTCATATGTCTGCTCCGCGTTGCAGAAGTTGCGAATTCGCTAACCTTCAGCAACCGTCCCTCCAATTTCACGCACAACGTAGTCGATTTCGCGCGGGCAACCCTCTGCGCAAACAGCCGCAGATAATCAGGACTGTAAACGAAACGATTTAGAAATGTGTTCAGATCGAGATTGCGTAATAGAGGCATTAGGCAAAAACGGGACAAATGAAACGAAGAAAACGCTTGAATTTCATGGAGGGTTTTCTTAAATTTTAACTGTCTGGTTGACTCTTCCAAAAATTTCACAAATTCTAGATCAAAGTTGATCAAAGGATATCTTGGTGTTAAAGCAACCCCTCGATCTTCTAGGGTCTGCATCCGATTACCAAGGAAAGATTTTTTCCGCGAAAATGATCATTCGCTGCAGAGATACGTAAAATGGGAACATGGCTATGAGCCGTCTAATGGCCAAACGAACTTCCGGTCTGGTCTGAGCCGAGGTCATGCGGGAGCAGGGCTGATCAAAGAAGGTCAGCATCAAAGGAAAGCTGGAACAGAGTTTGGATCTGTCTTATCAAGGCCAACGGCTACATTTCACGCTACAGCGATAAGCTTGTTCAAGATATACGTCTACGTCTCGCGAGTTTATTTAATCTTGCGAAAAATATGAGGTCAAAGTCGAATTTTATTGGTCAAAAGAAATTCAAGGAACTTATGCAATTGGACGGAGCGGATTTGAATTTACACACGCCTTTCATCAATTCCGGTAAAAAAAAAAAATCCGCAAGCTTGCAAATATTTAGATACATTTAGTCGATGTAGCTTGCTTGTATACATTTGTGGTATGGGTAGGCATAGGTGTATTAAACAGTCAATCAAGAGTCTGGAAGTAATTTTTTATTTTTTTACTCCTTCCTATGAAAACCAATAAGCTGACAATGAATGAATAGCCCTGCATCGTGCAGGAATTCGATACGTAAAGAATAAAGGAGGGAAATTAACACTCGCGTACCTCAATTCTATCTAGATAAATTTTGAAACGCGCCGGTTCAACGACCCTGGTAAAACGAGGGAGCATACCTCGATTTTTAACCTTTGTATGAAAAATAAATTCAGAAAAAGAAACAGCCTTCCTTTGTTCTAACGTAAATCAAAAAATCTACGTTCGTCTCTTCATAGACGTACCTCATGTTGTAGTGTAACGAAAGTAGACAATCATGTCTTGTCTGTTACTCAACTGACGTTTGTAGCATCGAAGAGCCTTTAGCTATAACCTAAATGAGGAAAAGAGGCGTCGCGTCGGTGGCGTCGGCGGCGACGGGTTAGTCACCGCCGAGCATCGCTCGATCGATCGTCTCCACGCTTCGTTGGTTGGGTAGGACGGGGGCGGACGGGGAACGAACATAGAGTTTCCCTCGCTCCTTGTCGGTATAAATGGGGGGAAACTAGGGTGCGGCGAAGAGGGACGCCGGGACGCCAGGACGCCGGGAGTAAGAGGGGATGTTTCAGTTCAGGGTAGTATATTGGTGGGGGTATCAAGCTGAGTCACGCACATCTGGCACGGCGTCGCCATTGCTTCAAATCCGAACCGAAATGCTACCACCCCGCGTAATTTTCGTATAGATGTATAGAGTCGTCGGCAGTTTCATCACCCCGTAAGAATAGGGGTTGACCGTTAAATTCTCCGTACAAGAGAATACGTCAAACTTTGTCTACGCCGGTCAATCTGCAACACATAGAGACTCCAGCTACCTCTATCAGACAAATATTCAACTAACGATGGCTGACGCTAGATTTTATGCATTTTATGTATTTTATGCATTTTATGCCACGTGCGATTAACGCATCTCTACTTTTCTTCTTTCCATCTTTTTTCACAGACGCAGGTTTATTTTTCTGAAAGATCTGGGTTTTCTGAATGTGCAAAATGGTGATTCGTATACACCAAAAATCAAAACAGTTATCAAAAGCTGAAACTCGGTTCAACTTATAGATATAGCAATACGGTTGTATGCTGGTTTTCGAGGGGACGCGTAAGACCGTTAGATGGCGAAGTCTTCTCGCAACTAAGCCAGTTCGGGAGCTGGTGATAAGCCGGAGCTTACGATAGGTCGAAGGCGAAATAATTCAATATTTGGGTTGGCAGTACTGACGCTACAACTAAAAGCTTGGCATAGAGGTAGAGGGAATAATTTTGTTTCTAAGAATCCGATGAGAATAGATTAGGGTCTTTATTAACTCTTCTCACTCTCTGTGCTCATGAATCGTATGACGTAGAGACCCAGGAATTGTCGGGACATATCACATATTTCTGGTCGGTACAACGGAAACGAATGAATCCTGTTGTTTGACCAAATCGACAAAACTGCTCGTCTGCGCGGTCGAGTTTATAAAATGGTTTGGTTGATTCAACGAATTGGTTTTGTTAATTTGACACAGTAAATACGGTTGATTTGGCAAATCGGTTCTGTCGAATCGACCCCGTATACGTGTTGTCGATTAAACTGAATCAGCCGGCAAAAAAAAAAACAAAAAAAAAATCGTCAAAGCAAGAAACAAATTTTCACCTTCGCAAAAAATTTGGTTATCAATGGAAACATATATTTTGGTTGATCTGAATCGGTGGTGACATTATTCGAGAATAGATACCAAGCCATTATATAATTTTATTCACATATGCTGTATTACACATAGTATATCATATATGTATTATATAGGTATATTATATATGTATATTATAAGTAGTCAACAATAAGTGAGGTAAAGTAGTTTGAAAGTTGAAAGGTAGAATCGAGTGGTTGGCACTCTTGTCACCGGCAGCGAAGGGTTGCTAACGTGGGAACTTTTAACGATCTTCGTTGAGGGAGCGATTAAGACTACGAGAAATTCGATATAGTTACACAATATAATACAAACTGAAACACAGAATAGAACTGAATATGAAATATAAAAAGGAAAAAATATAAAAACTTTCGCAAACATCTACAGGCTATCTACAGGCTAGGTTTAAGTAGTAACGTGGAGTGAATAGTCAGACAGCGCGTGAGTTAATGTACTTCAATAATTGAGTATGCAGTAGATTTTCAGGGTGAAAACGATGAACAATATTCATCGATTGATTGACAATTCTTCAAAATGAATAAGGACAATATTTTCCGCAGTCTCAAAGCGGAATTTTGAAAAATCGTTTCGAGAGTTATAGTTGAAGACAAAATTCTATCTCTACCATGCAAGATCTTTTGTTGATTTGATTTCCTTTTTAGATATTCTATTAACGTCTTGACCGGGGTATTTTCGATACCGTTGTTATGCCATGCGAGTAAATCAATATTTCATTTTTCTCATGTTATTCTTACGAAACGAAAACCTTCGATAGTGATAATATATCATTACCGGAATAGAATTGGACACGAGCGGATGACGCTTGACTTTTTTTTTGTTTTGTTTTTTTTGCGTTTTGAAATAATAACCGCGTGAACGAATACGTATAGGTACATAATTGGAAATAGGAAAAAGACGGTGAAAGAAAGAGAGGGGAACGATAGTTGACAGTCAATTAAAATGTGAAAGAATTTCGTTTTTCAGTTTGTCAGGGTGCAGCGGTTAGATGTAATTTGAATTTTTTCCACCTAACGATTCACTGTGATCATTATTTCACGTTTTTTTATCTCCATACATGGAATATACATACGTGACTGTATTTCCCAACCACAAAGGTATCTGTATTCCGGTGGTTGAATTCGCGCGTGCAACAGGTACCTACCAGCGAAGAGAGTGTAATTTAGGTTGATTCTCCGTTTAACGAAACCGGAGCTAACGATCAGTGAACAAAAAACGTTTAAATTCATGTCACTGTCGAAACTCGAAATTTACGAAAGTAAATTCTGATTCCCGGATTCGCGGCCGGGAAGAACGAAAATTATTATATGGAGAAAAAATTCGGGAGAAATCGCTCCCCGAAACTTTTTCGAAGCAAGGCTGGCTTTTCACAGGGCTCGAAGCTTCGATCATTACAATCCCCACCTCGAGTCAAGCCACGCCAATGTCATTGTCCGAGACCCTCGCTTCGATTGGATAGAACGCTCCCACGCCTGGTATAACCTCGCGTTTTTTTTTTATTTTCCTTTTTTATTTTTTTTATTTCTCTCCTTTTAGTCGGCCCTCTTCTTTGCCCTCGGAACCCCAGCTCTGTCAAGAGCCGCCAGCCAGTCCCCCACGCTTATAATCGCAATTGAAAATATCGGCGCGTGCCTAAAGCTGAAGAGAGATGGAAGATAGGAAAAAAACGTGGCTTAATAATGGACGACCAAAGTCTATCCAATACTCTTTCGTGTTAGTGTGAGAAATAGTATGTGAATTTCCGATAAACACTAATGTAAGAAAATAAGTAATCGGGTACTCGATGCACGGTGAAAGGCTGGCGAACGAAACCTTTCCACTGCACTTCCGGAGGGTTAAGAGCTTTATTAAATGTCGGAAAATGTGTAAAATCATATTCACGATCGTGGCTTAAAAGGATATTTGCTTTTTTATTATTTTAAAATTTACTCTCATACTCGTTGCAACCTTCGCTGCCACTCTTTCCACCCCTGAGAGCACATCACTTTACGGAAATCCTATAGTCTGGCGAGTGAACGTACGGTTTTCAATGAAACACTCATGCGCTTGTATAATCTTAATTTCGTCATTTTTCTCAGAAGTGTTAATTAGTTTGAACAAAATCTGTTACTCTTTCGGTTCTTTAAGCGCACAAGATCAAAGAACTTTATACTTACCGATAGGTGCTGAAGCCTTCACACCCTTTCTTGCAATTTTGTTGTACACACATGGGTATATCCGGTTGAATTATAATGATTTTCGATTTGATGTGACGGAAAACAAGTTTGCAGACTTGAATACGAAGCATATCTGAGTCAGAATGAAAATTCCGAATTCCGGAGCCCCTCTGAATCCTAGGATCTAGAGCGGTCCAAACCATAAATATTTACATCATATCTATGTCCAAAGTAGAATTTCAAAAAGCTATTTTGTGCCTAAACCCGCTCAAAACGTACATAACTCTGTGGTTTAGGAGAAAATCAACATTTCATTACATGCACAATCCTATCATCAAATTCTGGTTCGTCACTTCTTCTGAAGTGAGAACTTGTTGAACAAAACTAGAATTTGTTATTCTGAGTCGTGTACTTATGTTACCGTGTTATATTATATTCGAAATAATTTCCTATGAAACTTTAAATTGAATGTTTGAATCGCTAATATCACGAAATTCGTTACCATATAAGTTTAGAATTAATTGAAAAGTAAATGTGTATTGCGAGAGGGCAATAATGAATAGCTATACGGTTTTTACGTGGAAATGAATAATTATTCAAACGATTTCTGAGTACATGCGATTCTTACATTTTTATCGGACAGATTCAATTGTGAAGAGAATTATTTGCCGGCGTGAAAATTTTTATGAGAACGAATGGTAATTAGGCGATATCTCTTACACCCAATTTCGTAACTTGAATGAAATTTATTGAATGTTTTTTGCCAATTTTCAGTTTTACAATATTAACCATCGAGGAAACCCAACAAAATTGTGAAATATAATATACATTCATTCATGTATATATGAGAGAATAAACCGTATTACTTACTGAATTCTGTTTTATGGACGTGTCGAGAAACTCTAGTCTCACGTAGATACCAGGTACATTATACATACCTTGACAAGATAATGGAAACTCTGCAGCTAGTAAATTCATTTAGACTAGGTAGAGATGCGGGGGCGAGAGTCGCGCCAAATACACTTGAAAGATGTCGAGACGAGCGTGTTCTGCACGCAGTAACTGGAGATTAATATTTGCAGAGGAATTCCTATATCTAAGAATCTGTTGGAGGATTTACAGGATGAGGATTCGGGCAAATAGAAATTACTGCAAATTGATCACTTTGACGCGGTATTATACTGCAAGGTATTGGGATATTATGATGAAATAAGTAACAACGCTGAAGAACATGTCCTTTTTTTTTTTTTTTTTTTTTTTTTTTGAAGCAAACAAAATACTTTATTGTTAGATATTATTATGGTACAGTACGCGTAGCCCGTGACACATTTAAAAACAGACTATTTAATTGTAATATACCTAAATAAATAGCCCTTTTTTTTTACCTTAATAACCAACCTTGATATGACAATCTCAATTTTTAACATTTTCAACCATTTTCTGTCTCTTGGGTAAAAGCCAATCGTAAAATCGTTATCGATATCGATATCATGTAACAGGGACTCTCAGTTCTTTTGTTTTCTCATCCAAAATATGTGGGAAAGGGGGACGTTTCTTTCTTTCCTTCTTTCTTTCGTACTTTTTTTCTTATTTTTTTCTTCTCTTTTTTCTTTTTTTTCTGAACAATTTTTTAAAAGCTACATTCCTCATCACGATTACTCATTTTCTTTAGATTCGGAAGTATACCTAAGCATGGATCAGAGCCGGGGCGATATGGTCCTTTACAAATAATAACAAAAGTAAAATCACCTACTACATCCGGACAATGAAAATGAAGAGAAGACAAGATAACATATATGCATAATACATGTATAGATATACATATATTATAATATATGCCGTATGCTTATGTCAAGACTGAAGAATATACGTTCAAACAATGGAAACTACGATTCCGAAATATTTTTTTTCTCCATTTCCCTTGTCTGGTTATTTGTTGGGTTAATGTTTAAATATTTTACTTCTTTTTTTTTTTTTTTTTGGTCATTCGCACCAAGTTATAAAAATATTTGCACCAGCCAATCTCGGGTTTGACGGACAACAGGCAGACAGACAGACAGACAGACAGACAGACAGACACGAGTCGAGAATGAAAAGGAAAAGAAAAAATAGAAAAAATAGATGCGAGACATCATGTGTGCACCACAGTATACGTTAATTTTATGAAATATAATGATTTATGGTGTATATGGCCCGAAATCGCCCCAGCTTTTACAACATATGGATGATTTTCACATCCGTTGTGTATATGTATGTATTTAAGGTATTATAAGTAGAATAACGAGATTGGGGGAGGGGGCGGGGGGGGGGGGGGGGGGGGAAATAGGTAACATTCTACCGAACAAATTTCGATATAGATCCATACTTTCGTTATAGCGTTAACAGCGTCATGGTGACTTGAATGTGATTGAAAAGTTCCAGGATTCGAGTCTTTTCAATCGTATTTCTAGTTATTTGTATCATCAAATTGTTTTTTTTTTCTTCTTTTTTTTTCTTTCTTTCTTTCAATTAATACGAACATTATTATTCTTATCCTTATCATTATTATTTTGTTGTTGTTGTTGTTGTTTTTGTTGTTGTTCTTATTTTTGTTGTTATGTATAATATTCTTCGTATGTACTTACGAGACCTATATAATGGATATAGTGGCACAACCTACAATAAGTCTACGTCACAGGGCAACATCTCGCAGTACAACACAGCACAATCATTGTCGTATCATTAATTCATATATTCAATAGGTTTACGTTTAATAATATATTATTCATACCGTATCAAGTTTAAATAATAGAATATTTTAATAATATATATAATATTAAAATTGACCTGATATATTCTATTGACTAGGCACACTTAGTTCATAACAAGGAAAAAAAAAATTGTTTTTTTTTTCTTTTTTTTTTCTTTTTTCTTTTTTTTTTTAATCTCTCTCTACGTCACTCACAAGTTATTATACGTACGCAATTATCAATTATCAATTATCAATTCAATTCAATTCAATGTTTTTACAATAATAATAATAATAAATTATTATTATTATTATTTAATATTATTATACCTAATAATATTATATGGTATTGTTATAATATTATCATTCAAGGTATATTATAGGTATATATAATAATAATCGTATAATAATTATAATAATAATTTCCTTAATGACTACGCCTCTGTTTTTCGTGTTTTTCTTTCTTTCTTTTTTTTTTCATTTTTTTTTTTTTTTTTGCTTTTTCTTTTTCTTTTTTTATTAATTACGTTTTATATCAATAATATTATCATCCCTTATCGTATTATGGAAAAATAGAAACTTCTGACAATAAAAACCAAACAAACGTGAATAATGACGCCTATAGGGGTGGAACTGGGTGCGCGAGTCCGTCATTCAAAAACATTAAACTTCTATCGTTTTATTATACATATCAATATTATATTATTAAATATATTATACGCCTTGGTTTTGCGAGATGTTAATAAAAAATATCTATAGTTAAGCCATTGAGTACCTACACTAATAAGTGAATATTTGTCGTTTTTCTTTATTCTTTTTTTTTTTTTTACAAGAATCAATTTTCACCCACAACAGTGCAGTTGTACTTGATGGTAACTATTCTTCTCAAATGCAGTTTTTTTTTTCTCTCTCTCTCTCTCTCTTTTCTTAGTAACAATTTAATTTCTTATAAACATCTAGCATATTGTGACCAATAACATTACACATGATCAAACTTATTGAAAAAAAAAAAGTAAAACACGTAAACACATTGATTTGGGACAAAACACACCCAACTTCCTATCCCTACGACATATGCTTAACCATTTACATGATTTTTTTTTCTTTTTCTCTCTTTCATATTTTATGCCTCTCACGCATCCGCAACATGTGCAAGTTTATTGATTCATCGTATAATATGTATAATAGTTAATTCTAATCACTGCAGCTTACACATTACATCCGTTTAATAAATACGTAGGTCCTTTACATATGGTTTGACTTCACAGTTTTTTTTTTCTTTTTTTCTCTCTATTTTTTCGTTTCCTTTTCCTTTTCACTTATTTTTTTATTTTTATTTTTTTTCTCGTTTTCATCTTCATTATACATGAGCTTTCAACATCAGCTAGCATGGAATGTACAAAGATTTCGAGTTCTTCAATCAAGAGTAAATTGGCGTTGGATAAAACAAACAAGGGTGAAAAATACGTTGTACTACTACGCAGCTAGGGGTGGTGTATTTTTTATTTTATTTTTTTCTTTTCTCCCTTTCTGTTTGTTTGTTTTTTTTTTTTTTTTTTTTCTGAAGGGGAACGAGAATGTATGGGAAAACGGTGAAAAGGAGAATTTAATTCCGTACAAATTTTGCCGAAATTAGACGATTTCTTTTCTTCGCGTTTTTTGTATCATGAATTTTTTTTTTGTTTTTTTTTTTTTTTTGGGCGCATATAAATAAATAAACTACAACAAGATACTGAACGTGACGGATTAACGTTCAGTATCGTATGTATATGATAGAAAAGTTATTTGGTGTGCTGCTAAATTGGTACGCCATGCTGGAAACAGATTTAACATTTTTTTTTTTCTATCTAAAATCCGTGAACGTTTTTGAAAGATACAAAAAAGATAATATTCTTTTTTATTCTCGTATAAATTAGCGAATTTAATTATCAACGAGATTTATACTCGCCTGCACTATAGTCAATATCAGTTTCCAGCTAAATGGCCTAGTAAATTCGATTTTAATTTGTGCATGTAGTACAGTATACTTAAATACATTGATTGTAGATAAGAATTAATACATGTATGTACATATAATAGAATAGATTAGAAATGCACAACACAACGTAAATCTTGAAACGTAACGCAACCCTAAAAATGTCATTTCATTTCATTTCATTTTATTTCATTTCATTTCATTTCAATTCAATTCAATTCATGTCATTATGTTTCATCTCGTTTATCAAGCGCAATATTTCGTTAATTAGAGTAAGTATAATTCAACGTACAAATATAATAGAAAAATATAATCAGTAGAAGAATAGAGATAGAAATAGAGTTAGAATTAATCGTAAGTAATTACTAATTATATAGTAATTACTGGAATGTCTATAGTCTCAGCTCGAAATGTATCATACTATAAACACCTTTTGCTGTAATCCATCAACAATCGGATTAAATTTCAAATTTCGATATACAGCGATTATACACCGTCCACGAATATAAGTATTTAGTTTTATATTTTAACATTTTCGAAACGCGGAAAACTTACACACGTATTCAAAACGAATTTCCCTTTGGTCATGGGAAATCCTAAATAATATCAACTAATGGCTGCCAAATATTTATATTACCTATTTTTGGACAAACTAGCTCGAGAAATGTTGGAGAAACAAAATAAAATAAAAAAATTAAAAATTATCTTCGAGCTCAGATACGATTATTTTCGTCGGGGGATGAAACGCGTGCGAGTCATTATTATATCTTGAAGCAATAAAAGAGGGAATAGTCCTTAATAGTGTTGGTATATCGTTTTTGTTATTTTCTCACGTTTAACTTATGTAATAATGTCCTTACCATCGACGTAACACTTTATTATTAACATTAATATTTAATAAATCTTAGACGTTAAATCGTTATCATTATCATTATCATTATCATTATCATTATTATTAATTTTTATTTTTCCTTACAATACAAAAATCAACTCTTCTGGCATGTTTTTTTTTCTTTTTTTTTTTTGTTTTATTCTTTTTTTTTCACTTTGGATTTTTCAACGCTTCGATTTATTTTCAACTTGATAAAAACGTATAACAGATTAAGATTTTTTTTTCTTATTCTCTCTTCATAATTTTTTCTTTTTTTTTTTTTCTTTCATTCTTCCCTTTTCTTATTTTTATTTTTATTTTATTTTATTTTATTTTGTTTCTTTTACTCTTTTACTTTTCAATTGGTGCGTCAACATGTGTGATTATTCGAAACCGACGTGACGTATAGGTATGACCTTGTCGTTAAAGAAAAAAAAATTTCTTTTTTTTTTTACTTTTTTCCCTCTCATTATCTCCTCACTTTACATATCGCTGTAATTATTAAAGCGTAACTATATTAATTTCAGAGTGTATTTAAGTTCATAAGGGATACCGTTGTACATGTTTCTGATCACGTACGAGAGACTACTCCTTTGTCGCAGACAACAAATTGCAATTCTGTTTTTTTCGAGTCGAACGGGTCGTTTGTCTCGTTTGCAGGAATGAAAAAATTCTGGACATTTTTCAGAAGGAAAAATCTCTCACACGCGTGCAGTAATCCACAAGTGCAATTCAAAAGTGTAGAAAAAATATTGGAAATAGTTTGTTCAAGTTTTCGAGTAAGATAACAGTCAGTCTTAGAGGGCGGTAGAATAAGGGTGAGATTATTAAAAAGTGTTTTGTGCAAATATATTGAACAAAGAAACTCTCATCGTTCAAAGAGGTATTGTTAATAATTCGATTTAAAAATTCTAAATATTCTGATATTTTTCTCATCCCTACTAGTATAACAAATAATTGATAACGTAATAAATTATCAACGCGTTTCGACATAAATCTAAAAAAAATTAAAAAAAAAGTTATCTACAAGCCAGCCTAATAAACTCGAAAGTCGTTTTTTTATGTGTTTACGAAAACTACCAAATCCAGGTAACTTATCTCGATGACGACTTCCGTTCGTATAGATCATTCTTGGTAAAGAAATAAAACAGAAAAAAAAAAAAAAAAAAAATCACGTGCACATATTATATATTCACTGGCAGAATGACTAGCGGCGTCAGCGTGGGAGATTCATAAGGAATAGGCAAAACGCAGAATTCTTTGATATAAATATATTTTTTTTTTCTTTTCTTTTTACTCTCAAAGAATGAAATTAGGGTTTTACTATACTACGTCCACTATTGCTAAGCTACACACTTGCTTGCGGTATATAGTAACAACTTGTGCCGCCTATTCTAATGAAAAAACATCTTACGACTCTATTATTTTTATATACATGAATAATACACATATCTATATGTAATAACATATATATACTATATAAATACCAATATTACATAGATATATGCGTATTAAACTTGTAAAACATGTATATATTTACGCTTAATTGAAAAAGAAGAAAAAAAAAAAAAAAACACGGGTAATAGTTAAGATTTAAAACGTAGACGAATGATCACTTCGTCATATTAGGGTCGCGTCTATTATTGGCCAGTACAATCGGTGGTACCTGCCTGACAATTCACATAGAAAAAATAAAATTATCATACCAAGAGCCCGAGGATTATAATATTGGACTCTTTTGATAACAAATTAACAAAAACATTACTCGTCGTTTTTACTTATTACCTATTATATCAGGATTATATCATTATAATAGTAATAATATATTATATTTTATATACCATGTTATAATATGTATATCTTGTTCAAAAACGGAATATAATATTGAAAGTTGATTGTTACCAAGATACATTATTATTTCCTGCGTATACCTATAATAATTATAATTATATCGGTTTTAAATTTTCACTCTACGAATTATACATATAAAATATAAATAAATTTCAGTTTATAAGTGAACAGATATTACACACTTCTTTTCTCGTTCAGAAGTCAGACGACCGCGAAGCGTCTCCAACCCATTGTTTCGTTTTAATCTCTTTGCCAGTTGCAATTAACGGCTGAGTTCCTATGGGCAATTTCCGTGTTAATTTTTCTCCTTTTTTTCTTTTTGTCTTTTTTTTTACTTTTTTTCTTTTTTCTTCTGTTTGTCATATTCAATTTTTATTTTTTTTTCCTTCTCGACAGACTTTATGGCCAATTGTTGAACGCGTTATTAAGCCTGGGAATTCTTAATACACATAAGAATACATTACAAAAACGCAGAGTGAAAATACCTGTGCCCATGTACCGTCTACCTATGCTCAACAGCCCGAACGTTTGCGGAAAACTATTTCGCGAATAGTTTTTATTAGCTTAAGACATGCGAGGAGAAAAATAGGTGCTCGATTCGAATTGATATATATACATGTATATATGATCATATAAGTACCTGTCCATTAGCAAATTGCAGATCACGTAATATTGAGTCGAAGGCTATTTCATGTTAGCGCTATAACCTTCATATATATAGAAGCAAACATTTTGGTTTTCGCTAATTTTTCTATTTCATTTTTTTAATTTCAATTAAAAACCAAGAAAAACGAGAAAAAAATAAAAATACTTATAAATCGTAAATTATTATTTTCTTTGACGCAATTCAAAACACCTGCAGGCCATTTTATGTATATAAATATATACCTATACGATATAACTCTACCAACATTGCAAAAGCGCTAAAAATACACGATATCAATTATTATTATTATCATTCGTATTTGATATATATATCAATAATAGACAAATTTCAATATATATGTACCTAATATTTTACGTTGGCGAAAGAAAAATTTTGATGAGAAAAAAAATATTATCAACGACGTTATACTTATCTATAACAATCACTTGTATATATATATATATATATATATATATATATATATATATATATATATATATTATACCTGACATTAATTTAATGATTATATATAATAACTGCGGTTGAATAAATGAATCTATAGAAGAATTGGCAAATATATAGATTTTCTATTTTTTTTTCTTTTCTTTTTTCATTTTTCTACTTTTCTCATTAAAAATGTAGTAATTATATCGTCTTCGGCAGGAATTTAATTGAGTCGAATTATTGTTTTTTTCAACGTTGTGAACGAAAAGAAAAAAAAGAAAAAAAACGAGATAAATAATTGTTAAATTTTTAATAATCATCGAATATGCATGTATAGGTAGAGCTTGCGAGAAATCTTTAAAGGCGCGAGAAACATTTTGACAAGTTCAAATATCGCAAAGAGATTTCATATAATATTGATTTTGAATTTACGTAACAGTCAATAATCAATAGATATATTCGTTATAAAACAGATATTATTTCAACCAATTATAATTACCTGACTAATTAACACGCGTTACACTAGGCTATATTTGTATATCTGTTGATCAGATAATAAAATACAAGAACAAATGTTGGTCTTTTTGAAAAACTGACAGACTCATGAGGATATATTATTATTATTATTATTATTATTATTATTATTATTATTATTATTATTATTATTTTATTATTATTATCATTATTTTCTTTTTTTTTCGCTTTTGGTCAATGACACTGTAGTAGATTAATTATTTGAGACGTGGTGTGCGACGGATTTTAGTTTGGTGTAATATACGTGTCTTCGAATATTTGAAGAGAAATTTATATGAAAAAAAGAAAAACAAAATAATTAAAAAAAAAAAGAAAAATAAAAAACAACGCTGATAATTAGTTTATTTCGATTTAAGAAAATTCAACATTCTCGCGTATTAACTCGTACTTTTTATAGAATTTCATTGATAAATTGTTATAAAGAGTACGTTACAGCATTGGTGTTCAGTTACAGTTCATTTCAAGAAGACCTAGCTAACACATTCACATGTTACGATATTATATATTATTCATTATTATTATTATTGTTATGTTATGTTATTATTATTTGTATTCTAGTATGAGGGTAATACTATTTTTTTTTCTTTTTTTTTTCATTTTTTTTTTTTTTAAATAATCATTTGAGTAATAATATTATTTATTATTATTTAGTATCAATTATTTATCTCATTAATATTACAGTTTAGTGCGTGCGGTTATAGCTTCTATTATATCAGTTATTAGGAGACGGTTTATATTATATTTATATAGTATGACGTCGCAGAAGAAGACTAGACTTAACAACATTGCATTAATAAACATCTCAAATATTTCATAATTTGTTTGTTTGTTTGTTTCTTTGAATATACCTAACTCTCTCTGACTTTTTTTTTCGTTTTTTTTTTCTTTTTCTTTTCTATTTTTTCTCCTTTCGTTTATAACAAAATTATCTTGATTTGCTGTACGTGAGTTCTGTATAATAATAAGTGTCGAGTTTTTAATTTTTCTTTTTTTTTTTCACTATTTTGCGATTGTGATTATTTTTATTATTATTAGTGTGCATGCATTTCATCTTTCGGCATATTTAATAATGTGTATAATTCTGATTAATTTATTTTCATTTATTTTATCCTGTTCTGTTCCATTTCCTTTTTTTTTTTTTTGCTTTTGGTCAACTACATTCAATTTTTTATTTTTTCCTTATAAAAAATATGAAATTTTCAAGTAATACACGTTGCTGGGAAAAAGAAACTTTGGAATTGCCTTCAATTCCTTAATCAACGATCGAAAATTTTCTGACCAATGAATATTGGTTCGTTTTTTTTTTTTTTTTATCTTTCTTTCTTTCTTTAATGATTGATTAAATTTTATTTCGCGCTATCGTAACAAATTGTATTCGATTGAAAAAACGAAAAAAAACTTAAACAGAAATGAATTCGATAACAGGGTTAATCTATTATTATTATTTATCATTATTTATTATTATTATTTTCATTTTTTCTTCTTCTTATTTTGGGCAAACATCATTTCAAACATCACAGTCCGTTCTATAGGATTGGGCGTTTCGGGCAAGATAGTCGTATTTTTTTTCCATTTTTTTTTCTCCTACCTTTGAAACGATCAATTTTTATAATCGATTACAGGAAATCTTAATAATTCCAATTTCAATATTACTATCATCTTCCTCAATACCTCTATACTCATTATCAATTCAACAACACGAACCGTCAATTCAATTCAATTCAATTCAATTCAATTCAATTCAATCATCTAACATGAGCAAAACGCAGTTAATTAAAAAATACAAACATTTTACAATACATTCAATAATATTATATAGTATATATCATATCAATAATTAATATTATCAATCATTAGTTGATTATACAGAAATAATGTTATCGTGGCGAGAAAAAACAGCTCTTTTTTTATTTTTTCATTATTTATTTATTTTTTTTTGTTTTTTTTCTTGTTTTTGTTTTTTTTACTGGTTATAACAATATAAATTTATTTCCATTGTCTTTGTTACGCGGCCCCAAAGTGATCTTTTTATTTTTTTTGTTTTTCTTTTTTTCTTCTCCCCCCATTAATTGTCTCTTAAGCATCTTAGCTTCATGTCTAACAATATATAAGCGATTCAACCCTTATATGATGAAGCGGTTGGTCGCATTCGTATATATAGGCCAAGAAAAAAAATTAAAAAAAATTAAAAAAAAAAAAAAAAAAACATATTTCACTGTATCACAGCGTATGTACTGCGTTATCCGAAACGTTTGCTATAAAATCCCGCTGAATAATTGAATATATACCTTATTTATATATAATGGAATTTTTTTTTATTTTTATCTGCATGCGCTATGAGTTCATAATATACACGGGTGCATCCGCATGTTTCGAATAAGTTTTCCCACCCACTTATATTTGACCCGTTATATTGTTCAATTGATTCGGTCCGAAATTATTTTCGCAAAAATATATATTTCCAACAGTTTGATTTTAATCCTCGCGGAAAATATAGAAACGTTTTTTTTCTTTTTTTTTTTCCTTTTTTACATTCACTATCCTTTTCACGTACATACGTTTCTGGAAATTTCGGATGTATCAAATTTTTGTTCGCGGTATTATATATTATATAGACCCTGCAGTAAACTTTGAATACAGTGCAATAACTCGCAATTAGTTTCCGCGTTGCGTCACTTTATCTCATTTAAGTGTATGATACTCATATATATATATATATACACATAACATATGTAAGATCTATCGCATATGTATAACTCCCACGCAGTCACTAACAACTAATAACTAATATGACAATAGATAACCCCGCCGATAATACGTCGAACACGTAAAAACTACAGTATAGGTATAGGTTTTAGGTAGTACTATTAAATATTAAATTTTACCTAATTAATCTTTAGTTTTAGCTCGAAATGGGTAAAAGTCTATTTAAGTAGAAAACTGGCATGTGGCTATGAAACGTTGTTTTTTTTTTCTTTATTTTATTTTTTCATTCTTGTTACTTTATTCTTTTATAACTTACTTTTAGTCATCATTGAATATTTATTTTTTCTCACGTTTTTTCTTCCAACTTTTTTTGTTTTTTTGTTTTTTTTTTTTTGGTTTTGTTTTATTTGCATTTACATCGCGATTAAACAAACCATGGTCGCCTATAGAGAACCGTGTATGTAGTTAATTATTTTTCATAAATGTTTCAGTTTTCAAGGTTTCGTTTTGATGTTCCCTAGATTAATTGACATGAAGATACTTATATACTTTTCGCAACGCATACTTATTTTTATTTTTTATTTTTAATTTTTTTGGTTTTTTTTTTAATTTTTTTTAAATTTTATTTATTCAATCAAAATTACGCCACTGACTAGCGCCACGTTTGAATATTCAAAAATATGTTCCTCTTCGATCCTATTATTATAGCGTGCCCCCAATACCATATATATATCTATATACACCTATATATATGTATACATTTCAGCTGATGATATAATATTTAATTTATTTTTTTTTTCTTTTCAAATTTTTATCTGCAAAGACAGGCTCTCAGAATGATTAGATTGCGCAGGGCCCTTGTCCGTGGAAAAAAAGATTTTATTGTAAATTTTGCAACACGAAATTGCATTAAACATTTATTCGCAATGATATCCGATAGCTGCAAACTGCGAAATTACCTATACCTCTGTGTACTCTGCTGCATTCTTACTTCCATATAATATGATCATGATAATACATATATATATAATATCAGGGATCGCTAATTCAGCGTTTATAAGATGGTTTATACTATATCAATGGCAATGTTATATATCAACGATCTCTAAATTAATTTTTTTTTTTTCTTTCCTACAAAATTCGCATTCTCTTCAAGTATATAAATATAATGGAAATAATTATACGCGGAACAGTAAAATTGCCAACATTATATATAATAATAATAATAATATGTTAATATATATATATGTATTAATTATGGACGCTACTGTACGCTGCAGTTGTACAAGCATTCATGTTGGGTGAAATTTAAAAAATGCCGCGTAAGGTTCGATTTTTTTGTTTTTTTTTGTTTTTCAATTAGTTGTTTATTTTAATATTTATAATTATATTGATAATGTTTTTTTTTTGTTTTTTGTTTTTTTTCTTTTCTCATTCAAGTCTGAATTTTTATAATAGTACATAAAACAGTATGGCGCAATTAGTTAGATTATACATATGGTAAATATATATCCTACAAATATTTCTGTTCCCAGGTTTTTTTTTTTTCTTATTTATTTTCAAAATTTAAAAAAATACATATATGACAATCCGACCTCACGAGGATAAGGATAAGAGATCTGACTTATAAACTCGCAATTTCTAACTATGTAAAACTTGTCAAATAACGCTCCCTTTTTCTTTCTTTTTTTTTTTCTTTAATATCCCCTAAAGTATTAATTAGTAGTTTATAGATATGAGTAGATTACAGAGTATAATTAGGTTACGATATTTTATCAATAGTGTTATCATTATTATTGGTATTCATTATTATTATTATTATTATTATTATTTTTATTATTACTATTATTATTATTATGTGTTAATTATATGTATACATACACACATACATATGTATATCTTTATATGCATATATGCGTGTATGTATATTAGTACTATACGCAATACGAAATAGCAAAGATTTAAGAGGCCATGACTAGACATTTAATCATAAGTACGCTTATAATGTAATAACAAGATGGCGGTTGGCTCGACGAAATGGCCGACAAAAACACTCGACTTACACGTTTACTTTCAATAAACCCTTATATACTTAATAAGTTATATTTTAAAACGCTCACAATTACAATACAGACATGGAATACTGGAAACTTGTAACATTACTTTACGTTAACCTTATTATTTTACTTTACTTTACTTTACTTTACTTTACTTTACGTCACGATACAATATACTGTTTACTCAACACATTGGCTCGCGCGCGCGCGCACGCGTTTTTATTCACGGGCTTTGTATAGCTCGAATTTATTAATATTTCGAAGAAGACTCGTAGGTACAATATCAACAATCTGAAACCCTCTCGTGTCCCCAACTAATTTGATTATTTTTTTTCTCTCTTTTTCACGTTAAATTAGTATTTTCTGAATTTTTTTTCTTTCTTTTTATTTTTGTGTTTTTTTTGTCGCTTTTGCATTTTTTTTTGCATTTTTTTTGTTTTTTGTTCTTCTCTTTAACATGCATCCTACCCCTAAATATAATCATACGTAACACATACTCCAGAATAACTCGCCATGTATATTATTCAAATTTTCATCTCATAAGTGATGAGTAGAGGGTCGCGAATCAAAATGGCGATTTCATTATCAAGTATAATCATCATCATCATCATCGTCATCGTCAACGTCCTTATCATGACGTTATGAAAAAACAGACGCGTTTGACAGAAGTAAAAGAAAAAAAAAAAAAGTGTACAATTTTCAAGAGGTTCACGCACGCTACTTCGGCTTTGTTCCGTTCTTGTATCTCTCTTCTTCTCTCTGCACCTTTTTCTTTTTTTTTTCTTTTACTTTAACTTTTACGTTAACTTTTTTTTTAATAAAAACTACTATATTAACGCATCACAGCGTTAAAAACCGGCCCATATAAAAAACCGTATAATTGTTTGATTGTTAAGAAGCATAATGTATCTGGTGCAATACCGCGAAGTTTCAAGCTTCGTTTTACATATTACCTTTGATTTTTCAGTCTTACCGGCAATTAAAGCATGTATTATTTTGGTTCATTAACTGTTTAAACTTCTTTGTCCCGTTTCAACGTTATACTGTCATATGGTTCTTTGGGGGCAGTCAGGGGGGTCAGGGGGGTCAGGGGGCAGGGCGGAGGGGGGGTTGATTAAATCATTTTCTACTCTTAATTAACGATCGTTATTAGGGTAGCGGCAAGGGGGTGGGGTGGGGGTGGGAGTGGGGGGGTTGACCCGGGATTATATATTATGTACAGAGATAGTACAGGCGTATATCCTATGGGTTTATTATTAAGTTTAGAAATTTAGTTTTAGATCACTGTCCTCACCTAATCTCACCTATAGCCTAGCCTAAACCCTATTCCTATTCCTATATCCCTAAATCCTACGCTATATACTATAATCTACCTATCTATGGCGATACAAGAATAAGTTATGTTAGAAGTTGAATCCTAGGATATACTAGGGTAAAAAAACCGATCGCGTCTTTTCTATTTCATTTTATAAATGAATTTTGCTTTTCTTTCTTTCTCTCTCTCTTTCTTCCTTTCTCTCTCTCTCTCTCTCTCTCTCTCTCTTTTTCACGATCTCTTTTATTAAAAATTAAGTTTTGTTCTTTTCTCTTCACATGTATGACGAACATATTGAAATTCTATTGTACATTTCCCGTTATACGCATTTTTAAAGGCTTATGCAAGCGAAAGTCGGAAAAAATATGAAATCAAAATGACAGCGGTATTTTTGGAGAGAACCGCGCGATCGGTGAGTATGTATATATATATATAATATAAATATATGCGGATATAGTTTTAGAAAGTAGAAACAAAATAAGGACAATAAAAATTAAACAAAATAAAACAATACATTTTTTTTTTTAAAAACTCGCCGAACATCAAAGAACCGTGCTTTACAATACCCTGTTTTCTGCTCACTTCACGGTGGGGGGCGAGCTTTGCGAAGCTTACGCAACTTTGGCTTGTGTCTCAGTTGTAAGAAAACGATCCTCAATTTTTTTAATTTTGTTTTCTTTTTTTTATCCGATTGCTTATATTTTTTTTTCTTATTTTTCATTTTATCAAACTCGGAGAGTGGAAATAGTCCAGAACTCGCTTTCCTACGTCTCAAGTTTCTCAAGATTAACTGCACCCCTCAAAGTTTCAGTGCTTCAATTAACTTTCAAGTGCCGTTGTCGTTTGTTTGTTTGTTTGTTCTTTTTTTTTAATTATTTTCTTTTCATTTTTCACAGGTGGCTTTTTTTTCTTTCCTTCGATTTTTTTTTCTCTTTCTTTCGATTTTTTTTTTCTCTTTGATTTCAAGTAAACTATTTGATCTCGAGTTCTCGTTTTCTTCTACTCAAGCTGAGACACAGACCGAGCTTTAAACAATAATGAGAGTAATTTTGGGGGTGTTTTCGATCTCCGGTTAGGTCAAGTAGTAGTAGAGAGAGTACTTTTTTTTTTCATATTTATGACTTATCATAGTTCTAAGAGACGATCACTCACCCTACAAGCAATTAATTACTTTACCATTAAGTCACTATATGTTTACTATATAGGCATGCAACAATACGAAGTATAGGTATAATAATGTAATAAAAAGTATATTAATTAATTGATTAATTAATCGTTAATTAATTAATTATTAATTAAGTAACATTAATTGGGCCCGGGAAGAGTGTATTTAATTATTCAATTACCAGAGTCGCCGCGCGTCGAGACTCGAGACGCTCATACGTAACTATTATAGTTTACTCGCGGACGTCTTTTATAATTTATATTAATTATGATTCTTAAGCGTCCCATATGCGAACGTACAAAAATATATCATCTATCCACTAATTTCTAAACAGTAACCAGTTTTAAGACAATTCGCCCGTGTATGGTAAACGGACAAATTCAGGCATCCGTATCCGGGGCTTAAGAAATTTCATTACATATTTCCATTCAAACCACACTAGTGTGTTCTTCATTTTAACTTCATTAATTTAGCTCTTTATATACCGTCGAACTAACACGCAAGGGACCAAGAAAATATGATTTTATCAAAGAAACAATGAACAAGAAACAAGAAACAAAAGGGGTAGGTACTACTGATATCCGTAAGCACTATACGTATACACTGACTTATCGTGAAAGTGGCGTCTTACGTTACTACTATATAGAATGAGAATTCTTCATAAACTTCCAACTTTTTTAATATTATGTAGTAATATGATCATGCTGATATAGCGTTCCAGAATCATGATTTACATTTTTTTTTTTTTTTGGAATCCATATAGCCACTCCAATTTCATACGAAGTTTACGCCGTCGAAAAAGCTCGCTTTTCACTCAGAGTTCGTTCAATTTCAATCCTGGATTATTTTTATTTTTATTTTATTTTTTGTAAAAAAATGTTGGTTGTATGCGATATATAGGTCCTCGAAATGCTGAAAACAGCTTTTTCAAACTTTCCTAAAGGCAGGAACGAAACGTGCAACCGACGCGGACGCTATGTGTAATACTTGAAATTTCACTGATAATTAATTAAATTCCAACTTTTTTTTTTTATCGAACACGAAATACGAAATAAATTTCCACTGAAATTCTCTGTTACCTAAGAAAATCAGATTTTTTTTCCCTCCCTCAAAACTCGGGTCAAGTATAGCACGGGGCTATTGATTCAAGCTCTTTTCCCGCACTGATATAGATACGAGGGTGTATTTTTTGTCCATAGAACGTAAATATAGATCAAAAGTATAACGTTACATCGCCAGAAGTTCCGAAGTCGTGGACTCGTGGTCATTACATATCCTGGGATAACACAGCTCGTGTGATTTCAGTTCTGTTATTACAAACTGTTTCACTCAGAAATTAGGAAGTATAGTGTCCAAAGATAGGTTGAATGTTTCGCTCTTTACCTTCATTTCCTTCTTTTAACGAGGAGATATATATGCACGGCTCAGTCGCACGAGGGGTTTCGTTATTTAGTTTCGGTCTCACCAACAAGTTACATGATATCAGTACCACATGACTTTCGTGAGATTCCAATTCCACCCTGACTCACTCACTCACTCACTCACTCACTCACTCACTCAGTCAGAGTGAAATCGAATGCTTTTATTTATTTTTATAAGTCTTAACGGGCGTCCAGACAAATCCAATTCGACGAAACCAATTTTAGCATCATTCTGTTCATACATGACATATACGTGAAACATTTTTTGAAAATATCATGAGATGGTTGATGCTTAATTCGTTAAGATCATATACCTACCTTTGTGATAGCCGCGGATTATGAAGTAACGAAAGTTGACGCAGAATGGCATATTGTTTCGTTGATTTCAACTTCCAAGACCTTGTCTCTGAACTAAATTTATACTATACACATTCTCTTTAAAAAATCTCCCGAATAGATGAACAAAAGGACGCATAAATTGGCGTGGTTGAATTATTCTGAATGATTGTTAAAATGTATCATCGTAAAACAGAAAAAAAACGAATAAAAAATCATTACATTCTGTTGGAATGATTGAAGGTGAGGCAATGGAAAAAAAAAGAAAAAGACCGTGCGAATAGAGAAAATCTGTTGAATGGTATACGTCAATTTCGAAACCATGCATCCTCTAGTGAGTTTCTGATATTTTCTTTCCAACGAATGTTATAGACATTGAATACCTCTGGATTTTTAACCCAAGACGGTCACACCTCATGAGAATCCCGTGGTGGTCATATGGGGTGTGACACACCCCAGCACTTTGAAGCGCTGTAGAATTTCGTAGAATTATCCGGGGGGCCCCAAAAAAATTGAGAACATATTTCAAACGTTTCTCTATTAACCCATTCAAGAATGAAACGAAAATTTTAGCTTTAAGTATGTTTAAAAAATTCGTGAAAAAAAAATTTGCGAGAAAAAAAAAAAAAATTTCAAAAAAAAATAAAAACTCTAGTTAGAGGTAATAACGTCGGTTTCCGGGATTAAGAGGCCGAAATTCGAGCTCGGAAATAACTTGGGGTGTGTCACACCCCATATGACCGTCTTGGGTTAATTTTATAGTAATACCTACAAGGGGGTATTTTGTCTAGGCCCTAATAAGTATTTCACAAATATATGTATTCATATAATGCGTATTTGAAGATATGTAAATTTGTAATAAAGACGCCACAACCGATGTACGATGATAAAATAAAAGTAAGAAAAAAAAAATAATCACTCTATTCATAAAACCACAAATCTACAAATAATTAACTACTTTGGAATGTGTAGAGTTTAAGGAGTGCAAATAGGAATGGGTATTTCTGCAAATCAAAATTGATCAAATTTATTGATAAAATGAATGAATAAATATCACATCTTATGGTATATGACCATAGTAATGATTTGTTTGAAACGATTCAATTTTGATTTCCATACTATAGGCAGGTATACCTATACATAGGTATATATGGGATATTGGTGTTTTTCAACAGGTAATAAGGCATTCGTAAAAAAATTAAACACCAAACTCATATAAGTATAATGTGAACTGAAAATATTATTAAAAAGCATTTTACAACAAAAAAAATAACTAAAAAACAAACAAAAAATACGATTTACAATTAAATTAAGAACAATTGGGTTGTATCTTCTAAAATAATAACATAACAAACCGTACAAAGAAAAAAAAAAAAAAAAAGAAAAAATTACATACTTCTTCTGTAATGCAACGAGCACATCATTTTCGTTTTTACAGTAATATGTGCGAGGGGAGAACGCTGTTTCTTTTTTTTTCTTCTCTTTTTCACGTTTTTGGCTAGCTGGCACAGTATAGGGGGAGGGGAGAACGTTCTTCGTAGTTTCCGATCCACAATAATAATAATAGTACTAATAATAATAATAATAATAATAATAATAATAATAATAATAATAATAACTATTAATAGAGGCAAACACTTAAGCAAATATAATAGGCAATGTCGTTACATGACGATTAAATAAGTATAAGGACTGAGAACTTGAAATTACGGCGTTTTCTTTGTGGGACGTCTTTAGCTTGACGAGATGCGTTGACGCGCGTGTCTATAGAATGGGACGAGAGACTGGTTCTCGTTTATTTGACACTTAGAAATGTCTGTTTTCTTAGAGTTTCTCTTTATTTCCTTTCTTTTTCTTTTTTTTTCATTTCTTAATTTTTAATTTTATTCCTTTTCTTTTTCTTTTTTTTTCTTCGCAAAATTATGCGAAAATAATTTGTCAAGAAAACCAGAGCCAAGGTGTGAAAGAAACGAGTCGTGACCTCCTCTATCCCGTGTATTATATGTTGAGTGATAACACTAAAATTGTTATTAATTTTTATAATACATGCGAATGAAGTAAAGATTCGAACAAAACAAAAAAAAAATCAAGATAACAATAATTTTATTCTAACGCGTCGCATTGAATCCGCCAAGAAGACGTCCCCGGCCGTTTGTCATTTGTATTTTCCGTTTTTTTTTTTTTTGGACGAAACAAAAAAAAATATGAAAAAAGAGAAAAGGAAAGAAGAAAAATGAAAATACAAACAAACACGGACTAATAACAGTAATTAAGTAACAACTTATAGTACCAACAGTACGTCGGCATTTGATACATTTTCTTTGTTTCTTTCTTTTTTCCTTTTTTTTCTTCTTCTTTTTACTTTTTTCTCTATTTCCTTGTCGTAAGAATTCCGTGCTCTATAATTAAAATCTATATGTGTATACGAGTGTGTTTTTTGTGTATTATCGATAGGTACTTGCGACACATTCAATCAATGACTATTTAATCATTAATGAATAATTAGGCTTTTTATTTTGTTATACTAATTTTGAAATTAATTTCCCTATTTTTCTCGAAGTCTTTTTCTGTTCGAAGGTGCGAATTTGACTGTCATAACTACGTATCGTATTTAGAAAGACCATTATACTACGAGTAATTAATCTATGAACAAGTGAATAATTTCTTACTTGTATATTCTGATAGCAATAATAAACAATTATAGGTGATATTATGAAGAAAAAAAGTGTATTTACAAGAAATCTCAGTGTGGAAGAAAAAGCAAAAAAAAAAAACCAAGAAAAAAAACTGAGAAAAGATGAAGATAATAATTTATGGGAATATGAATTCGAGAGAAGGACAAAGAAAATCGTGAGAAATTGAAAAATCGTTAATAAAAAATAAAATAAACACGAAGAATGGAGCGACGAATTTTTTTTTGGTTTCTGTTTGTTTTTTTTCGTTCTTTCTCTTTTTCGCGCCATTTTGAGATCGATCGAGGACGGAAAATCAACGAATAAATAATTATAATATATATATGTATCATAAAAAATACAAGAAATAAAATAAAATTAAAATAAAAGTATAAAATAATACTACTAATTTTAATTTTTGTTCATCTCTCAAACTGTGAGAGCATCGTCTGTTTAAATATAGTCTGGCATAACTAGCCCGGAAGTTCTGGACGATAAGAATTTATCTGTCCGCAAGTTCCGGGAATATGACAATGCCGCCACACCCAGAAGATGCCTGACTTGGTCCGTTTGAAATATAACACAGTCGATTTTCTATCCTGATAAAATGTATTTCTTTTTTTTTTTTGTTTCGCTTAAAAACGTTTCGATTCTTCACGAGTCTCTCTGTCTCTCCGTTTGTCACATTAATTACATTTTTCCCATCTCACCTGATCGGCACAATAAAAAATGATGACGAAAAAAAATCAAATCTTCTCGTAATTATTCATAACAGAGATCGTCGTCAAATTACATTTCTTTTCGCAAAATCTGTACGTATGTATGTATGTATGTATTTATTTTTTATATATAACTACAAAAAAAAAACAAAAAAACGTTGGATCCAGGGGATATGAACATGGTAGCCTGCATCGACTAAAAACTGTTGCTAGCTAGCCGTTTACAATTCTATTTCTGCGTTCAACCATTATTGTTGAGGTTTTTTTTTTTTGTTTTTTTTTTTTTTTGCGACGTTTTGAACACACCTATATATGTGTACATACATAACATCTCTTATTCTTGCCCCACACGTCTACTGTATAAGGCAGTGACCACACATTGGATTGAGTAGATTTAAAAAAATATAATAATAATAATAATAATAATAATAATAATAATAATAATAATAATAATAATAATAATAATAGATAATAGATAATAGATAATAATAATAGACAATAGTTAATAATAATAATAATAATAATAATAATAATAATAATAATAATAATAATAATAATGTAAATAGTAAACATGCACGGAGCCGAGCCCGCGGATATATATTCGCGGACATGCGACCCATCCAACAAAATATATTAATACTATGTTCGAATAGAGAAAACACTACTACGATATTACTGGGTTTTTTTTTTTTTTTTTGGTGGAAAACGAAGAAAATAATTAGAAGACAAAAAGAAGGCGAGAATGAAAGAAAAAAAAAAAAAAGATAGTATAAAACAAACATAATATAAAAAGAATCAGAAATCAAACCAAATTATGCGCTTAATTAGATAATTAATTCACTACTTTATAATACGTGGCTATACGATACTAAAAGGTATACTTTTCCACGGGAAGAGAGGCATGTACATAATATAGAGTGTACGTGCTTGTGTGTATGTGTGTTGCTTTTCATTGAAATAAAAAAAAAAAAAAATTGCAATAATTAAACTAGTATTAACTAACGTGCGTCTAGAAGTGCGTAATACTGGGTACGATAGCCTAATACCGAGCTCTGTGATTAGCTAGGTACATATAGGTATATAAAGAAATTCGCAAATGTTTCTTTAAATCTCTGTACCTTAATATTATATATCGCTTGCGTAAAAAAAAAACCCTTTTTGTTTTTTCTTTCTTCTCTATCTTTCGATTTCTATTATAGCTATTATCATTTTTGTTCTTCTTTTCTTTTCCTCATTCTAGGATAGGGTAATGAAATTCGAGATTGAAATAAAATTTAAACAAAAAAAAAAAGTAAAAGGGAGATACGTGTCCGTCCGTCCCCCCCCATTTAGACTATTTAAGGAGTCCCTTGTGAGAAAGGGGATCAATCGATATATATAAGTCCATTGTGTTTTTTTTTTCTTTCTTTTTGTTCTTCTTTTGGCCCGGTATTGCCATCGTGTATGTATGTATATATATATATATATATATATATATATATATATATATATATATATATAGGTATATCATATTCTGTCAACAAACACATTACATATATATATAAAAGTGTTTTTGTTTTCTTTTTCTTTTCTTAGTACGATACGCGGAAAACAACGCACGAATTATTATCATCATATATATAGAAAATCAAAGTAATAGGTAGGTATTTGATATTTGATAAATTCACCTCGCGCAGATCTCTGTGATAGGATTATCAAGTCGTTATTTTGTTTTTTTGTTTTTTGTTTTTTGTTTTTCTCTCTTTTTCTATCATTTTGAAATTACTTAATCACTTATATAATATAACAAATTAGGACTTGTTGTTTTTTTTTTTTTTTTTTGTTTGTTTGTTTGTTTGTTTTCGTTTTCAAGGAGAGAGATATTGTATAGATTACAAAGAGAGTTTCCTCAATTTAAAAACAATAATAATAATAATAATAATAATATTAATAATAATAATAATAATAATAATAGTAATAGTAATAATAATAATAATACAAATGAATGATAAAAAAATGTGATATGACGTGTACAAAAACCAACGTGGAGAAAACCAACTAATCATTATTTCTTACTGTTGGTAGAGAGGGGCAATAAAGGGGCAGGAGGGAGGAAGGGGTTGAGGGATAAACAATGTGAACAAGGAAGGAATGATCGTGTAGTGATTTGAGTTCAATAATTATTTATAATGATTAAGAATCGCGTGCAGACGCCACGCCGAAATGCCGAATATATAACAAAGAAGATATTATTATTATAAATTTGACGCGATGTATGATGATTAATGATTGTTAACGTATAGGAATGAAGGTTTTGGTTCGCGTGGAAGATGATTAAAAAATGGGAGCAAAAGGGGAGAACAAGTGACTAGCGGCGGCGAGCTCTACAACTAAACAACAACAACAGTATTATCAGTTATAACAACATTAACAAGTAAGTTTTTTTTTTTTTTTTTTCTTCCATTTTTTTCTTCATTTTTTTTCTTTCTCTTCTCTTTTTTCTTCATTTTCATTTTTTTTTTTTGCGTGGATTAACGTTACTGCGTTAAGTGTGTGCATGTCAGTTTTTGACTTCTCGAACCGCCCACACTATGTGCGGTATATGGCGTAATTTAATTCGAAAATATTATCATCTTCAAGGATCAATGAAAATCTAATGACTCCCACCCACCCATACACACACACAAACATACACGCACGCACACGAACATACACGCACGCACTCACGCCCCCACACACGCGCGCACACGCACACACACACACACCTAAAGAATTACGTTGAATAGGACCAAGTGGGACTTGAGTGATGGATAATTAAAGACGCAGTAGATTTATACGTTGTACTACTAACGTTTACGCTCTACATGCCTATCGGTGGTACTTGTACGTAGCGATAAATGTATAGACGATAATCCTTGCTTGCTAGGACTACCGAACCGTCGTCCATTAACGCAACGTCAAAACACTGTGCATGTTTAACCTTGCTCTCTAACGCCGAGACTAGTTGACCGTCCTGTGTGAATATTGTTAAATTAAAGTTGTTGTGATTATCAGCAATGAGGATTTCACCGGCTGCATTAATCCCGACGCCAATTGGATAATTCGTTATACCCTCGCCGCCGATTTGCCTTAGGTAAGCACCCTCGTAGTTGAATACTTTCACGCAGTGTGCGCGATTGTCGCTTATGAAGATCTCTTGCTTGTCGTTGACCACGACGCCGTTTGGGAATTCGAGGTGTTTGGAACAGCCGAACTTTTGCAGAACGTTGCCGGCCTGGTCGAATATTATAACTCTCATCACCTTGCACTCGACCACGACGATCCTTCCCTTTGAGTCCACCGTTACACCTCGCGGATGTTGGAGAATGTTGGCGCCAAACTTTCGCACGAATTGACCGTACTGATTGTAGATCTGTATCTGGTGGGTCGGCGATCTTTCGGTCACGATTATGTCACCCGATGTGCGAACAACCGCCACTCTGTTTGGGTACAAGAGTTGGCCGTCACGCTTACCGCACTCGCCGAACTGGAACTTGAAACGTCCTTCCTTGTCGAATATCTGTATACGATGATTGTTCGTGTCGGCAACGATTATGTCGTTTTGAGCGTTTACCGCAACACCCGATGGCTCGGTGAACTGTCCCTCCATTACGCCGAACTCACCGAACTTGCAGTGATAGATCATCTTCTGTCGTTTGATCTGTGACTTGGGCGGGAATATCGCCGCCGACATGAGCTTCGATGTCAAATCAAGAACTGAGTCCGCTGGTGCAGTCGGAAGCGGGAAATGCTCGTTGGCTGATACTGGGAAACTGTCGCTACCTCCGTTGCTCCATTTCTCGTAAGGATTCATACCGTTGAGATTCAAGTCGCTAATGGTGGTCGAAAACGGACCGAGACTATTGGCGGAACTGAACCTTTTCGATATTACGTTGCTCTCGAACGGTGAAGGCGACGTTGACGCTGCGCATGTTGTACTGGTCGACACAAGGCCGTTGCTGTACGGTCTATCGAGGAGAAGACCACCCAGGGAACCGGCGCTTCCTGGTCCACTGCTTCCGTTGCTGCTACCACTTGAAAGGGCGGTTGGTCTCGCGATCGGAGGCTGCTTGCTGGGTCCAGCGTTGCTCTCGCTGCTACTCCGCACATATCCAAAGGTGTTTCTCACCCCGACTTGAATGGCTTGATAATTGCTGACGAATTCAAGATCAGCGGAATGGTTCGTAACGTCGGGGGTCGAGTTTATCAAAGCCTGGAGTTTCGAGTCCAGCAGTTTCTTGACCATCAGAACTTCCGTGACAGTTGTATACTTGGTGAGTCTTTCGACGAAGTCACAAGTCTGCTGTATCTTGTCCGCCGTTTCATTGGCCTTCTGCGTAACTACCCCGAGGGATATATGCTTTGCGGAAAACACCGACTCCAGTTCCTTGAGCAGTTCCTGCTTCCGCTCTTCGAGCATTGACCGATAGAATTGAAAGGTGTCGTTTATCTCGTTCTGGGCCTTGTGATACTGAACTTGAAGTCTAGCAGCACCATGGTCAGCGGCTTTTACCGCTGCCCTTATGTCCGATGCTCTTGCTCTTCCCTCTTGGACGGCCCGGGCCACGGCCTCTAGCTGCTGTGGTCCGGCCTCGGAGATGTGTGCGCAGTCGTGTAGTGGTCCAGGATGATCAGTGACAGTGCATTCCTTGCAAACCGGTACATTGCAAGGCCTGCAGAAGTACTTTAACAATTCCGTCTTGTGCCTCGGACAGAGCAGAGCCTTTTCTCCGTTTCCACCGTTAACGACAAGGTTATTCTTCGGCTCCTCGATCTTTGAGTCGCCAAGATTAAGGACCCGATGTCCCTCGAAGCAGTGCATGAATTGATGTGCCATCACGCAGTTTGGGCAAAGGAAATTTGCGCAATCAAAACACCTAGCTACAGCGTCGGATTCGGTAGATTTACAACCGGTACAGCGTACACCACCTAAACGACAGTGCGGGCAAGGTGCGTCGCCGGGTTTTGCGTCGAGGCAAAGGTCGCAGCTGTCGACGTCACAGATCGCGGAGTCACTTGCTGGTGGGGAGCTGCCACTCACCGTCAACGGGGACAGCGAGGATAATGATCCAAGGGAGTTTGCACGTGATTCCAACGATGGTGTCGGTGAGGCCATCTTCAGTCAACCGGCATCCCTGTAACAGAATATGATAAGGGTGAAATTGAGCCTTTTATTTTTCATTTTTAGGGGAAAAAACAGGGACATATAGAACAAGTAATTGGCATAAACTTTCGGAAGAGGGTTTTGCCAAGAATTTATACGCCCTCGATACCAGTCGAGCGATCTTTATGGCTCCAAATGGTTGGGGCTGATACATATAGCGTGAAAAATGAAGTAAAATCCAAGCCTCTGTATTCATAAACGTTATCAAGCTATATATGATACGAGAAAGTCGAGTTTTTCACACGATCTAGAAGATTCAGTTTTGCATCAAATTCGGACACTTCTCTTGGCGCTGCTATACGCAATTTCGTCGAACTCAAGTTTGTGACGTTTTTTCCTGACAAAGACCTGACTGTGCGTATGAATCCGCAGATAAAACTAGAATTCTGATGGAAAAAAAGGACGAACAAAAGTACATTCGGCGAAAGCCGTATGGCTGAGCACTTGATGCGGGGCACCGTTTAATTCCACCTGGTCGCCCGCACGTAAGCATCCTCCTAGGTGCCAAGGACATGGCAGGAAGGTCATAGAACTCTCGTTCTCGCGTTGGGTCTCGAGAGGTCGAGGGGGAGTATCGGAGAGAGAGAGAGAGAGAGAGAGAGAGAGAGAGAGAGAGAGCTGTTAAAAGGTAAGAGGGAAAAGGAGGCTGGTGTTCAGTCTCAGAGGTGGAATATTCCGGAAAATTCGTTATCATCGGAACAGCGCAGACGTATGCGCGCGCGTAGATAGATGTGTAGCGTGTATATACTATGTATATATATATATATATAATATAGACATACACATACAGAGATATAATTCATAATTCCCGAACCGCAACGGGGAATGATTCATTCAGATCTATGAGAACTAAACGCGTGACTCGCTCCGCGCCGCATGCGTATACTATATAGGTACTGACGTGAGTCAGAGAAAAAAGGGAAAGGGAAAAGAAAAAGGGAGAAAAGCCGGGGGCCTTCCTCGTCAATCGCTTTTGCCAAACACAAATTTCTGGATTCAATATCCAACCCCAGTACGGTGTGCTGCACAGTCGGAGTTTATTTCTGGATACACCCTTCGCTCCTCGGCATACTAATATATACTGTAATATACTGTGTGTAGGTATAAGGTAGGTAGGTAGGTATATATATATCTGTATTGTACCGTCACATAGACTGAAATATATATATATACAACAAAATTGTTGTGTGCGCATTGAACCGAAAGGTTTCCCACACAACGAGCGCACGCACGAACTTACGCAGCTGCAAGCCGCGTGCACCCCCAGATGGATCGATGAACAGGGCTGGGAGACTCGAGATCCGGATGCCAGGGGTTAGGGAGGGGGCAGGGGGGGGAGGAAACATCATCCCCTAGGGGTGCGTGCGGCGCGTCTCGACCGCCGAGGCGTCGCGTCGCGTCGCGTCGTTCGTCGACCTTGGAAGCTTATATAGACAGACACTAGCATCATCCTAGTTATTTTATAAATTGCTTTTCACTCTAATTATATTTTATATATGTGAAGTAAGAGCCCGAGTCGGAATAGACGTGTAGTTTCATTCTATATATAAGTTCTCACTGAAGACTTGTAAGAACAAAATAGAATTTAAGGGTAGGATATTTATGCATATACCTAATGAAATTTTGATTTTAATCTAAAAGTAAGAGTTATCTAAGGTTTGAGCAAGTTTACCCTGGTGAAAATGATTCTACGAATATTTAAGATCAATTAGGGAAATTCGGACATTTCGTAGCATTTCATAAGAAATTGTAGTTTTTGCTTAAAGTGAATGACAAAAACGACGAATTTTTCTGAAAAGGTACGAGAATCTACAATTTTTTATGATGATCCACCGAAATCTATAATTTTTCATGAAATGCTGAGAAAATCTACAATTTTTTATGAGGAATGACGCACATCTACAATTTTTTATGATGATCCACCGAAATCTATAATTTTTCATGAAATGCTGAGAAAATCTACAATTTTTTATGAGGAATGACGCACATCTACAATTTTTTATGAAAAACTATGAAATGTCCGAATTTCCCTAAAAATTCGTAGAAGTAGAGATTTTCACCAGGGTAGGCCTCTAGAATCTGGATCACAGAATTCATAGGGCCCTAGTGATTTTCATATCGACCTATACAGCTCCTCATTAATCTTCAAGAAATAAAACTGATTGACGAGTGAGTTGTAAATTCTTTATGTTGTAAATAGAATTTGAAAATTTAGTAGGATGTGGAGACGCTAATCAGAGCCTCGAGTGCAAACACTAGTTCGGATTTCGCAACTCCGAATCCTCCACACGTAGGACATAAAATCTACTAAAACAGAATTATATTTCTGTCGGGAAAATTTCAGAACAAGGGAATTGCAGTTTTGGGAGGTTATTACTCCGTTTGGCTGAATTAATTAATTCCTTTTTTCTTTCATTTACTCGTTTCTCGCTTATATCAGAGTAATCGATGTGAGAAAAAAAGCAAAAAAAAATGAAAGGAAAAAAAAGGAACGAGAGTGATGATTGTTTTCTGGTACATGACCAGAATAAAGCACAGAATAAGGTTTCAAAGAAATGAAAGGACGTATATAAAAGCAGAGCAAAGAAAAGTGAAGCATGCGGGCTAAATAGACGCACAAACGAAACAATGAAACAGTTTTCACGATGATGAAGAGACTGAAAGTGTAGTAGATTATAAAAAATGCACAACGAGTTTGTGTTCGTACGACCATACATATTATACATAGTAGCTTTTAGAATGATTTCAACTCGACGTGCCAACCAACCGAATCTTGTAGTGCTTTTGCGAAAGGTTATTGAACTCGACGTAGCAGAAAGTACGATTGTGATTTATAAGAAAAGAATAAGGTCTCTGCCGCTTCCCCTTCCCCTTCCCATAAAAAAAATAAGGAAAACGAGAAAAGAAAAGGGGATAGAATCCGAGATTCTTACACACACCTACAGCAACAAATTCTATTTCGAGTGTGAAAATTACCCATAGGAAACATTGGCTCTCGGACCTAATAGGTAACGATAAAGTGAACAGGGTAGTTTTCTGTTCAGACGATGAGATCTTTTTCTCTGTAGTTATAAAGGGAAGAGAGAAAGAGAGAGAGAGAGAGAGAGGGAGAGAAAAAAAAGGGGGAACAGAAAGAAAATAAAAATGGCTGTCTCTTTCGCTGAATGCATCTATGTAATAGTGAGAGTCGAGAGGGCAGTCTGGAGTTTGGCAGGGAGTGCGGAAAAGGGAAACGACGCGTCTGGTTGCCATGGAAACTGCATCGACCGCCCCAACCCTCAATGATGTGAGGGTAGCTCTCTGCCCCTGGGGAAAACGGGTGGTGCATCGCCCTTGGCGGGTAGCCGTGTTATGCATTTGCTGCGGTAATGTTGGCGGTATAACGGGTGTGCGAAAAAGTGAAGTAAACATTAGTTGAAAAATTTGGAAGCCCTGTGATACCGTTTTCAAGGACCAATTTTTTCTCCGAAGGACTCATTCAATACACAGAAAAAACGAGTTTTACCAATTTGAATTGGTCAAAAAAAAATTTTTTTGTTCCAAGAAAAATTTTTTTGTCCCGAGAAAAATTTCTTTGTCCCAAGAAAATTTTCTGCAAACGCATTGGAAACCGAAATTATCTTGAATCAAGTAAAAATTTTCTCGAACCAAGAAAAACTTTCTTGGATTCAAGAGAATTTTCTTGGTTCGAGAAAATTTTTTCTTGATTCAAGATAATTTCGGTTTCCAATGCGTTTGCAGAAAATTTTCTTGGGCCAACAAATTTTTTTTTCTGTGTAGCTAATTAATTCTAGAAAACCGACTGGTTGTTTTTTTCTCTATATTAGGTGATGATCGAGCAAAGGTAACAAAAATTCTGGGCCCTTCATTGGTTTTCAGATTTTGAACTTCGCGATTCGAAAAAAAGAAGTTATCATAATCAGACCGGATGTGAAAGTGAAAACGAATGAACGGATGTTAACCTTCATTTGATCAATCGATGCGGTTTCATGTATCTCGAAATTGATTAGATTTTCAATTTGTCGTGTAGGTAACAGTGGTTTTTGAGGTATTGAAAAAATAACATTTTCAACATTCTTTTCCCCCAATCGATAGGATTCATCCAACTTGAATCTGATTGAATTTTGGAATCAATCGATTCGGTATAGTTTTCGAGTTGAAAGAAGAGTTAATTTTCTTTTCTTTCATTTCATTTTCTTATGACTAAACTTTGTACGCGTATAGAATACTATTTTTTGAGCTCGATAAACCCGGGCGAAAAGTTGTTGAGACAGCCAAATTACCCGCTTGCTTCGTCTCTGTTCAGTGAGAAAATCGAAAAATGATGATTGTAAAAAATGGTTTATGGTATCAATTTTCAGATTTTATAAAAAATAATTGATTACTTTGCAGATCGTTGTTTTTTGGGAGATTTATAAAAAGTTTAAGTGAAAACTACCCTCTTTGTATAAAAGCGGTCAATTTATCAATATCTATATTAATGAGAATAAGTTATCTTGAATTTATTTTCCAGGGAAATTGCATTTCCGTTCCAGCTGCACAATTTCCAGGTTCGTTAATGATAAGGCTTTGCGACCGCAGACAAATATATATACAACATATCGCGTCGGTTAATTCAACGTGAATAATAACATTTCCTTAGCTCCCGATTCTAGAACGTCTCTTTCTCTTTCTCTCTCTCTCTCTTCTCTCTCTTGCAATCAGCTACGTGACTGTGGGAAATACGGGGTGGCCTCCGTACATGTAGGTATATATAATTAAATTGCTTTACGAAGATTTCCCGAGAATCGGATCGAATCGAATCGACCCCGTATATATATAAGAGAAGCACTGCATAAGTGATCGAATTCGTTCTATGCCGTATAGTGTATACTTTGAATAACGAAATTAACATGCATCGGAAATCTCGTTGATCACTAAATTTGTCACTGCTATCGATAATTGTTTTAGATAAGCTAAAAAAACAAGAAAAAAAAACAAAAAAAAATAGGATTTCTCTGTTTAGAAGAAAATTTTATGCCTCTTTCTATTTTTACTCTTACGAAGAGTTGCATAGGATTTTGATTTGAAACAAAAAAATTCAAAAAAAAAAAAAAAAAAAAAAAAAAAAATCAAAGAGATTATCGAAATTTCAAAAAATTTCTATCAATTTTGCAGTTTACTTTCACACAATGATGATATATTTTTGAAATTTATTCATCAGTTTCGATTTATTATTTTTTTCTTCCCCCAAATTATTGCGAGCTTTACGTCACTACCTGTTGCCAAGGCGACGAGGGGTGCGCAGAGACGACGGAATACAGGAAGCTGGTTTCTTTGAAGAGGAGGGCGAGGGTCTGGCTATACTATACACTATACAGGGTGTATCGAGTGGTGAGATGATAAGAATAAGATGGCCCCTGGTATGTTACCAGATTTAATTGTTTTTTTCTCTTTTTTCTTTCATTTCTCGTTCTTTCTTCTCCTTTTTCTTCATTTTATTTCATTTTCTTTTTTCTTTTTTCCCATGATATATATATGCCTATGCATTCTATGTATGTATGTATATGTACCACATACACATGACGAGCAAACAGACGTTAAGCCCAACCCTTGATGAGTTAATAAAAGTGATTGGTACATAGCAATTTGCAAATTGCCGGCTACCTCCAATATTTGAGCAAAATTACAATCACATGCGATCTAAATTGGCGCGGATTATATTTCCGTGTCTGCACTGTCGAAGGCAGGCGTGGGCGTTTAACGCGAAATCGAAATAAAGGATTTTAATCAAGTATAGAAATTGAAAAATCTCCTCTCCCCTAAAGGGAGTTTCGGCTTTGAAAATGCAAAAAATACGGCTATTCGTCGCGACTTTTTTTCTCGTCATTGGAAAACTATATCAGAATTTTCAACCGACATATTCTTTGCGTAAAGAATCGACAAATAACATATGTCGGACCCAGGTTTCAATAGTTTTTGAATTTTCAGGGTTGGAACCTCCCTTAACTCACTTTACGTAATAAGGAAATTGATCTTTTACTAGTTAGCCTATTTAGTTTTATTTTCATTTTTTTCATGTGTGTGATATAAAAAAACAAAAAACAAAAATCAAAAATCAAAAAAAAAGAACATTCAACGAAGCTAACGACGTACGCGGAAGTTGTACTATCATTACTTGTATAAGATATGATAGTCGAGGCAAACGAGGAAGAATATTTTATAATAATTTTCAGACTCATGGAAACTGTTTGCTAACGAAGTGTAACTCTACGGTACATAACACAGATATTATACGCATTATACTGTATAATAAATATGTATGTATATATATATATGTAGGTACATATCTATATACACATACACCTACTGAAGAATATCATTTCTCTTTGAAATCCTTCGTGGCAGCAGGTATATAGTATATAGTGGTGAATGAAAGCTCAAACATGAGATTAAGCTCGCCACGGTTGAAATTTAGCGAAAGTGGACCAGCGTTTTAACTATGTAAATATGTCTACGTATTTCGGTTGAAAAATAGAGACATCAAATCTGCGATGAGAATTTCTTTTCTTTTTTTTTTGTTGCTATTTCATTAAACAAAAAATAGAATAACGGTCAGAGTTTGATCAATCCTGGCGATGTAGTTTGATTTTTTTTTTTTTTTGTACACTAGAAGAATGAAGAGTTTATTCTGAGTTTTGAAATCGATGATATATCTCGCCGATTCAGAATTACGGGAGCTTGAACAATGAGTTTACTTATACTTATGCGATTTCAATTACGGATTTCTAGCCTCGTCGTAGTTAATGTTATATAGAATGACGTAGAGAGCGGCTCTTCTTTTTTAACTTTCGAAGGAATCCCCCTTTTCCTTTATGTGTGTACATAATAATTTATTATATATGTATAGGTGTATGAAGGAAAAAAAATCTTTGGTTGTAACAATTTTTGTCTCCCTCAAGCTGTTCAACACGATCAAATGTATAGTTTCGACCATTATACAGGTTCGAAGATATAGGAAAGAGGCAATTTCATCTATCAATGACGTGCGGGGGTGCCTAAGTTACAAATTTGAATGATTTTCAAAACGAATTCCATGCATTTGCGTAAATGATACAGAGCGGTGTATAGAAAGCCAATACATATTTTGCGTGAGTAGAGGTATATAGATTGTTCGGTAATCCGGGTTTACCCGATTCGTGAATGGCCGAATTTCGTGAACCAAATAAATTACTGATTCGATGGGCGGCTATAATTCCCCGGTTGTATAGGTGATTTGCAAATTAATTACACCTGCAACGACTGAAATCGGATGTGAAGAAGATTTAATCGTTTGATTGATGTCTTCTGGAGTGAAATTTGTTACAAATTTGCAATTAATGAAAATGCCAATGGAAGTAATGAAAGATAGTTAATCGAATGTCTGCGATAGAAGAAACAGTACCGAAATCTGTCGGCCCTGAAATATGCAACCGAAGGTACATCCTGCTTTAAGTTGGCATCACTCTAGGCAATGCCTGACTTGAGAGCCCCCGAATTTTCTCAATCATTCGTATACCTTGGGAGGGTGGATGATTGGGTCTTTCGACGAATATAACAACTCGAGCTTTGCTCGTATCGCCATTCCCCGGAATAAAGGTTACCAAGTAAAGTATTGCCGGCAGTATTGCCGGCAGTATTGCCAACTTGAAGCAGGATGTACGTTCGGTTGCATATTTTGGGGGGTGACAGATTCCTGTGTTGTTAGTGTACGTTTTTCTGAGACGATGAATGACGATAATTTGATATACCTGTAGACTTTCTTTATTGAAAGGTTTATTGAATTACCGATCGAATTACATGATGAAAATTATCTATGACAACGAAATGAAGAGTATAAGGTGTATTGAAGGAATATATGAAAAAACCAAATGGGAGACAGAAATTCAAACTACTGCATATGAGGGAATATTGTAATGCCCACATGGCCGCATGGCGGAGGAACCTATACGTGATTAAAGACCGTCTGCATCTACGTATAGTATATATTGAATTACCACGCCCATATCCCCCAAAGAAGGTAGGATAGGTACGCACACATGCCTAGTGGACAGCATTGAAGTAATTTGAGACCCTGGAAGAGTATGTTATAGCCGTGAAACTAGACAGAGGTAAAACGTGTCACACAGGAAGTAAACTTGAGTTAACCATTACGTGTCCACCTTGGCACATGAATCAATATATCCTTGCTGGAAGCTTTTTTTATACAATGGAAAGTTCGGGTTTTTACCAAGAGGGCTTCGTAGTTTTTTTTGTTTTTTTTTTTGGTACTTCAACATACGAAAGTAATTACAGTTATAATTTTTGCATTAAAATTCAACTTTTTTTTACCGGACCTTTGTATGAATGTTCATTTGCAAAATTGGGTATGTGAGGATTTTTTGACTCTGTAATCGCTTGCCAAAATAAAATCTAACAAAACTAAATTACAAATCAGAATTGAAATAATTACGTTCGATTAAAGTAACGTGGATATAGTAGAGAGGAGAGAGAAAAAGAAAGAGAAAGAAAGAGACCTAGCTATGTAAAGTCGCGCGGTGCGGGAGGAAATGTAAATTCATATTTCTAAAGCGTTTAATCCGAGTGGAGATATTTACCTTAATTTTAAGCAAAGCGACTCTAACTTTTCTCTGCCTCTTTCTCGTCTTTTGCTAGTCCCCCATGCTACGCATAACGCATTATACATCACCCACGCTCCTTATATCTCCTTTATCTTCAAAGCAAAATTAGCGTTTTCCATGAAAAAAAGGGAAGGAGAAAAAGAAAAAAAAATGCGTACGCAAATGTAATTTTTTTTTTTTTCATACGGTATAGTCCACCTTCCAGAGACCTATAGCAAAATTCGCCACCCAAGGGGTAGTCGCAAACGTTGAGCTTCATTTTAATTAGTTTCAAGTCGCGTAATCCTCTTTTAATTGAAAAGCAAACGCAATTAGCCAGTACGGTGACATAATAGATCGATATTATATCCGTACTATTATATGCGTGAACGGGTTTACATTCTCGTTACTATAACACAAAAAAGAAAAAAAAAAAAAAAGAAAACACAAAAAGTGATCTAAAATATTCAAAAAGTTAGTTAGTTAGTTAGTTTTTCAAATTACAATGAGAAGATAAAAGAAAAGGGGGGGAAAAAAAATCGGCGAAGAAGATGACAATTGAAAAGTGGGAGACATAATTTACGTAAAGATTTATTTCGTTGAACGTAAATTTTAATCCAATTTCTGGACCACCGAAAGAAAGGGAAAAAAAAACCAGATATTTCGATTAAGATTAAAAAAAAAACCGATGTCACAAAAATAATTCCAAATTATCTGAGATTTTGTCGATTTTGCCTGACGTGATAATTGAGTCGTATAATAACGATGACTGTCCCAGGGTACAGGTAGCATCATTCGTCAAATTCGGAAGCAATATCTAAAATGATGTTATTTCGTAGCATAATCTAATAACGTTTGGAGATTGTAATATGGTTGCACGAAATATGAAATAATTTTCAATTGTGTTTAAAAATAGTTGTGAAAATGGTCAGTCAACGAAATATTTCTTCAAATCGTAGCAGTGATTAGAAAGAAAGAAAGAAAGAAAGAAAAACGAAACTTGATGAATAATTTCCTAGTACGTATTTATAGGGGGAACCCGGGGCAAGATAAGACACCATGTTGAGTAAAAAAATGTTTTCTACCCTCGCTGGAAAACTAGGAAAAATATGGTGCCTCATATTTTTTTTCCCGTGTTCCCTTATGCTTTAAACGTGCGAGCGACGAGCACTGAGTATATATTTTTTTCTTCTTAGGTTTATTTCTTCTTCCTCTACCGCGTAGAATACAAATTAGGAATTACACAATGTCTCGGCCGGTTGCCCACCGTGACTTGAGTGACTAGCTGCTATATACTCTCACCACCCACGCCCTGCACGTACAAGAGAAACGACTTGCCAGCTGACGCATCATCATCGAGGCCTACGATACTACACTACACTATAAACTATGTACAACGGTCTTAAAAAACAGAATTGAGTATACAAAGAGTTCGCGACCTTACGCCAGCGGAATATTTATAAAAAAATAAAATAGAAAAATAATTTTCATATCTATGCGCAGTTAATTATTTGATTATGTAAGAGTAGGCGAATATGTTATCTTGATTTGATTAGATTTCATTTTTTTACCTAGTTTTTATTTTTATTAACTCTACTCACTATAACGCAGGGACCGCACATCCTGTCGCGTATTTCATTATAATCACTATAAGAATGATGAAATTATAACACGAGGAGAAGAAGAAGAAGAAGAAGAAGAAAAAGTGGTAAAAACTTGAGTTACATAACAAAATTGAATAGAAAATGAGAAAATTCGTAATTCATTGGGGTAAGAGAGAAAGAAAAAAAGTAAATCAAAAAATTCACCTAGCACCTAGTAATATAACGGAGTGAAAAAACACACATTACATGTATAAAAATGCGGTTTGACAGATTCTAGTTAATTTTATAATATCAAGCTACAGGCTAGTCTGATTCCTGAAACATAGCGTGTCGACGACCACATACTACCGTTTCGAAAGAACCTTGATACTTTAAATTTGCCTTTTAAAAATGTTGAGGAAACAAAAACTTTTTACACAACGCGGAAACGGCTGAAGTTAATCGCGGTTTAGCTTAATCGCCAGCTGTCGCGGTCCACGGTAATACACCATAGCATCGCATCGATCCATATCCAAATCCATTCACGGTTTTTTCTGTTATTCTGTACAATACAAGGCTGCGTTGCTCAACAGAAATATTTTCCAATCTTTTTTTCCGAAAATCTGCTAGAATAAGGCCGCGAAAAAAAAAAAAAAAAAAAAAATTGAAGAAAAGAAAAAAAACACATGGGAAAATTTCTAACTCGAATTATATTGGATACATGGGATAGTTTAGGTCATTTTATACGAGGCAAAACCTTATCTCAATAAATATATAACTCTTAAACTGTTCAAATATTAGTCGAAGGTTAGGTTCGCACGGTGCTATACGCTAGGCACGTACAATTCCAGTACGCTACTAGTGTGTGTAGAATTTGTGCATGTATACGACCGCCAGCGCCGCCTAACTTGTGTGCCAGGCAACTCTGGGGTGAAAATCACATGCATGTATACGAAAACACAAGCTTGTTCATACGAGTGTAGTAGTACGAGCCTAGCGTATGCAGCTGTTCAAAGTTGCAGTAAATTGTATCGAGTTATAATGTGTAATATGTGATGATTTGGAATTATTATTTGTTCTAGTGATAAATCTAGGTGTGTAAATTTGTTCGTATTATTTATACAAACAAACATTGAAGAAATGATGAAATTCGGATAGAGGAGGTAATCCCTAATTTTTAAAATGACAAAAAACATTGTCATATCAAATTTTCAAGATTTCTATGTGTTTCATGGCTGCAGTTTTTGCAACATACCCAAACTTTGATTCAAAAATAGTTGCACGAAAAATTGAAAGAAGAATATTAAGGAATGAAAAACAGGAAGACTATTCAATAATGAGAAGTGCAATTACCCAGCAGCCATTAAGCCCGGAAGATAATGACGATGATGATAATATGCTACGTGATTATTTCGCGATCAACTTTATTCATGATTCAATGGAAATATTGGATTCAATGCATTTCGTGTCAATGTTTGGCACATAATCAATCCACCGCAGGTGTAGACGATGTAATTACGTCGTACCACCTATACCAGTCATTATTGTTGATTTTCATTTTTCCTCTAATTACATACTACTTTATCAAATGTTGAAAGCCCCGTTAAACAAACAAATAAATAAATAAATAAATCATGAAAATCCCGGAAATTTTTAAAGGACATATCACGCCGCCCTTTCCCTATTGCCTGTGGCGTAGTCTACCATCAGAAAAGCCCTTTGTGTCTAATTTGCGATGAAAATACATTTCTCAGTTGTATTGTGCACGCGATGGGATCGGGATTCTAATCGTGACCAGGAATTGTGTCATTTGTATACCTGACGCGTTTATATATACATAATATACATATATATGTGTATAGAGTCAAGCGCTGTATCCATAACGCCGAAATGATTGATTGATCACAATGCTGTGCTATTTGCTTCCGTTATTTAACTTCTCTCTTTTTTCATGTATACATGTAGATTCTTTTGTCCATTATTTTATTGTGGAGAGAGAAAGAGAGAGATGAGGGGGATAAAAAGACGTGAGTGAAAATAAGCCGGCTAACCACCCACAGGTATGGCTGCAGGGTGTGGCTCAAGGCACAATACAAGGTGTGCAAACAATTTTCGACTTTCTATGACACAATGATATGTATTATCATGGATATATTACTTTCTTTCAAGCTGTATAATATCAAGCTTTGTTTTCAAGCCATACATGTATATGATACTCGTATGGGGCATTCCATGCCAAGTCATCCACCTAATAGTTTTCACACAATTTTTTGTATAATAAGATCAAATGTTTTGAGTGAAAATGAGAAAAGTTATGGTCAATCGTTTATCGAATCATTGTTGAATACCCCCGCGTATTATACGCTAGGCTCGTACTACTACACTCGTATGAACAAGCTTGTGTTTTCGTATACATGCATGCGATTTTCACCCCAGAGTTGCCTGGCACAGAAGTTAGGCGGCGCTGGCGGTCGTATACATGCACAAATTCTACACACACTAGTAGCGTACTGGAATTGTACGTGCCTAGCGTATACCTGCAGGGAATTATGATCTTTCCACTCACTCCACCACGTAAGCATAAAATTTATAATTCGATTCCAATTAAACAATATCTGATACAAAAATCAAAAGTTCCTTATCCTTTTGATCAAATTTTCTCTTTATGCTTCGAGATCGTTAGTTAGTTAGTTAGGTATATATATATGGGTACATAAAAAAGTATAAACTCTACCTTTCAAGTATACAAAATTTGTCACGTGCCATTAAACGGAAAGTTTTGAACCTTCAACAAAAGAGAAGCTTCCAGCGAGTACTTTCGATGTAATTACTTTGTTCATGTATTATATACTATATATATATTCAGTACTCTTACAATTGGGTATATAATGTATATATAACGTACATAACGAGGGTAGTTATAATGTACCTATATATGTATAAAAGCACCATCGAATGTACGAATAAAAGGAAAGTTTCCGGTATTTTCATTCCATTTGACGCAGTCACCGGACCTACTATACGTACTACATATATATATATACACCTACCTACTCGGAAAAGACAAAGAACATAAATTTGATCTTCGGATGGCCAAGCCCCTATAATATCCCCCTTTCCTATACATGTATGTATAACCTGGTTATATGGCTAAATAAATAATGATCAAATTTAACTGACTTAATTATGATTCACTTCCTGGATAATGGTCGTAGGAATTTCTTCTTTACGGTATCCATGTTTTTTCTCAGGTTTTAACGAGCGAATTTGTAATTACATTTTTCAACGATCGAATTCTTCTTTGATTTGTTTCGAACCTTTTTTTCCAGGATTTCAAGAATTTTGAGGTTTTCTAATTTTTCCGAATCAATGATTTTTATTGCCGATCTGAAAATCGCTACGGTATTGTTAGAAAAGTACGAATCTTTGTTTCTCTTTTTTCTTGGAAAGAAACTTTTGTGGTGATCGGAATTGACCGAATATATCAATCAATGTAAAAAAAATAGATCTATATCAATATCGATAAAGACACTTGGCCGTGACAATACAAAACCCGTTTACATTAAGTACGAATCAACAATGTGAACCCTAAGCCTAAACATTGCGCATTGAGATAAAACTCGACACCGCATGCACACACTCCGTTGGACAATGTTCAAATCGAAAGGGTAATTTTATCGCATCTGATTAAACGACACGAGTCGCATAGATATACTAAACTATATTGTATAGACAGGTGGGACGAGAGACACCCTATTTTCGGTTAATCGATATTCTTCGTCTACTTTTCTTGTCTTTTTTCTCTTTTTTTTTTCTCAAATTTTCAATGCGTACAATATCGAGGTGGAGTAAAAAATGATTTTCTCGTCCAAGTGGTGCTCTTAGAGCTAAAAAGTTTTCTGAAAATGAAAAGAAATAATTATTTCAAAGTATCGCAACGCTTGATATCGGTGATTAAATACTTGTTTGCTGAATTATAAGTGACGAAGAAAGGTTTTTCGGTAATTTCGTTTACATCAATTCGAGGAGATGACTCGTGCCAGATTTCAACTTTAAAGATCTTATTTTGAGAAGAAAAAAGAAAGAAAACAAGAGAAAAAAAAAAAAAAAGCAACTAACGATGATGAAAATTTTACTAGTAAAAGGATGTAATGGTTACGATAGCAGAAAATATTTGTCGTCGACTTGTTTGAATCGACAGTAAAGAACGTTATACCGTTTCATTCATTATATGTACGAACAATTATATAATTAAAAAGTAATTTTTCAAAGTACTAATAACGCAGCTATGTATAGGTACCTATTATAAAAACAGAAAATATGTGAACAATTGGCAAACACATTTTTTACTGACACTAGTATAGGTGTACTGATTGATGTACCTTTAAGCAAGAATCGAGAAGCAACGTTTTTTTTTCTTCTTACCTGCACGATGCATCAAATTCATTAGCACAATGCATTATAAATGAGAAATCAGAAAGATTATTATCTAACAATGAATGATTGACTTAAGTAACTCTTTTTAAAATAATTGATGGACTGTTTATATTCTGCAATTTGTTTCATGACTTATTAGTGAAAACAATTTATATGACATCACGAGAGAGAGAGAGAGAAAAGGCAACTTGATTGAAACCTTGTTCACTGCACGTATGCATTATTAATTCATTAGAAATATCCAAGCTCAATCTAATAGCAGAAGAATAAGTTATCTATATATTATGTTTAGAAATTATTGTTAATTTTTTTGGCAAGTCGCTGTTATGCTTCGAATAAATATGCTATTTCATCGCTATAATTATTGTTATTCATCATGTCTAAAAAAAAAAAAATTGGAGTATCGAAATCCATGAATTTTTCCGGAATTTTTTAGGACTGTTTCAGGACCTCGATGTTGTGTTTCGAGGATACTTTTTTCCTGCGATTTTTCGATCTATAAAAAAGTCATAAAGACACGAGTCAAATTTCAGGATAATTCCACACTATTTCACGAAAGATATCAGGATATAAACAAAGATATAACCAGAACCTCCAGGACATCCAGGATCGCTGGACACCATGTAATATTCATAATTACTCCTTTTTTTTCCAATTATTTATTAGAAGAAAAAAGAAACATTTTTACTGCATAAAAATGGTTGAAAACCAAAATGAAGCCAGCGTCGACAGCTGGTCAAACGCGTTGACCACCTGTGCGTTACTTTTGAAAGACTAAAGACACCTGTTATAGGTATTGTATATAACTATACGCCGGTGTAGCTGATCTATCTACACGTAATATTATAATGTATATATTTCTGTATATTATACCTGTGCGTATATTTCGCACATATATTACATCTATATACCGACGCATATTATGACAGTCAGAAATATATATGTAGACGTCGTAGCGGCGTTGGCCAGGTGCATCGATTTCAGGGAAACAGGTGACGACGCGTGACGTCATACGTCGGACTAGCCGTAGCGGCCATAATGAGTTTTATAGGATTGAGCGAGGGATTAAGCCCTCATTGCATTAATCTGAGGAATTATTCACAAGAATAAAAATGAATAAAAACAAAAAAAGGAAAAAAAAAATCGCGTCAAAATATTCGTAACTGGATGAATGATATCGGTTTTTCTAAATTATCTCGAAACGTGCTATTTCATCGCATCCAACTATTGAATTATTCGATGAAGTTTACTGTTCCGAGGTACCTAACACAGCATCGTATCATATAACCCGCTGCAGTTCACTGCAAATCGAATATCCGAAGACCAAGTATCGTATAGAAGTTTCGACTACCGAGGCCGATACCGTGCAATATCTTCCTCGGAGCTGCCGGCTGTGGAAGCATCAGAGACCGTGTGGAGAATGCAAAAAGGATGAAGAAAAGTCAGCAAAGCAGCAGCAGCAGCAGGAGGAAGAGGAAGAGGAGGAGGAGGGGGAGGGGGAGGATGCATGCAGAGTTCGCGGGGAGCAGGAGCCAAGTAGCCATGAGAACCGATCGCCGACTCACGTTGTTAGTTCAGTTTCAGTTAGGGTTAGGTTTAGGGCGAGGGTTTAGGTTGGGTTGGCTCGTCTCGCGGCAACGGTGGTCGTTGTTCCCTAGCTACACTTTAGAGCTGGCGTATATGGGGGATGGCGATCGGTGCAACGGTGCAGCGGCGATGCATCCCGCGGTTCGGTTCGTCTGCCTTTACTCTGGTGGATGCAGTTTCGCTGATAGGCTTAGATACGTTGGTATTAAACGTGGCAAACTCCTTTGTCCGAACTGGCTGTGAGAGTTTCCTCCCGCTCCTGCAGCTCGCGCATCATTCGCCTCCTCTCTCGCTCTCTTGCTCTCTCTCATTTTCTCTCTTTCTTTCTCTCACAGGCCTCAGCGGAGCCGGGTCTCGAGTATCGTAGTCGTCAACTGTTTCTAACGAGCGCGCGAGACGGTCGTGAGCTTTGAAAATTAGGAAGTGAACCGTGGAAGAGCGGGCGAGACCGAGAGAGACAAAGAGAGAGAGAGAGAGAGAGAGAGAGAAAGAAAGAGAGAAAAATGAGACAGAATGAGACAAAGAGTAAGAAGAAGAACTCTGCGTAATTCAAGACGGAGCTAAAACTGAAACTCAGCGTTTCTTGTAGTTTTATGTTTATATAGCTACTATTCGTCTCTTCCGCGGCGATTACTCCCCCGCGACTTTTTATACGAATCGTCGAGTAGTCCGAACATTCATTGTCAATATTGTTAACGGAATGAGAAGAAGTTTGACGGAACTAATTAATAAGAATAATTAATGAATGAATATAAACTAGAGGAATTGTTGTTAGTTTTTATATTTCTGTTTTTTACATAAATTTTGAGGAGATTGGTTTTTTCATATTTTTTTTTCTTTTTTTCCTTTTTTCTTTTTTTTGTGTAAAAGATAAGATACTGGAACTTGTTAATTGCTCGATAGATATATACTAACTGGTCGACGCAAAACCACTTTTTGATATCGTATATATGTATGTAGAGTTGTGCTAATAAAAGAGTTGTAAAAGGCACGAGAATATGAGGTGTATAGGTAGTAGTAGGTACAGTGACCCTCGCCCGATCGAGACGGTAGGTAATCGGTATATAAGAGAGTTGCTTCGAAAATTCCTTTAGCATAGAGTCATTTGTTATATCCGAGTATCAAATATACTCCGATGTAATAATTATAATGAAATAAAAAAAAATAAACAAATAAGAAAAAACAATTTCGATTTAATCTACGACCATTCTACTTCTACGTAGGTATAGATTTACTATTGGGTAATATCAGAATAATAAGCGGGAGAAATCATTCTTTAATTCACCGCGGTATACACTTTGAAGATATATTCTATGGACTCGCAGTTCTTTCGGCATTTGATTATGTATTTTCATTTCGTGACATGATTAAGAATTATTAACGAAATTCTATGAACTTCATATTACCTAGTCTGAATCACTTTATTACTCAACGTTGACAAAATGAAAAAGAAAAAGAAAAACATAACTTCGAATAACACATTTTTTCGAATCGTAGCAGAGATTCGATGGGAAGAAAAAAAGGAAAAAAATTAAACTCAAAAAATAATAATAATGTTATTAATAATAATAATTTTAATCGCAATGTAATGTAGGTATATAAACTTTTTCATAAGATATTTCATATATTACCTTTTTTTCAAGATGTTATATTTCCGCGATAAAAGTTTCATAATTTAAAGGTATATTAACGATAATGACGACGACGACGACGAAGGTTGTATTTACGGGTTCACGTCGAGATGATTATTATTATTATTATTATTATTTATTTTTTCTGGCAGAGGAGGAGGGTGGAAAACAATTTCAACTTTCGGAAACGAGCAATACGAAGTCCCCTGAGGGAGTAAAGTTACAGCTTTACTGAAAATGGAAATACGTCTAATCTGATAAGCTCATACTTTACCGGTTCATCGTTCTGAATTTTCGCACATATAGACTGCGCGGCGCTATTACTTCCTTAGCCTGATAATATGGTAGATAGACCTGGACTCACCTGTAATCAGAAAAGCGTAAAAATCGATCAAGTTTATTGCATGTTATAATTCTCGTTCACTTTATACAATTCAACTATATTTGAATGTCAATTTTTTTCTTCTATGAATTCTGTCACGATTAATCGTGTAGAATGATCCGAGAATTTGGATGTATAAAAAACGAACGAGAATAATAATAATAATGAAAAATTGACTTGAAAGATGTTGGATTTTTGTGAAAAGAGGATTTCGTCGATTTGTCAAACCGCGTTCTTCAATTTCCGATTCGAACTAAAAAGAGGTGAAGAAAAAAAAAAAAAAGAAGAAAAAAAATTGCCCTGCATTGTGAGAAGAAAGAAATATAGACTGACGATAACGTAGCTTCGTATTCAAATATTTGTCATTCATTTATTATTCCATTTCATATTTCACTTTGAGAATACTCTTCATTCGTCATCTCGTATTTTCCAGTTCCGTGAAGGTAAGGGGAGAGGATTTGCGAGGAAAAATCTATCCACCTGGCAAAACTTTTTCACCGATGGAAAAAAGTTGATAAAAAAAGGAAGAAAAAATCAAGAGAATCACGGGAATCGATATTCTCTGTGACAAATGGTGTTTAATCGGAATTCGCACCCCGTCAAAGAACAATAAAAAGTCTAAATATTTCATAAAATTCAACAAATCTGCCCGCCGATGCAACGGCGTTTACGCTTCGACTTCTTCGGAGCGCGGCAGCTCGCGAGTTAAGAATGATTGATGCCCGGACGCATAACGTGACAATATAGTAGCGTCACGATTGATGACACCAGATTTGAATAATGTAGAATGGTACACCCAAGCAGAGATAACCACTTTCCGTTTAACGTCACGTCGGAACGACACGTATGGGTGATTCCATGCCAATTCTAACCGCAGCTCGGATTTGATGAATATTTTTTTTCGTGTAAATCATTCTTCCGCAACTCTTCAGAGACACGCAAATTCGTTCTTTAAAATTTTGTTTCTGAATTTTTTAGAAATTTGATTTACACGAAAAAGAAAAACGAAATGAAATTTTGATCGGTTTAATCTGAGATCTGAAAAATTGAAAATTCTAAACATTCGTAAAACTAATATCCCGAATATTCGAATGATTCAAATATTTAGATTAGATACGCCGTTCGGAACTTATTAGATCGCGGACTCCTCGAGTGAATTGAGGGAAGAGAAAAAGATGGGTAATCGAAACATCTACCTATATTCAGATGTATTTATACTGTATACAGTAGTGGGTATATATTACGTTAGTTTCTTCTTATTTCTTTTCAAATTTCTCAAGTGGGCGGAAGCACGAGCTATATCAAGATTTCCGGTATAATCGAGAGACCGGCAAAACAACCGGCTTGTGGTCGCCTAGAATTCACGAAAGCCTAAGCTATGAGACACTTGACACCGCACGCACGGATTTCCTTGAATATGTACTGCACGTGGCCGAGTGGAATATATATATGTACATTAATGTATTCCCGTACACCTTATACCTATGTATGCATAGAATATACATAAATGTGATAAATTTTGCTCCAAAAATCCAGCCACAACCAAGTTTGAATTTCAAAGAGTATATTAAGGAAGTTAGGTTGCGAAAAAATGAAATAAATTTTCAATATTTCAAAAAAAGTAATGAGCCTATACATATTAATATTTCTGAATTTCATTTTCAACAGTTTTCGAAATTATATAAAAAATAAATAAAAAAATCGAAGCTAAGGCGTTCGTTGATGTTGAATACATTTCGTTATGTACGTATCTCGCTGGCGCGTGTATCGATCGTGAATGACGTTGCAATAGCTAGATTCGTCAGGTGGCATGAGTATCTCTACGTCGCGCGTTGCTTTGCCTTTGCCTCATCGTGTTTTATCGTTCATACCTAAAGCTTCATTCACACGGTTAGAGAAACAGAACCTACTGAGTTTCTCTCCATAATACCTGTTCCTGTCTCTTTCATTAACTATACGCGATATTATCAGATCTCCGGAAATGATCGCTCGAAGTGTTGCGTTGCGTCGCGTTGCGTCGCATCGCATCGCGTCGTACCTACTGCCTCGTTTGCGAGGTTCCCACGCGCGTTGCGTCCCGCAATTCGCACCTGTCTTCTTGCTGCCCCGTTTATAAACGAGACTCTACCCTACATATAGGTATAACACGTTAATATTAGTGAGCGAGAAACATCGAAATATGAAGGGAAAAAAAATCTGACAATATCGAAATTTAAACGAACCAAAATTTGAAATAATCTAAATTATGTAGAAAAAGACATTTTTTTTTTCTTCAAATTTCGCTTTCCCTCAAATATTTTCGTGATCCGCTTTTCGTTCATCGAAATCAGAACGATTACCCAAAGAAAAAATTTGTTATTCAAAATCTTCTTTCCGTGAGATGATTTTGCAATTCAATAGAAAAGGTGAGGGCATCATCTTATCAAGGGCTGTAATACACTTTGAAGATAATATACTACCTACATTCTATGGACTCAATATTTTCACACCTCATTACTCGTATTTTGAGCCGCAATCAAAAATTATTCCAGATTTTGTTTAGAAAATCATGTCACTTCGAAGCGAACGAATGAAACGAATGAAAATCCTCCGATTTTGAAGAAGTTTCAATTACCAATGCGAGGGCAGTAATCAATCTATGGATTTCTAAGTCTATAAAATATGAAATGAGTCATTCAACGAAGAAGAGGAAAAAAAAAAAAAAGAAAATGTTTGCTTATAAGTGGTTTAAAATTAGCCACCCTGTGTATATACAGTATCTGGGTATATCTATAGGTATACATGATTACCCTTTTACCCTAGTCCTTGGACGTAGTGGAACGTATACCCGCTGTGCACATATCGTCGTCGCTAATGTCGTTCGGAAGCGGAAAAGACGTTGGTAACTTTGCCCGTGATATTAGGTTACTCAGGTTAATTCGAGGTGGCAAGGGGCGACGAAATTTTCTCATCAGTGGTGGTTCAGTATCTCAAAATATATCCTCGAAACAATTAAGTAACAAAGAGAGAGAGAGAGAGAGAAATAAGAAGAAAATAAAAAAATAACCCCGTGCAGAATTTTTTGATAATGCTTAGGAAAATAATGAAAATTTATAGACCGATTAGATGATTCCAAGAATCGCGATTAACTCGTAAAGTTATGTACATATACAAATAGTCGGTGATAATGACGACGTTGCGTATGTGGAAGGTTGCCTGCAGCGCTAAACTATCAGGTGTAAGTTCGAGGTATAGGTACCAACAATAAGCTGTTCTTCGGCTAGAGAGCGGGAGTACACATCGTAGTTGTAGTACATGCTTGGGTTAAGTACGTCATTTCAACCCTATCCAACTCCCAGATCTCCTCCGCTCTCTCATCCCTTCAGAGTTGCTATTCGCGGAGGCAAATGTCTCCGTCATATATATCCGTCTATCGTACCACCTACACCTACCTGCAGATAGGTACTAAGCTCAAGCATCGTCACACGTTGATGTACTACATACACGTATAGTATACGCAGACACAACACTGCGAAGGCACTGACGAAGAGCTGGCGCGGTAAGCGTTTGAAAAATAAAAAGAGGGAGAAAAAACCACTTTTCATACACACACATAGCTGCAAGTACTTCATCGAAAAAGGTGCACACTGTGTACGGACGACGTACACGCATACAATGGCATATCAGAGCCTGCGATCCATTTATAGAGGGAAAGGGAGAGCATCGAGTGAGAGAGATATCTTATCACGTTTTTTGTTCGAGGGTAGTAAGATCCTGCACGGGGAATGGTTTCAAACTGCAGACTTTCCGATCAGAAATCCTCGTACCTTTCATCGTCTTGTGGTGATATGAGACAAACGTTGGTTTCTGGCTGAAAATTACTTTCATTTTTTACGAAAAACAGATGCGATTATGAGAATGAAGAATTGGCATACCTATATTTTTGGGAATTTACTGCAACGAGGAATAAGATCGGGTCTTAATTTATGAACGTTGTAGATATATTACGTGCGCAGGGTTTTCAGAGCGGTGAAACGTGCCGCGAAGAACCGTACATTTATTCCGCGTTATTTTAATTGGGAATAATCTCTCGCACGTTTTTTTTTTTTAAGCATCGGGTCAACAGAGAGGAAACATAATTGATCAGGAATACGGAAATCTTGATTACACCCTTATGCAGCGATAGATTGCTGCGCGTTTTTTCGTACCTAGTAATAGACGAAGACTCGAAACCATCTAAAGGCTTAGTATGTATACCTAAAACATATAATAAGTTTTTGTGAGAAGTTCTGCAGTTGTGTATCTGGGAAACAGGAAGTTCAGGATAGCAGTGGCAGTAGAAACAAGTCCCCCAGGAGATAACAGACACTCTCCCACCCTCGGTGGGAGTATAGCAGCGGTGATCGTTCGCGCAGAAGATATACCCGGGTGATATAACGCGGTGTTGGCGTTTCAGGTTGTGGAAAATATCGCTAGATTTTATTTAGGTCAATTCCTTACGTAACTAAGTAGGCGAAAAAATGAGAGTAAAGGGGATAAGACGAAGATGAAGACGAAGATGAAGATGAAGATGGAGATGGGGATGGAGATGAGGCAAGAAAAATAAGGCTCTATACAATCTCCACCTATTCCTTCGGTAGTATGTATGTAGTTACAGAAATTTTCATCTCTGCACCGCAAGACAAACAATTATTTGAAAACGTGAATCGAAATATCTTTCGTTAATTGAAACGTTATCCGGGTAGAAAAATTAGCCGCAAATTGGTTTTATATCTGCGGGTGAAATTAGGTCTGGCCCCTCGCGTTGTCATTTCCGCAACGAACAATTAAACAGACCTCTAGCCTGTTTGACATCCTGTGTTGGACTCTGGACAGACTGACATCCGGATAAACGCAGAAACGCGATAGAATATTTGGGAATTTACGATATCTCAGCATCATTGTTCCGCTTTTCAACCGCGACATGATTCGCGCACCCTTGCTAACAGGGTCGGACGGTAAACATTGGGGTGAGAGAGGAGGCAGAACAGAATTGAGATATGTGTTTGTCAAATAGCTTTTAGGGAGGCTGTAGAGGTATGAATAATCGCTTACACCCCCAGATGCGTGTGTCTTGTACGTTAATTGCGAAATTATTTCGGAACTAGTAATCCCCTAGCTATACTGGCGCTATAGGTATACACGAAGGTGTTAATAAATTATGTAATTCGAATCCGAAGCAGAATATCTGATAACAAGTCCGCGGAAGCAATCCGAAAGTCAGACTCTTCATCCTTCAAGCTCCCAACAGCAACACCCTTATTTCGGGTAGGTTGGTGTGTTGCTTGCTGATGCATGATTCATGGGTCCTGTTAAGTTATTCAAGGGCTGTTTCGTTGTCCGCTTGAATAGGGAAAATCCAAGAATAAAGATGGCTGCCGTTCACCTTTCTTGCCGCTATATAACTTATACTTCGTGCAGGAGAAGAGAAATATACTACCCAATGCTTCAGGGTATAACTTAGTTAAGGCCTATTCATTAATACATAATCCTCGCATATATACATATTATGTATACTCTTTGCGTTTGTTTCATTAGTAAACGTCGGAATATCAGATGGAATATCGTTTGTATTGACTCAGTCGTTCGTTCACTTCGTATTACTCTCATTTTGAGATATAATCAAAAATTATTTTTTTATTTTACGAAAATTTTGCTTATGCATAAATGAATTATGCTCCAATGAAAAAGTAGTTCTCTCGTCGTAGCTGGGTACAGGTTGCTATCGTTCATTGAAACTTATATTCAAATTTGGAGTAAATGAATTTGACATTGATGTGATTTCACCGCGAACCAATGACATAATTAATGAATTTCATTTTACTGGGTATACGAAAATTTTTGATTTCAAGTCATATTTTTGTTCTTCTTCTTTCTTCTTGTTGAAATCGTCGAGTATTGGTTTGCTCCGAAATGACAATTCCAGAATAGGATCCCTGGATATTTAAAAAATATTCGATGAAGGATGCGACCTGTACCCTGGGTCAATCACTTTCTCTTCGATACACTCCATTCGGGGTAAATTTATGTGACAATAAATCGATAAAATCTCAAATAATTGCTAAGTATGTATAAAAATGCAAATAATCAGGGTGTGAAAGAACTTAGTCAATAGAATATTTCTTCAAAGCGTAGCAGTGATTTGAAAAAGGACTCTTCAGTGGTGAAGGACTCTTCACTAGTAAAGAACCTTCGGACTTGAAATTTGAGAAGGTAGAAAGCAAAAAAAAGCACCAAGTCGGTGTGTTAAAACGTAGTTAATAAAAACCGTTGATGGTTCGAGTCGCACGGTTTAATGCGTAGTTCACATCGTCGACGAAACGGACAGGTAGGTATAATAACATCGTGGGAAACCGTATATCTTACCACCCTGAAGGTTGTGATCAAGAATTTTTAGTGCTCCTCGAAAAAGTCTGTGAGAATATTATTCGAGGGGTTTAAAAATTCAGAGGTACTACTTTTTTCTTTTTTCTTTTTTCTCTTTTTACAACAGACGCAGGGGTTCTCGTCGGTTGGTTGGCTTAAGGGTAGGTATAGCATCATGATGAAGAAACTGCCCCTGGTGCCTCTCCAACCTTAGAAATTTTTATCTAAAAATTTCAAATTTCAAATGGAAGAAAGATGAAAAAAAAGGACCTGCACTTGGATAGACTCCTCTGGAAGTCACGTTGATAGAATAAATTGCGTTATTCATTTCTCTGACCAAGGTCAAGTTTTCACTCCTTCTTTTCCTTTTCCTTTTCCTTTTTCTTATTCTTATTCTTATTCTTCTCCTTCACTTCCAGCCAATGCAATGCGCCTTCGATTTATTATGTATAACGTAAACTGGGAGGAGGAAAGGGGGATAATGTCACGGCTGAAAGCAGGTGGCGACGAAGCCTTCCCGAGGGTAAGGTATAGGTTAATACCGTATGTATTACATACGCAGATATATATACTCATGCTAGTATACTCGTCGAGTACTCTGGAATATCTCCTCGTGTCTCTCGCTCTCTCATTCTGATTCTGATTCTATATAGGTATATGTTCCTCTCTTTCTCATCATCCAAGCGGTAGATAGGTAGGTAGGTAGGTAGGTACCGTGTCCGTAACAGAGTGTTGAGTACAACGTTTCCTGAATACACAATTAACTCGACAGCACCAAATTAGTCCTATTCAATAACGCTTCTATAGAATATATGGCAAAGTCCTGACATCCTGACGTCCTAACGTCGTTTCGTCGTCTAACCCAACCTGACCTACGTCATAGGTATACTACAGAGCCAGTGTATTTCTTGCTCGTAATAATGTATTATTCATTCTGAACAACTAGACCATATGGGTATACTGTATATGATTTCATATTTTCAGAACCGATGACACGAGAACAAATTTTCTCGAAATTGACAAACCGCGCGGATTACAACTTTCCGCTATAAAAACACAGCAATAGTTATTGGAAAAATAACATTTTTACCACTCGTCTTTTTTCAATCAATGATATCTAGAAAACACATCAATGGATTTTTATGGATTTTGCCATCAATCAATCAGATCTGATCCAATTTGAATATGACTAAATTTTAGCATCAATCGATTCAGTGGTTTTTGAGGTGAAAAAAAAAAAAAAAAAAAACAGGCTCATAATGAATTTCACAAAATAAGAAAATTACATCAAGCAAATACGTTGAATCGGAATTTGTTTGCATTCGTGTGTCGTTAATCCAGAGATATTATACCGATTAAGTAATTCGCGTTGGAAAAGCGTATAAATTCAACGTTTAGGTTCGCGTGGGCCAGTGGGCGTCGCTGATACTGACTTCCACCAAATTCTTTATTTTCCTTCTCTGTTCCTTTTATTTCTCTTTCTCATTCTAACCCGGCCATTTCCGGTCGCAAAGCACGCAGCACAACCCGATAGTAAAACCCGACGTATATGTATGTACATACGTACTATAGTTGCGTATATTGTCGCATGAGACCCTGAAATTTTCGTGCCTCAAACAATCATCGGAAATTACGTCTGCCTGACGCAGAACGGGGGTGGGAATAAAGGTGGTCTCAATTTGACCCCGAAGTACATGGCGAACCCACGGAGAAGCTAGTTTCCCAAAAAGGACTCTCCTAAATTTTTCAGAAAAACAAAGTTTTTATACGAAGGTTAATTATTAATATTTTTATCGTTGAGATAAAACTCCGTCCATTTCTTTGGGTGATTCTCAAGAAAAACGTTTATAACGTTGAAGTATAGAACGATTCGATACACCACCACTTTCATCTCAATTTGATGACGAGAATATAAGGCGGAAGTGAGAGACACGTGTTGCTATCGGAGGAGCGAAGATTCGGGATAAAGTCGAGGCTGATTCTCGGAGCTTTAGAAGCGAGGAAGAGAAAATGGAAAAAGAGCTAAAGAAAGTTGTCAAGGATATAACCAAGTTGGTGCTGCTACTGCAGCCCTTCGGAGTCCAAACCCTCAGCTGTTTAGCCAGTTGTGAACGTGAACGTATAGAACATGCTGTGTAGGGCGAAGAAACACGTCTGAAGAATTCGGTGTGGGTATACCGTCAGCTAATTTTCCCACAGGATCAACGCGGTGTGATTCGGGACCTTTTAAAGCCTGGGTGAGCCCAGATACCGTACCCGCATAGAAGGGGAGAAAAACGGAGCGAATGTCCTTCGGGAGAGAAAGGAGAAGGAGAAGAAGAAGAAGAAGAAGAAGAAGAAGAAGAAGAAGAAGAAGAAGAAGAAGAAGAAGAAGAACTTTTCCACTCCCTGAACGGTAATTTATTCAATGAATATAAAAGAGAGAAAAATTTTCTGATGCTAAAGGATTTGCCAGATTTCAAAAACAAATTTCCTCACTGCACAAGGTGGGAACAAACTTTTGCTTCTCGATTCTCTACTGGCACGATTTATGTTCTATTTTTCACGGATTTTTACGTACAGGTGAAACAGATATATTTCTCCGTTAATAATTGTGCATTGGCAATTCTTGACATTTTTACCAATATTATAAATCGCGGTTCGAATAATCACCTTGATGAATATAGTGCAGCATTTGATAAATTTTACGCCGGAGAGTAATACCGGCGATTTGTTTTAACAATAGAAACGACACTCAAAGGCACAATAAAACCCAGAGGAGTTTGAATTGTCGGACAATTTCGAGGGTCGAAGGAAAAAAAGGGAAAAAGAAAATGAAAAAAAAAAGAGAAAGATAAAAAATCAAATAAAAACTTTCCTTCTATACTTCCGCGTGAGCAATCGTCTGCACAGAAAGGAACTAATTGCATTACACGAACAAGAGCTCCTCGCTTTGAAAATTCTCAGTTAGGTAGATGCTTTATGAGTTATGTTGACAAAAAAAAAATAGGAAAAATAGGGAAAGGGGAATCTAGGGGTTTATAATTCGGATAATAATTGGTCAAATTTTATTTTATGTCGGTACCAGGTAGGTAGAGGGTTTCCTCGCGTGACAATTTTCTTATCTTAATATCATTATAGGTATAAGATTTGAATTTAGTTGTTGAGAAGAATTCGGGGCTATATATATATATATATGTATACGGTTACAGTAATAAAAGCTATTAAACCTAGATACCTTACGATAGTATAAAATCAACTATTGCATGAAAATGTTCGACATAGTTTGTGATACTATCACGTAAAGTATACTCCAATCTTAGAAAATTACATTTATTCATTCGACTCAGCTGATCTGTATCGTCGTCGAAGAATATTAACTTTATCGAGAATTAACTGTCCAGATACTTCGAACTCGATTTTGACCCTATAAGCTAAAACAATTGAAAAAAGAAAAAGAAAATAAAAAATCATTGATTTTCATCTCGATTTTCATTTTCACGTTGCACATGGCCTCGATTTTATCACAATATCAACGGGTGTAAGTTAGTCGTGAATCTTTAATTTCTTCTGCGGTCTGAAAACAGCGCATAAAATCGATCGTCTATACCTATACACCTACTAAAGCCTGTAGCAATACGCGGTTTGTGCGATGATAAAATAAAAGGGTTGAGAATTAAGTATGTAGTTTGAAGTATGTAAAAAAAAATGAGTTAATTCGGTCCAATTTTTTGGCTAATATATTTTCGACGGAGAAAACCTTATCGTATAAGAAAATAAAAGAAATGACTTTAATATTTCCAAGTGAAAGCTAATTATATCTATATCTCGTGAGTGAATTCGAACGAGCCGAGGTCAGTATAAGTGTAGAGATATTCTATTTCTAAATTCAAATGTAGTCAAGCAAGCGCCAGAAATCCCCGGAGTACAAGTTCTCATCAAGGATGGTGATTGCGTTCCTCTGCAGAATTAATTGACAATCTGGCTTGATGACTTGTTAACTGTATTACTTCTGATTAGCTACTCCATAAAATAACTGTCTACCTTTAATTTTCACTTCGCAATTTTAATCTTTCATATACCTAATTTTTTCAATTTTTTTTTCTTCTTTTTGTTTTTCCAACGAAACTGTTTCATTCGCCAATTTTTTTCCAACTCTCAATCAACTTGGCGATGATATCGAAAGAGTATCATGATACATTCGGTCAAAAATGACTCTTGCTAATTTCGAAGATATCTTCAAGTTTTCGAGGGGCCTTTCCATATTTCGTTCAATTTGAACGGTTTCCTCGAGAATGATGAAACATACGGTGAAAACCCGTCTTTCCTGTATTCCTTTTTTTCTTGCTACCACCAAGCTGATATGATATGATAGTTTCAGGACGAAGGCGAGAAAAAATAAAACCAACTAATACCGGAAGTAAATATAATTCTTATCGTTTTATTAGCCACATATATATATATACATATGTATGTGTGTGCGTGTGTGCGTGCGTATGTGTGTGTATCTGAATAGCTCTATAGACATATTAGAAACACGCGCGTTAAAATTATTCAAATGAGACACGTGCGAAGTACGTGAAGACAAGTATTGGTATATCGCTAATACGTGTTTACCTGCGTTCTATATACGCCCGACGTAGGTACGTATTATCTCTTTATGTATATAGGTACATTACAGCTGTCGTATGTATATATATATAAATCTATATATATATAATCTTTACATGGATAGAAGCGTGCATGTTTGCATTGATATTTGATCGACGATAGAGGGACGCCTGGCATTGACATATATATATAAATATATAATAGATCGGTATAACGTCTCTTTTCGATTATTGTACACGTAACAAACGTCTTCGTACAACCGGGTAGGTACGGCTAAAAATATAATGTAAAAAAAGAAAAACGAATAAATTTGAAAAAGAAATCGAAAAATAGAAATATACATTCTACGGCCTACGCAACAGCCAACACAGTTTTAGGAATTTCTATTTTTCTCACCAAGGTGACGAAGAAAAGTATATTGGTAGGTATCGGTCGAAAAACGACTTCTTATACAGTTTCGAAGGAATCTTTAACGCAATCGTCGGATATTCCTAGAACCTCTAGGATTTCAGCTGGACGCCATAATTATGTTTTAGGATCCCTATAGTATTCCGAAAAACACGTTTTGGAATTTGTTTGTTGAGAAAAAAAAAAAAAAAGAAGAACAGTTTCCAACTTTTTTTAAACATATAAAGCATCGTCCTATAACGCTAGGAGATGTGTGTTCTACAAGTATGATGTGTGTGCAGTAGCACGCACGGTGCTTGAGCATACTACCAGAAGAAAGCGAGGGTTCTCGACCGTCTCATACCTACGCGGTGCTGTATATTGCGCAACGGTTAATTTCGTTGAAAGTTGTTAATGTATGTTATGCAAGAGATAGTCCCGCGAGTCTCGGGACGAGCTATAAGCTCGAATCAAAATTCCATTTCACTTTCATCCGCAAGAACTCCGCGTATAAGGTCTCGGGCGACATATATATATATATATATATATATATATATAAGGAGAAAAAGTAAATCGGTTTGTCTTGCATATAAGAGAACATGCCAGGAGCTGAGCCTTTGAGATTTACATAATACGTTTCCGATCGCGTTTCGGCTCCGAGTTTCAAACTTCACACTTCGCAATTCGCACTCCGCATTTCGCCATTCGCACTTCACACTTCGGGTAGAACTGAAATTATCTGATCGTGAATTATATCATCGATCGCTTGCTAGGTATAACCTACCTATATGTAGCATAGCTGCGGTAACCCATATGTTGATGAGATTATGAAGTATATACCTAGTTGAACGGAAAAAGTCAATTCAAATCTCTGCTGCGCGAGTATATAAAAATCATAGGGAAGAACAAAAAAAAAGAAATTTTTTTTCATGTTATTTTCAATTATTGAGAAATAATGAAAAACTATACAGAGAAATGATAATGAAAAAAAACAAAAAAATCAAACCTTGATTGATTAAAATTTCATTAAGTTGTATAATATCCAGAAGAAAAAAATCTTTTCGCTTACTTTAGACTTTGTCTGGCTATTCCATAAATCGTATATGGAAATCTAGACCTCGATCGTAACAGTGGTCAAATGTTTGAGTAAGATCAATACATGTGTATAATATATCATATGCAGCTATATTCAGTTTATTACTCAGCTGTCTGGAGTCAATTAAGAATCTATTAGCGAGAAAGTTTGCACTTGAAGAGGTCAAGGGAAGAGCAGCGAATTGAGTAGTGTCGAGATGAAAATATATATTAATATGACATTTGATAAGAAAAACTTGGTCAAATTTAACGAACAGTATTCTGTGAGTATAATAAGAATAGTTTAATTAGACGTAAAAAAAAAAAAAAAAAAAAATTATTGTGAGAGGAAGGTTCATTATTTCGTTTTTATTTTTCAATGAAAAAAATCGGGGGTCGCGGTTGATTCCGAAATCGCGTCAGATTCGAGCAAAAATGTGAAAATTTAGTTCGTTCAATAACTCGAAAAATATTACACGATTATAAACCAATAGAATAATAATTAATATTATTATCATTGTTATTATTATTAATTATAATTTACTATTAGTCATATGAAAGAGAGAGAGAGAGAGACAAGATATGAAGAGTATTTAATTATATTTCATTTCTGTACACCGTATACCTATTATAAAACAAGAATCTCTTTTTAAGAACCGCAATAATACATTGAAGAAGGTCAATTAATTCCATATATACTCGATACGCGAAAGCGGACATGGTACAGGTATAGTCGACGTGTTTAAAAGATGTAAGAAATTACGACGCGACGCGACGCGACGCCTCGCGTGAGGTAACTGTGCAGTCGAAGCACATTATCTCCTCGCAGCCGCAATAAGAGTGTGCTTTGCTCCACGTTACAAACCTCATAATCCTTTCACTATCATCGTTCGAATTTTTCTCTCTCCCCACAGTGGCATGACATTAACAGCTGACAGAGGTTGGAAATAAAACATCCTACTTAAGTCATACCGACGACGCGACGCGACGCGACGCAAAGAAGAAAGCTAAACTATTTTTATTTTTATTTTCATTTTTATTATCTTCGATGATCGAAAAATCGACAAGTAAATACGAAAAGATCGTAGATTTACATGACTTTTAGTCAACTTTCAATTTTTTACTGAAATTCTTTGTTTTTTTTTTTTATCCTTCTTTCCTTTCGAATAAAAGATCATATCTCATCCCGAGTTAAAGACAAGTGAGTTTCTCAATCACAGATCTAAACAGTTTCTTATCTACTTTTGAAGTTTATGAATTTAAATTTATGCAGTCAGATTATGAGATTGAAAAAAAAAATTGCCATATCTCGTTCGATTTGACCGGCTGCTTTCACGAGAACAAAAAGAAAAAAAAAAGTATAGGTAGTAGAACCCCGTTGACTCCATGGGTTTGTGGGGGTGCAAAAAAGTGTCGCTTTCTCCTTTCTTCTTTTTTCATTCATTTTTGAGATTTTCATACTTATATTGTCACATTATTTTCGAATAAACATAACATCGACAAAAATGACCTATTATGTAGGTACCTATGTACCGCGTTTATCATTTCATCGGAAGTAAATCGGATGAGATGTCACGTAGGTAATGCGGTGTTCGCACATCGATATAAACTGCAGTGAAAAGTATGAATGCGTTTACAAGCGATACGTCTTAGTCATAAAGTAATAATGATCGGATCATTCAGTCATGGATATAGGATAGCCGTGTAATAAATATAACCATGGCGCGTACGTGGGCATATAGAAGGTATATATATAGGTATATTTATTTGCGCAAGGTTGAATTACAGCAGACAAAGTAGAGAAAGGCGTATAGTTTTATAATTTCGCGTATACAAATAAACAATATTAATAATACCGACTACCACCACGACAACGTCGTAGAATTTATGGTAGAAATTATAAAGAGATATCCATCATAATTCGAGTTTGTTGGATAAAAAGAAGAGTGCAAGAAAGAAACAAGAAAGATAAGGATTCTCCGTTTGAAAAACAGCTCCAAAACGCATCTTTTGTCGTCTGCAATGAAAGTTTTTTTTACGACAATTCATTGATGGATAATAAAGAGTGTGAAAAAAGCCGTTCTCTCACTCGCGATGATTCAATTTTTTCAAATACTTAGTCCAGTCTCTTTTTCTCCTTTTTTCGATTCTTGAATTCAATTTGCGAGACACTCGGCTTCAAGTATTAATTATTTGCCACTCGGTCCATACGATACTTGATGTGAAAAAAAAAAGGTAAAATAATCACTAGGATAAGTTAAGTAAAATCAAATTAAATAAGTAAATACCTATAGAAGAAAAAAAGAAGAATAAAAAAAATAGAATTGCGAGTCTTTCCGTTTATAAATAAAATATTTCTCGAAACCTGCAGTGGCATACCTAAAATCAAGTGAATTTAAAAAAATGATTGCACTATACTAATCGCAGCGCTGTTCTAATTGTCGTTCAAATTTCTGTTTCTATTTCGAGAAAGAAATAAGAAAATATTTAATAATAATATTCATCTCACTATAATATATAGGTATATCGTATAGGTATATCTAGGCGCGTTTTACATCTGCATCAGAACGATAAATATGCTTATACGGTGAAAGAATAAACAGCGACCGAGAGCGTGCGTGCGTACGTGCGTGTATGTGTGCGCGTGTGTGTTACAGATTGATAAAACTCATGTGTGACTGAGGTGGTGCTGCAGTGTTAAAGATAACAATCTATTAAACTTCCTGTAGGTCAGAGTAGGAGGAGGAAACAGCTACACCACATTTACCTACTTCTTCTCTCGAGATGGTAATTCGCATTTCTTACGCAATCAACTTCATATACTTTCTCTTCTTCGTCAAGAATTTTCTCTCTCTATCTATCCACCTCTCTTTCATTCCCAGTGTGTAACTATAATAAGGTGTATAACAGAAATTCTCTCTCAAACATATCGTTACTTATTCATATACCAATGTAGTTATCATTATTATTACGTACATATATTTCGACAAAAATTTCTCAAACGAATTTTCGTTTCGTCCGCGTCGTCAAAATTTTTTGGACGGATAACTATTCCTTTTTTTCTTCTGTTCCGTGTTAAATACGTAACATTGATTATCATACATTAATTTCATTCATCTTCAGTACATAATCAGATAGTTCAATGCGTGGTGAGTGATTAATACATGTATATACGAATCGAGGATTTATTCATTTATCGTTATCTCGATTCCTAATATGATCGTAAGTATAGGTATAACAATTTCCGCTCCTATGGTATAGATATTTGATGAGAGGCCCTAGCTGCTACAGACAGCCTCTGTGCTTATGATGTAGTTTTATTCTCTGAAATTTCGAGTTCCGACAGAAATTCTCGCGACAATAATTCAAAAAAATAAAAATAGGACAAAAAAACAACAAAACCGTGAGTAACTTTCCGAGAATGACCGGTCTCTCGTTCTGGTTATGTACCACTCCACAACCGACGAGATGCCTAAACGCGTATCTCATCCTCAACTTTGAATACATATATCGTATTCAGATCCTACCTACCAATGTACTATTATATAGTTGAAGAATAGAATTTTCGTATTGGGGGGGGGGCTCAGATTCTGTCGTTGCTAATAAAAAGCAGTAGTAATAGTATACTTAATAGTGTAACGTAGTAGGTATAGTTATACATATATGTATAAATATATATCTATACCACACGATGATAGATCGTGGGCGGGGCAGCAGAAAACCTATGACGTCACGACCCGACGAAAGAGTATTTTTTTTTTTCGCGTTCGATGGACGCGGACGCGGACGTCGCGACGCACGCAACGCAACGCGGATATGAGTATATCGGAAAATGTTTAATGGTATATTTGTTCATTTTATACTACGCATTATTAATAATTAATCAATGTTCAAACTCTGTTATTGGATCTAGCCGCGAAAACGATTCATATTTTTAATTTTCGGTAAGTATAGGTACAACAATTTCGGAGTTCTCACGCCACTACCCAATACCCCTCAAATATTATCATCCAATATGAAAATCAGTAAAAAATTTTTACTATGGGAATAAAGTTCCGAAATTGAGAGGGAAAAAAAAGAATACATTGATTTTGACCAATAATGACACATGCTACCTGATAAGGTTTCGAAAAGCTCCTCGCGTAAAAAATTTCAAGGTTCCTTAGTTCAAATTTTGATCTCTAGATTCGAACAGAATTTCTAAATTCAGTTCAAAGTCATTTGTATAGTTTATATAGTATATTTATCTCTGCTTAAAGCTTTCAATGAAATATACGAGAAGATAAAAAAAAATAAGAAAATTATTTGTTCGTATGTATAGGTATAATTGTATACTATGTAATTATCTAGTAATCTCGTATTATTCTCAGATTCCAGTATTATTAAATATTATAATATACTTCGGAGAATTTATCCAGGATAGAGATATTACGGTATATTATATAGATATATACACATATGGTATATATAACGCATGACGCATATTATTAAATCAGTGAAGAAATAGGAGCCAGTGAGTATAAATATACGTATATATTATATACTTATATAGTTATATGCAGGTATATATAGGCACGTAAGATATAAATGAATAATTGGCTCGATAATTGATAGACAAAGTTGTATATGCGGTTATTATAGCGGATAAAAACAAAGAAGAAAAAAAGAAAAAAAAAACGGCAAATGGATAAAAAGAAGTCTTTGAATAAGCATCGGATATTATTTAATAAGTAATTGATTTAGATAATTGATTTAGATAATTGAAGATTGATGTACTTAAATACATTGATTCGAAAGTAGTCATATTTATGCATATTTTCACATGTATCATGCTGTTTAACGAAATTGTTGAATTTTCTACAGCGAGTCATCTATTTTTAGGAATTAGTTGAATCCGTTGAACTCCGAGACGCATACATACGTCCCTGAGGAGAAACTTCAAAAGCAGAACCAGAACCACAAGGAGGAGGAGGAGGAGGATGAGGAGATGGGGCCAGAAATGATTTAGTAGAATGACCTAAAAAAATCTCGAATTTTTTCTTTAAAAAAAAATAAATAATTTTTATCCAAAGCTTTGAGATATCCTCTAAAGTCGAATCGAATTATTATTTAATGATTATGTAGAACGTGAAATGTATACCCGATAATATCGTAAAAATCTATTTCGATGGATCGAAAATGAGGGAGAATCAATTTCCTCGTAATGTTTATTATTCGCTCTTAAAACTTTATCGATGTATACAAAAATCGTAAAAAGCGCAATGGGATTGTACCTCATACATTTCATTAGAAATTACGAAGAATCACCTACATATACAATAAATAGTGAAAAATGATTGAAATGAAAATGAATAAACGAATTGATTTGAAAAATTTTGAAATTCATCCACACGAGGCTTATGTTCGTAAATACAAACGCGACCGACCTTGTCGACTCATGTCAGATTGATATCCACCTGAAAGACTTGTATTCGCGTATCATTCCGGAAGAGTATACAATACAGCATAGCTTATACTTTATTATAGCAGCCTTATAGGTGGACGACGAGGCGAAGCGCGAGAGAGTTCGATAACTCTTTATAAAGGCTGAATTCCACGTGCAACCCTGAAAGTTCTAGCTCACTCTGACGGTTGATTAGAGGTCAAAAACTACGACCGGTAAGTTCACGGCCCAATCAACGGGCAAAAAAAGAATCTATAATACGTATTCTCTCGGATAAAGGACTCGTCGAGTTTGCTTAAGAAAACAGAAATAGAAATGGAAATGGAAATAGAATTAGAAACAGAAATAGATATGAAAATAGAAATAAATAGAGCTGAGAGGAGCTCGATTGAATTTGAATTTTCTTTTTCTATACTATTATATTTCAGATAATATTCCGAATACATATTGACGAATGAGAGATAAGGGAAAGAAGAAAACGAAAAAAAAAACAAGGCGAAAAATACTGCAGAGGAATTCCGGTATTTATTTTCATTCGAAAAATCTCACACGCAACTGAACTGCTCTCGAGAGAAATACTGATAATCCACAAGAATATGAATCCAGATTGTATAGAAGAATCTAGAACTAAGTGAGGATTCGATTCCTGCAATCCTGTTTTACCTTTACTTATATGAAAGTCAGCTATGGGTATAGATATGTGAATTTCGGGAATACGTAATACACGTATTTTAATTAAAGATTTATCTCGAATCCGAAAATAATTTGCATACCCAGTTCGTTTCTAGACTTGATAAGCGGCGTTCGTATAAGTTATCGCAATTTTCTCTCTATCAAGACGAAAATTAGCGAGAGAAAAAAAGAAATACATAAAGTTTATATATATTATCATTGAATCGAGTGAGTGGTTTACATCGATTCTTTTTTCTTTCAGTATAACTGTACTATAATCTCTAAAATTCAAGCTAATAATAATTATACTTTTGGTGATAATTAAAGCTCTATTAATGTATTATATACGGGTGTAAATATATATATTATACACGTAATATGTACACTATATTTTCGATCAAGCAAACAACACCTGCCGGTATCTTATACCGGCTTTGTGCGATCGTGCCAACGAATTGTTTACAAATCTCACTATAATAATCCAACGCGGGAAAGAATGATATAAAGAAGTTGAATCTTATACCGCATGTTGTCTGTTTTTATTTCAACAGTATTACCTCGGTATACCGTAAGTAATGAATAGCCGATAATAATTTTCGATCTATAGGTATTCCGCAAAATCGCGAGTGGAGAAAAAAGAAACAAACCAAAAAGAAAAAAAAAAGTCCTCGAGTGACTAAAATTATCCATCATAGGTGTATGCAGTAGTATTCGAAACTTGTTTCCGTTGTCTGTAGTTTCGAAACTTGTTTATAATTTTTTCTTCTTCTTTCTTTCTTTCTTTCATTTCTCAAAATTAAAGTAAGTTCGTATGTACGGCTAAAGGCGATTCCCAATGCGACAACACGATACGATATACATTTATTATTGTTTATAAAATCTTTGTGTTTATGCTCACCGTATATACGAGGATAATCCGTAGCCAGAACAAAGGAACACTCGGCTTAGAAGGTATATATCTGTATAGGTAGTATTAAACACGATCGGAGGGGGGTAGAGACGAGCCCTTGACTATACTTATATTAATTTTTCTTTCTTTTCTTTCTTTTCAAACTCTCTTAATTATTCGAATTCTGATCGTAGCACATGTCACTAAATCAAACTTTATACGTAATAAAGACGAAAAAATTTCTCTATTCAATATATAGATTTTTCGGTAAACGTAGATCATATATATATATATATGCGTATAATAATAATAATATGTAGTATTATATCGAATCTTTTCTTTCAATTCTCACACACAACACCAACAACACAATATATAATATTGATTGAAAGTCTTATTTTTCTTTAATCGATTATACAATTAATCAACTTTCGCTTATCAATTTTCCCAATTCGCTTCTTCTTCCTTTTCTATTTTCTCCGTCTTCTTAATCTTCTTCTTCTTCTTATTAAGTTATGTTATATTATTTTTAAGGTTATAGTCTTCTGACGCGTCGACGATTGTTATTTACCCTACCGCGAGAAGTGAGCGGCTTATTATCGCGATTAAAATATCGTTTATTAACAAACGGGGTTGAATATTTAAAAACGTACACTTCAGAGTCCAATTTTATTCATTTAAAAAAAATAGAAACAACAAAAAGAGAAACAACAATAATAATAATAATAATATTAATAATAATAAATAAACTGGGTTCCCGTTATCTTCGTTGCTGTTCAATTAACGAAACTTTGGTAAGAAAATAAAGCCGGGTGGTACTCCCTGGGAATCTCGTCGAGTTTTATAAAAATAAAAAATTTAAAAAAAATAATAATAATGATTGAAAAAAAAAGAAAAAACAATCGAATTATTGAAGAAATGAACAACAAGGAAACAAATGTTGAACAGTTATTATCAGTTTCCTTGTTTTTGTTTTGTTATTCTTCTGATAAGTTTCGATCCAATCCAGAAGATTCTTTATTTCTTTATTTTTTTACTTCTTTATTTACTTATTTATAGATTTATTATATTAGCTTGTTTCCAACCGATGAAACGCGGCGATACCCGGTCCTGTGTTCTCGGATTTGTTCTTCGTATTTTTTGGAATGTCTTCGGACAATGGGTGGTACGTATTAAACGCGTATGGCGAAAAAGAACACGAGTTAAAACAGTGCCAGTCTTTGTTCAGAGACCCGAGTGCGCTTGGCAAACTCGATTCATGTCTCTAGCCGTGGAAACGGTACGAGCGATGCCGCGGTCTGTTGGTAACTGAGTACGCCGTATACGAAACACGTTTAGCACCGACTAGCCTGCAGGAGCGAGGAACCAACATCGTCGAACGGCGCCGCCTGGTGGGGGAAAGGGGAAGCCGAACCACTTGGCCCCGCGTATTTTACCCCCACCTTTGTACGTCTGCCTTGAGTCTCAGCGTTTTACTATACCTCTGCATCTTTTTCCGCCGCCTATACGCTCTCTTTCTCTTTCTCTTTCTCCTTCTCTTTCTCTTTAAGAAATTATCTCAAAACTATTGTATTTTGTACTGTAAAAATGTTTTTTTAATCATAACTTTATAAATTATTATCAATATAAACTAGGCACGTATGAAAGATGATGATTGGTTTTTTTCTTTTTCTTTCCCTTTCTCTTTCTCTCTCTCGCTTTACTCTCTCCGTCTGCCTCCTCCGGCTGCTGCGATCACAGACACACATACGTCCGTTGTAACCTTCTCGTCCACAGTACGTTGCCGTCGTTCGTACAGCCGCGGCGCAGCGCGTCGCGCCACGCCGCATCGTATCCACCTTCTTCTTCCCCTTGCTGACTAAAACTCCCCTTTCAAACCGGCAACGCGCACCCCTCCGTCGTTGTGACGACCGCCGTGTACATGTATACACTAGCGCAGAAAATACCAATTTTCTATCGTTACGAACTCGTTCTTTGAACATGTAGGTACGCACAAGTTGCAGGTTTATGCAGGGTACATTATGTGTATAACTTGTCTGATTTCGCCCCGCAGTTTACCCTCAACGATTATTATAGTTCAAGAAGTATTTAGTTGGTTATTATGTATATTAATACTACAAATACACGGAGGAGATGTATTTAGTTTCTTTACCTAAGTTTTTTGCTATTTTTTTTTTGTTTTTATAATTTCTTCTTCCTTTTTTTACCAAGTTTATAAATAACAAGCGAATATTATTACTATATTCCTAACCCAACGTGTACACTTTACAGTCGAGGCTTTGATCTTGTTCGGGGAAACTTTATTATACCTATACACGTATACCTCACTCCATGAAGTATCGTAACCGAAACTCGACGCTGCGCAAGGCTTCATCCTTTTTTAATTAACTTTTAATCAGTTTGAATTACGCAACTAGTGCAACTAGCATCCGCATATTATATGTTATTAGAAATGAATATTTTCGAATATTGTCCCCAATATAACAAGATTGTTATCGCTATAAGCGTCTATGATTGAGAAGACCAACATTCTAAAACCTGCAGCTTACGGTTTTCTTTCTTTTTATAAACACGATATGAGACGAACCCGCAGTCGATTTGGCGGCTAAATTTCTACCAAAAATTTCCTATCATGTAGTCAATGTTCCAATAACCTTTTCAGACCATTTCCGAATCCGGTTTCGAAATGGCTGACGTTCAAACATCGGAACACTACCTTCTGCCAGTTGAACACGTTTTTAGGAATTGTTTCATAATTTTGAAACGCACGTGGGTCTATGTGCAAGTTTTTTTTTTGTGTATTTATACCTACTACCGTATTCTATGTATGTATGTGATAATGGTCAATAAATCACGTTGGAGATTGCTCTGTAGTCATTTCTTTCATCACAACCAAAACCATCATCGATGACGCAAGCTGATGGTACAGTATCTGTGCGCGTTCGTTTTTCTTTAGGTACCTACGCAAAGGGATTTTGCTCTTTGACCGAACGGCTTGATCTTATTAAACAGTCTAATAAAATGCTCTATACTTTTATAATGCCGCAGTCTCAATTTGACGCGAAGGACTGAGCTGGTGCACTGCACTTTAGTTAAATCTTGGTAACGTAGCTGTGAATTTATGGCATTAAAATAGTTCCTCAACTAAAACCGAAGATTACCGCAATCCCGAGACTGCAGCTAGTTGGCTTGTAGGTACGTAGTTAAAAGGGGACAAAGTGCAGAGAGAAAGAGAGAGAGAGCGAGAGAGGGAGAGAAAGGAACCGTTGGCTCGACTGTAAAGCCGGAAAACCCGACAGGGTAGAAGACTAAATTAAAACTGGTATAGAGCAAACTACGAATTTCATGGGCCAAGGGGTGCGTCGACGTTCTGTTACTTCACCTTCCCATATTACCTACACCTCGACGTTATACCTACTCATGTTCCATTAAGGTACACAGAACTAATACGTGCAAACTCAAACCCTATAGTTGGTTCGTACTACATAACGTAAACTTGCAGACATCGGAGTAGGTAACTAACTTATGTGTATAAGTTAAAAAGTTGGGACGTAATACGTATGCCTTAGCTATATCTATAGATATGTATAATTTGAAGGCGTAAATTTAATTAACGATTTAACCTCATGAGAAAATATGCTATATAGCTATAGAGGTATATGTATAGCTTTGAGAGTAAAGAACAGGTACAATTTTTTGTTATTCTACCCTAAGTTCCTAAGATCCTCTCTCTACTCAGGGTCTTCGAATACGAGTTTATACGCGAAGGGAATATAAGGGATCCTGAGGCAGGTTGATGGCTAGACGTGCGTCGGTCTGAGACCTTCGAACCGTGTTCTGAGTTTCCTCGAAGGCTTAGGCAACCTTGGTTATGGGTCGAAATAAGACGGATGAAACTTCGGCCTCATTGTATTCAAATATTTGCCGAAGAAAATTTCGGCTCAGAATTTTCTAGTCAGTTTATCTCCGCGTCAAGTGGGTAATTAGTAATTAGCGCTTTTCACTAGATATTCTCGGTACATTATTTCGATACTCAAAATTCATCCGCGATCTTCACTTTTGAACCGAGATTCGAAACGCAGCTTCTTGTTTGGAGTAAACTTTATAAAAATCTGTACTGTACGTGGTTCGCGTATTTGTTACACTCTCTGAATTTCTTTCGAAATAAAAATCGCCCTACTCCGTACTGAAACAGTGAAATTAGACTCGAAAATATTTTTCAAAGAACCTCAGGTCTATTTAATATTTCATGAACGGCCTGTGTCTCATTTTTCCGGGGGTCTTAATCGCGACTTGAGGAGGCAGAAAGGAAGAGAAAATTATTGTTATTTGTTGGGGATGTACGGCAAGCTCTTTGATGTTTAGAGGTGCGTGCGTGCGTCGTGGGAGATTACGCGGGCTCATTGTCAGCGGTATGAATTTTTGTATAGTCAGAGCACTTACGTATATATACCTATACCTATGTATGGTTTGATTGTGTCAAGACCTGATTTAATTCGGGGTGGGTATACACACCTAGGCTTATGCATAATTTACAAATTTAATTTCTTACTTTTTTGCCTGTAGTTCGCAATCCATACGTTATACCTATACGTTACGTAGTTCTTGTAACGATATGTAACGAGGACTTCTTTTTTCCCATATGTATGCCCATAAGTAGCCCAGTTATAGATTATTCTAATCAACATTCATATTTCTCGAAGCCCTGAGGATGCAAATAATAATTGCATTCTTCGCGACATATTTTTGTCTGCTAAACGAAAAACTATTGAAACCTGATTTTTGAACTTTTTTTTTCTAAAAATATGTATGAGCACAGGTAGAGGAATGACTTGAAGAATTTGTCGACAAAGTTGACCATGGACCCTTGTCTAAGACATCTCTGAGATATGGTTCGTCCGATCGGTGTAAAATTTACAGGAGTTGTTCAGGATGCTGGTAGCTATCCGACGAACTGAGATTCTTAGGTAAAATAAAAATCATACCTATAACTGGCGGCGATATAAGTATACACAAAAATTCCATTTTTTTAAGCCAAACGGCCGCTATCGTGAAAGGAGATTTTTTATACGTGATAATTCCAGTTCGATGGATAGCTACTGGCATCCTGATCAACCCCTGTGAATTTCCCATGAACGGACAAACCATCTCAAACATATATATCATTTGAAGAAGGGTCCCTGGTCATTTTCGTCTATTTATTCATGCCATTCCTCTACCTGTCCTTGCATTAAAAAAATCTTTGAAAAATCGGGATATGTGCGCAAAAAGTTGATAAACAACATATTATGATGGGTGCGAATTTCAATATTTATCCGATTAGGAGAGAAAAAATATTGCACTATATCGCCGAAATGAAATGTCTCTGATATAATTTGGCATGTAGTTTGATGTATGATCTTAGCTCTGGGATAATATTTTCAAGAAAAAGTCACGAGTTTTATGATTAAACGTAAATCGATACTTCACACTCACTTTGATGGGTAAATCCCTTTAATAATAAGAAGTCAATACATCATCGAGTGAAAAATAGGAGAGAAAAAAAGCGATGAGGTCACCGAATTGGCTCTAATTATATCTGATAGAGTGTAAATTCAATTCCTTAAGAGTGACTTATCGCTTCCTGCGCAGCCATTTACGTTTATAAAATATCATCCAGACTAGGTGGAGTTACCAAAACCGGGAATTCATTAGTCAATTATTCGACAAGCCGGATGGTAAATCAGCCTTATTTCAACGGTTTGGGGAATTTAAAAGGTCGATCCAATGATTTATTCGAAAAAAACGGAAAATAGCTGACAATTGATGTGATTTCTCGAGCTTTTTGCGAGTGTGAACAACGGTGGAAAGGAGCAGCCTGTCAAACGCCATATATTAGAGCTGTGTACTTTCGTGTTCGATTATTATTCTCTGAGTACGGTTTAATCCGGTGAAAACCAGGCCTGAACTCTGGAGGGACTTCCTAATTTCGTTTGTATTTAGCCGGGGAACGCGTAGGTACTCAACGAATTTCTCCAGATCCAGGATCATCGCCTAAGTCCTTAGAGAGTCGTTTTGACTTCCCACAGTGTTATGCTGCTCCGAAATGTACCGTGGAATTTTATTTTTCTAATTAAGAAGACCGACGCACTCACTCAAATAACAGAGCTATCATCTATTCAAAAATATACCATATACCTTACCTACTCGGTAAGGCGGTAACCGTAAAAAGTAATTCTTCACAGTCGTGGAGGAACTCGTCCATTGATCATTTTCCACAACAAATTTCCGTCTACGAAGCAGTTTGCACAGGAGCCTGTAGCCCCAAACCCAAACCCAAACTCTCAAAAGTAATTCCGAGGAAGGCACAGGTACATACCTACCTCTGTCCTTTTAGATGTCTGGTAAATTTCCAGACACTTGTTAAGGATGTAGTTTTGAAGGACCAACATTTCCCGAACAAAAATCTTCAATTACTGATTTTTATCAAAGCACTCTTTCAAAGGACAGGATAGTTCTATTTTTTTTCTTTTCTTTTTCTTGCATTCGAAGGAAAAACATGTCGAGTTGCTTCGACTAGTGATTTCTCGGTCTCTAATTATTCAGAAGACTGAATCATGCGTCTGAGTTGAAGATAAATTGGATGATTTTCAACCGAATTTGAAAATTGACTAAAATTGTTTTGGGCCAATGTTGATTTCGTAGAAGCATAGGGTTAGGGGTTGATCCGAGGGGAACTACGACTGTGTGAAAATCCGAAAAGCGATTTATCAGAAATGAACATTTTTCCGTGGTTATAGTCGGCGAGAATGATGAACTGTTGCGATAAGAGGTGAGGTTATTGAAAAATTTCGTCGGGGTCAGACCGGTCGAAAAAAAGAATATGGTCTTGAGGTATGAGCGAAGATGGGTAGAAGAGCGATAAATTTTAAGAGGATCAGGAAGGAGGTTGAAATAGCCGAATAAATAATTTCCAAAAGGAGAAACGGAGGTGTGCCAACTATTTTACGTGCCCATGAAACCGTCTAGGAACCCTCGGGCCTTAGGTATGACCTGGCTAACCGGAATTTCGAGATGACGGTTTCGGGCGAGACCACGAAGAGAGAGAAAGCCAGATGAGCAGGATGGGGAGACGACTCGTTGTAACTTAAAAGATAAACTGAAACTGGCAACTCGAAACGCCACCACCATTAATCTTAGCCAAGCGGCTCCCATAGGGGAAGTCGGCGTATACTTTCCTGCGTACAGCTTCCGGCAACCCTCAGCTCCTCAAGAGACGACAAGTACAGCGGAGGTTCGGCGTCCCGGTAAACAGAGTGGAAATATCCGGAAGGAAGAAACTTTTTACCGTTAGTCGAACTTTTCGAAAATTATTAGGCGGGGTTGCCGGCATCAATATTACATAATCCGTAATCGATATACGCGATCAAATTTCCTTTTCTCTTTCCCGAGATATAACTTCTTCCGCTTCGCGGTTGGATATACTTTCAGGAATTTTATATTTGAGGGGTGTGTTTCAGTGGAGGATATTTTTTGACACGTTTTTGACTGGGTATAGATCGAACTGTCAACTACTGTGTGGCAAAAAATAACGAACTTGTGTTCGACAATTTCGAATTTATGAATTTCTTTGCATGAGCCCATTTCACCCCATCATAGCCCAAACAAATTTCGGAACATATGTCGTAGTAATATGATTATTAAAACAGCTGGAAGGTATTTAAATTTAGAAGGGTTTCCGAGGGGATGGTTAATTAAATTCATAACAAATTACAAAAGTCGTCATCCGTGGAGTAGAGTATCCTTAAAGTAAGTTTTCAACCGATTATGATATGTATTAAACTTCGAAATACGTTTTGGGCGCAAAACTTGATACATTATACCAGTCATACGTTATAATCCCTAAAAGACCAAAACCATCATTTCCTGCCTGAATTTTGCCCTGAAACAACAGCCGAAGCGGAAAGTACTTATCTGTTGTAAGTTTTTTCTCTTCTGTAGGACATTATCGGACAATGAAATGTTGGTCATATCTGTTGAATAAAATGACAATGTCAGTAGGCACGGCCGGCCATTGGTATTATAATATGCACGGGAGTGCCGTAATTAGTATCATTAGAATCTCCGGATTTGGGTATGTGGGAATAGATATACATGATGCAGGTCGCGTCAATGAGTGAATTAATTTCTGTTCAAGTTGGTTGAAGTATCGACGATTATTCTTCGAGGAAGAGTTTCGTTGTCCTGTAGGTATAGGTAATAAACTAAGTTAAAGGATAGGTGTATAAAGTAAACGTGATAAATTTGTCAAGCTGATAAAATACCGTTGTAAGAGAAAGCTCTTTGCAATGGAGTATATTCACCTACTGGTGTCAAATAAATTCGCCCGGTCTTCGGCAAGGACTGCGGAAGCCCCGACCTTCGAGGAATCCAGGAATCCTTGAATCCCTGAATCCCTAAATCCCGTCTTACCTCGACGTCGGTGTACCCACCACAAAAATACAAAGAATACCGAGCAGCGGTGGTGGTGAACTTATTTCCTTCCATTAAACGATTACATCAAGTCAAGGGGGTGGTGTAGACGTTATAAAGATTGACTGTTGATCAATATTTCAAAGTTTATTCTTTCTGACGGCAAAAGGAAATCTTGAGACTTCATGAGTTGCAGAAATTTTATTAATTACTTGCTCAGCACCAAGGAATGCTTCCCTAGCTGCGGATTATCTACCTGCTGTGCGAAGAGAAACAACATTCTTCGACCTTTTGGACAAGGCTCACGCATGCAGCTTAAGATCAAATTCTTAGACCCATGAAATAATGGAGGCTGTGATCAATTTTGCTTTGAATGAGGTTTTTCATTGATTATTTTTCTGCCAAATGCCATTTCGGCATATTTGGATGATCTGAGTACCGAGCTTCCAAGTACAGCTTAATCCATAGACGAGTCTATGATTAATCGATTTGTGCAGCACTACTCCGACACCGATCATCTGAAATGAAGCAAGTTTTACTTGAATATTCTACACAGGTACGTCCACTGTGTGAACTACGGAAATTGCATTATATATTCCGCGGGAAATGGTTTTTTTTTTTCAAGATCTACTTGATTTTCCATAATTAAATCATCGCGCGTACCAATCTCATTTTTGCATGAATCCCATAAAGTTCGTGAACTATTTCAATATCCCTGGTTTACGTTGTGTGGAAATATGTGTACTGAATAAGTGGAGTGAACCTAGAAACTCTAGGTGCAACATTTTCTATGTGATCCTACGAAACAGAAAACAAAAATAGTATATAAAAATAGATACAATAAGTAAAGATGAAATCCGTTCATTCGTTCTCGAGATAACACCGGATAAAAAATGGATCAAAGTAAACTTTTCATTTTCAGGGTGTTTGTAATAACTGAGTCCCTCTTTTGAAAAGGGGAGGTTGAAAATTGAAAAATCTTATAAAATTCTACATCTTACAGATGTGAGTTTTTGAAGCCCTGCCTTGAGGAGCTGAATGCTTGATTAATACCTCAACGATCTTTGGATGCATTTTTTATGCCGTGTAAAACCTTCCACAGTAATAATTCATAAAAAAAAGTTCCCTGGGAATAAGGGTCTGCAAGTCAGTCGCCCCAAACACCATGAGTTCTTCCAAGCAGTTTTGTATGATTGTGAAATATCTTTTGAGACGTTTGGGATGATGGTCGGTAGTAAAATATCGGAGCAAAGCTTCGGCTTTTGGGTCAGGCATATCCCTGGCCCTGGCCGGATGCCCTCCTAAAATATTCGTTTCTGAGGTCCTGCAGCACGGCATCCGCCCGATGAAATATTTCGGCTTTGAAGTCCGGCGACTGCAGAAGCTGAGAAAAAAAGTCTGAAATGAAAAAAGAGAAACGTCTCCATCCTTGCTGTATGAGGAAACAATGAAAATAAAATAATAACAATAATAAATAAAAAAATCCTAATTCCAACGCCATTCAATCATTTAGAAGAAGACTCGGTGATTTCTATAACGACGAAAGATAGAAATGATTAAAATACATTTTTCACTAAACTTTACGATCCATCTTCTACAACGTTCTATGGGGAGAAGACATGTCGGAATAGCACTTATTTGAAAACACCCTAAAGCATTTCACCAGCCACGAATAATATTCAAATTCCATAAATCTCAGCAGGAATAAAAGTCGCAGGCAATCGTCGAAAGGGCTTTTGAGTAGTTGAGTGCCGCTGCCTAGTGCCTTAAAGGCTTGGGGTAATGCTCGAATGTATTTGGACCCTTTACGTCACCGTGTGTTTAGGGAATACCATTTTAGAACCTAGGTCGACCCGTTCAAACCTCTACAAATATAAAGGCGCATGTATGATGTATTTATCTAACTGTTGCGGAATATGCTGCCGGAGACTCGGGGAAAGAGGTGGATGATCAAAAAGCAAACTCCGAGATTACTTAGGGGCAGACCTGGCTGAGATTTACACAGGAACCATTTTTCCATTCTCAAAATCACTCGAAAAAAAATGTAATTTAAAAATTTCTTCCTACAAGATTTAGGCCATATGTTAGTATAGTATAGAATATAATAAGCATTGAACAAAAATCAGCCTTTTGCGACGAACGTGCAGGCGCAAGGAATCTTTCGCTGTGCTGTGCTGTGCTGAAAATTTTTGCAAATTTTTAAATTCTACCGAGGTTTCTCTTTGAACCGGAAAACGCAGGTTAACACACATTTTCAAAGTTATTCTATCATCCACCAAGACAAAACCTGATCAATATTTAATGTTTTCTAGTATTATCAAAAAAGGTGTTATCAATTGATTTGATAATACATCGATGATTTGGTATCTCTAAATAGAACTTATTAAAGTTTTTTAATAAAATTATTGCTCCTTAGCTGCAGTAGGGTATATAAAATTTCTATGATTTCGTTTTATCGTCAAGTGAAAATCGATAAATAATATGAAATATATTTTGATTTGAAGTGAAAATTTTTTCTTCCCCGAAATATCGCTTGATATAGGTACCATTGAAATCGGGTATTTTGTGAGAGACGAAAAGGTTTTTTTTTTCACTTTTTCTTTCTCTCTCTCTCTCTCTCTCTCTCTCTTCCTCACACACTTTTATAAATCGAATACTACTATAGATGTCGCCCGCAGGGCTCACCCAAACTTTTGTCCCGTTTTGCGAGTTCCATTTACACCATACATGAAGCAATATATCAATATTTAACCCCCCCCCCCCCTCCCCCCTCGCCTTCTCTCGCACACAAAAATGGTTCTAGGATGTTACTAAATCCAGGATCGAATCCATTCTGTATTATAATCCTCGCGAGTGGGAATTCCCTCCTGATTTTTTGGCTCGGATAAAACCCCTATGTATATATGCAGAATTTAACTGCTAACTTGTCATCGTTGGAAGGTGTCGGTATAAAACTCTATTCACCCGAAAATTAATTAATTCAATAATTAATTAACTCTCGATAAAGTTCATTATGAGATAGCTCCAGCTCTATGCTTGAAGACTCGAAATACCTTGACTATCGTTACCAGATCTGAATTCAACATTAATTGAACTTTAAAGCTCGTGTTTTAAATCACACTTTGAATAGGTAGTTCAAAGCTGATAATATAATATCACCTTGGAAATAATGTTTAATGAAATCACTGCAGGTACACCGTGAAGAAATATTCTATTCACTCAGTATGTTCAGATCTGCAGGTTGATTTGAAAACAATGTTCTCCCGAATCGTCATCAAAAACAACATCGTCATTGGTGGAAATGAGGGAAAATCAATTTTCGGCGGGAGCCTGGCGCCTCAATAAGCCGGCCCTGGTGTTCGAGAACAACCGGTGGGTTTGGGCTTGGGGCACCTGCCCCGGTTTGGCCTCGACCGGGCAAACGTTGCAGCAGGGCAAAGCGTGCATAGAGCGGTGCTGTTTCGTTCCGGCCAAGCAGACACACGGGACCTGGGCAGGCCACCGCGCTGCGCTGCGCCGACGACCCATGGCCACAGAGGGAGAAAGATGGGGGATGGGTATGGGGAGAGAAACCCTGGCAGCTGCCGGCAGGACTGACGACGAGGAGAAATAGTCAGCTGTTTGCCAGGGCCGGACGGCACACGCCATCATCAAAGAGACATGTATGGGGAGGAATGGGGGTTAGGACGAAGAAGGCTGCGGTATCGATTGTGTGGGCACGTTTAAACCCATCGGAGGAATTCTAGTTCATGATTAACTTTATAGCCTTTGGGACCCGTTTTATGATCTTTTCAGTGAGATAGATACAGGGCATGAGAGTATGGGGGTATTTCCAATCGATTATATACTTTTTTCACAATTGATATTACTTACGAGTCCCGCAGGAATGATCAGAAATTATTACAGACTTTGTAGACTTTGACTTATACGCTAGGCACGCACAATTCCAGTACGCTACTAGTGTGTGTAGAATTTGTGCATGTATACGACCGCCAGCGCCGCCTAACTTCTGTGCCAGGCAACTCTGGGGTGAAAATCGCATGCATGTATACGAAAACACAAGCTTGCTCATACGAGTGTAGTAGTACGAGCCTAGCGTATACATTGATTCTGCATGTACATAACTTCGAGACGAACACATTCGCTTTTCCCATACATATACATATCTATAGTCTTACTCGGCCAATTCTTCGGGGGCAATTTTCTGAAGACCATCTCGAAAGCCCACTTGGAAAAAGCGGTTGCTGATTGACCACAGTGCGCTGCAGGGGTAACGTCGCGGACTATAATAAAGCTCGAATAAGGCGTCGCGCCGCGTCGCGTCGTGTCGGAAGTATTATCCACACAACAGCGGAGATACAATACCGAGAACAAGTTGGTTCGCATACTTGCCAATTAGTAACACAACCAATTGAAGGCCACAATCCCACTCGAAGGAGATTAGCTTCTATCCCCATCTACCAAACAGGATCTAATTATAATATGGGAATTTCGTAATGCCAATTACGCACGACGATGACTTCATTGATATCAGTATGCCAAGGAATTCCACCGCATTGTCGGTCCGAATTTTCTGGACAAATTTTCGAATCCACGAGGCCGTTTTGTTCTATGAAACTATTCAATTTCACGGGTTTCTCTCGGACTGTCGTCCACCCAGGGTTGGCATAGCTTGTTTACTTGTTACTCCGTGTTTACCTTTCCGTCCTTCCCGGCTAGAGGTAATCGTGTTTCGTTCTATGTAGTAGGTAGTAGGTACGAGGAAAAACAGATTTGCGTTTCTCGCCTTAGCCGCAGTGTTCGTAAACGTAAGTCCTTTCGGTCTTAGATTATATCTCGTTTTTCGAATCTTTCCTGATCTCTTTTTTTTTTATTCTCCCGTTTGAACAACATCTCGGATATTTTTTCGCCACGTTTTTGAAAAATTCCTATACGATGAGTTCGTCTGTTTCGTAACGAGAAAAAATAGTAGGCAATTCTACTCGCGGTTGGAAAATAAACGAGACGCCTTTTTATATCACGGAAGAATTTGACGGTAGTTATTCCAAGATTAGGTGTATTTATGTAACGATATACCTATCAAGGTTCGGTTAAGTTGGCTTCGGTAGCGCGGGTCGTAATATCAGTAATATACCAGAGTTATGGAGGGTGGAAATAGGCAAGGGTGTAAAAAACAAAGTTTCATATTTCTTTTTACCTCCCTAGTCGTATTTACTTGATGCGAATTTTCTGAAATCAACTCTGCACAAGCACCAGCTCCCTACCTCCTTTATTCCTCCGCTTCTTTATTAGCGCACCTCTACCTCTATACATCGCGTGTAGGTACATACCCTGTATACAAGCTCCCGCCTCTTATCCCTCTCTTTCTATCTTTCTTCCAAAACTTTCTCGACTCAAGGGTAGTACAGCCTGCGGTATACTACAGAGCTTTTTATTGCAGGTCATTCCATGAGACTTTTTTTCCATTTTTCTTATTTTATACACTAGGGGTAGGACGTGTATTGGCTAATCGTAAGGGTCTCTCATGCCAAATTTTATCGCGATACTTAACAGGTGATACAAAGCTGCGTGGTTGTCACCGGAATAATCATATTAATCATTAACTAATTACATGGAATAAATGGTTCTCAAAATCTCAAGAAATGTTCCATCTACTCAGTTTTTTTTGTTACCATTTTTAAACACATTTCAAAATTATTTTAGATTTTACGTAAACTTCTACAAATTTCGAGAAAATATTGTACCTACACCGATGCATGGTCTCGGGGAAAACCATTCAATGATATTTGATGGATTTAATTTCGTGGTATAAGATCTTTTTTATTTTCAACCATTTTTCGTTAAAGCCTCAAAATTACACCGTTTTATAATATTTTCTACAAATTTCGATAACTTTTTTCTTCGGCATACAGAATCTACCTATGTAAGCTGTCGACGTCCATAAGATCCAAAATAATTTCTAATTATCTTTTAATATGCAAGTAATCAGGCACGAAAAAACTCATTTGATAGAATATTTCTTCAAAGCGTATCGGTGATTTGTGAATAGTAATTATTTCCAATTTCTATTGTACACCCTATTAAAGGAAGAAACCTTTCTCGAACGAATCGCACTGCGGCAATGTAGGTACTGAATCGATTCAATGTTCACGCTTAGTTATACCGTCTGAAAATGCCCGTAGGGCTGATGTCGAAGAAAGTAATTAAAATAATTACACGTGTATAATAATTAATCGAATTGGACCTGTCACCCGTAACCAAAGCGAGGTTCACGGACGATTTTTTTTTTCTCCAGACTGTGTTCAAGTCGATTAAAAAAAGTCACTTCGTTTGCGTGTCTGTGAAGAGTTATCTGTGTGGTCGTCATTCTATACTTACACCTTTATAAATGCAATATGCATATAATCATCAGATCGGGCAAAGCGGCAAAGCAAACATTATTTTCAGTGTATAATTTCTACATAATTAATTAATGAACGAGATTTAGAAATCAATTAAATATTCAGTCGTAGGTATGAGGTCTTCGTCTCCGATTTATTCGCACCACTTCCTGTCTCGCCGATATAAAAGAGGTGTGCGATTTAATCGAAATCAAATTTCGAACCGGAGTCGATTTTTTACCTGAACATTTTTGTTTCGAACCAAAATGAATTCGAATCGGAATATTCTTGAGTATTTATCTTATAATGCTACAAGTTCCATTAAACGTCTCGATCTCTTTATCATGATGCACAAAAGTTTTCCGTTAACCGCTAAAACTCCTCAGGCAATGAGTCCAACTTTGAGTCGAACAAGTTCAGAAACTGGCAATGCTAATTAGCTCTAAAGTCACTGAAGTTTTTCTGCCTGATAGCATACTGATATCGTGTTGTATGTGAGAATTGCAGTGAGAATAACAGTCGCTGTTCAGCTACTTCTCGAGAAATGTTTGACATTAGTTGGGTAAAATTTACTTCTCTTCTCGTACATTTTTGAGAAAATTAATATCCGACGTTAATTAATGAAAAGCAAAGGTGCTGTACGTGGCCGGAATTATTTGGGGCGACAATTATTGTCGCATAAAGTTAGGGAATCCCTTCCCTTTTAATTACGATAACATATTATAATTACAGTACCTAATTCTAGTGCGGCGTGGGTGGGCGAACTTTCGTAATTATTAACTGAGAATAGTTGAATTAATTATCGAAAGTCAAGTAGACAAATTGAGTTAGTAGGTATACATAATAGGCTTGAAACTAACACAGACTTTATGGAGAATCGGTAAGCTCAGAGGCGGTGGATAAACTCTGACCCTTGCTTGTACATACATATATAGCATATTCGGATATAACATAGTGGAACACGCGTGCGTAACAGAGATGATGATTAATTCAATCGTCGTAATCAGCACGTAACGTATACCACGACAGAGCAAGGGGACTGTAAGCTGCAGTAAACCGCGCACACGACACATATGGGTGATTCCAACAATTATTAACGCACGTTCTGTGTCTGGGTTTCTCCAATTTTCGTCTAACTTGAGACAAGACACTCTGTACATGGTTCTAAAAATCCACATCTTGTTCACATAAATCGAGAAAATCGAGCTCAAAGTACTGAGGACGTGTGATCTTGGGATTGGGAATCAATAACTTTATCTAAAGGGATGGAAAATTATCTCAAAAGTCTGTTTTCAAAAAAGTCACGGAACCTACGAATTTAGGTATGCATTACGAGAGATAAAAAGAAATCCGAAAATATTCCTTCTCCGTTTCTTGCGAGTAGAATAAGGGATGTCTGAAGTTGGAAGAGGATCTGAGATGGTTGGACCGGAAACCTGCATAATAAATTATAGAATCACCCATATATATCTTAGTTAGCCAGTTGGCTCTCAGTTGGTGTCACATTGACTCCAATGAAATGTAGGTCAGACCGTGGGGCACATTACTTTTATTCTCAGATTAGATAAGTATTTTCACGACATTTCAACTTTTGTATGCAGATAAATATCTGTGGTATTTTTTCGCATTTTTTTTCCCCGACGTACGCTTCCTCCACACATTACATATCGCAAACCACAAAGTTTCCGTGCCATTATTGATTGTTAATTTATTCATCAGCTCAATGTAATTGGCAGATGTTTTTTCTAAATTTAAATTCGAAGATGTTACTATGTTCGGAATTCTATTAGAATACACAAAAATTTTAGGGCATTAGATAAGAAATAGGTGAATAATTATTATCGTACTCGATATCTCTGATCGTGTATTACAGAGATATTGAAATGATTAATAAATCATTGCGCAGATTATACAAAATTATAGACTGTTGTGCAACATCTGTGCTCGAGGGATCAAATCTGCATAGTGTATTAGAAATATCGTTTAATCGGCTATAAGTATCTATACTTATAATTTATATGAAAACGATGTATAATATACATATATTTTCTTGTCAGCCTGAACGTGAATGTGAGTAATAAGACTTGTAATACGTGATTTAGTTGATAAAATTGTGATTTTTATTCGCACCCAATTATCAAGGCTAATACTTTCACGCCGCTACGTATGTATACCTAATGCGATCGTGTATTAGAAGAACTGCAATTTTCCATAGTTCCGAATACGTTATCATTCACCTGGATGATGGATCCGTCGCTACTTCTATACGTACAATCGAAAACATAAATATGTACACATTTTTTCCGAATTCTAAAATCATTTCTACGATGATAAGAACGTGATAAAAACATCTGCCTATCACACCATACCCCATCGAATTATGGAGAACTTTTTATAATTTGACAAGCTTTATAGAATGACTCAATTTCATCCTAGGTGTTCTACTTGAAGTATGGTGCCCGGGTGAAATTTGATCGAATTTGAACAAACCGTAGTTTTCGAAATGCACATAACTAATTGAAAAAAATGTGAAAAACTGAGTAGAATGAAAAGTCGAAATAAACCAGGTAAACTGACAATGAGTGAACATGGATTGCCGCGGATTGATGGACCACTGAGTTTTTTCTATCGTATTTTATGCAAAAGTAACTAAAAAAAATTTGAATCGATGCTGATATTACAAATCACAGTTTAACACCACTTCGCCAATTCATACAGTGTTCAAAGTTCAAAGTCAATCAGGGTCTTAGAAAATTCGCGACGAAGTTAAATCTTCGTTTTGAATCGGTTATTTTATGAGAATCGAAACGACACTGGACCTACAACAATTCGTAGAATCTTTATCACGAAATTGAAACTACGTCGATTTTTTGAATTTGAAAAATCAAAAAGTCATAAGTGGTACGGAGTCAGACGACTCTCCTCTAGTTACCCGGATGAATAATAAAGCCCGCGAATAAACTGAGATCAAATCGGTCGGGCATGAGTGATTATCAAATCCAAATTAGTTACGTAATTTCTTCTTATGTCAGCTATATAGCATCAGCACAGCAATGGCCGTATTCGAGGTTCGTGTAACCGGTGAAAGTACTTGCAGAGAACCTCTCTTTGTCTGGAGTATCAATTAGCCGTCTCTCCGACTCTCTCTCTATCTCTTTCTCTCTTTCGTTCTGTAAATAATTTCTTTATTTTATTTCTCATCACTTTTTCTCTCGCATCTTTTCCCATCTCTCCAATTCCTTCCACTTATTTACGCAAGAAGAACAGACCGGTGTGGTGTGGTGCGATTCGTCTCGACTCCACACGCATACGGTTTCTTCCAAATCTCGATTTGATATCCGTATGGAATCATTTCGGTTGCGTAATAAATTGAAATTTATTCAAGTTCTTTACATATTATATCTCTAATAGATTCTTTTCTTTTTTTACATTGATTTTCCTCAATTAGCAATATAGCTATGTGTACCACAATAATTTATATCAAGGAAAGAGTTTTCTTAGGTATAGAATATTCATAAACCTAACACCTGCTTTTTCCAGTATAGGTAGGTACATTTATACTATATGTGTATACGTGAAGCGTGTCGTTCCAGAAGTCCTACAGACGAATCCATTAATTAGCAACTCTAATGCAATAATTAATCAACGTTAATTCATCGTAATTCGAATGATTCTCACATTATTAGTACTTAGTCATCACAATCAATGGAGGAAGGAAGAAAAAAAAGAAAAAAGGTAACGAATCGTTCCCAGACAAATAATACCATTTCCAGTTAATGAATTTGATAGCCATATTAAATAATTAGAACCGAATATAGCGAATTCCAGTTCAGAAACTATATTCTCATTTATTATTAGGCAAAAATGGTGTAATGACGTTATATACCTACCTATGAGGTAAAAAATTCTATCAAATATCTTGGCACAATTTTTTGTTTTTACATTAAAAAATGATCCATATGGTTGCAAAAATTGATTTCTAGTGTCAATTTATTCTACCTATGCGCAAGTTCCTAATTTCGTTTTCAATTGGCATGAAATTCTCTACATGTGCTTGCTTATCACTTTCGATTTTTGGGAATGAAATGGTTGATATTCATGAGGCGGAAGTTTTAACGGAAATAAACATCGAATTTCCATATCTGTTAATATTTTGTACCCCTTTCGAAACCCCGAAGTGATTCTCGGAGTCCCTCTGATACGAGATACATACTCGAATTTCTAACAGATTCTTCGAGTCGTTGATTTGGTCAATATAGCAGGCCTTCGGAGGAGTTCATCGATTCCCAACTCTATCTAATTTCCGTGTCACTGTTTCACTGAGCCGTTCGACTAGTTCGCGTAAAATAAAGTACGTAGTTCAAAATGGTAATACATACCGGCTCTGGATACGTATAACTCACTGTAGTAAGGTAAATCGAATTCGTAATCGATTTCGTTGCATCGAAAGTTTATCCTTGATATTACAAACAACGTGTATAGCCCAAGGCTGCAGGTTATCCAGAAGGTAGCTAGGTAGGTATAATAATTTGTGTCGCATTTGCCGAATGACGTCATGTGCCGAGGCACGTGTTCCACAAATCAATACCTAATCATCAGCGTGTCGACTAAAAATTTGTCATCTCGAACAAAAAAACAAAAAAAAAACGCAAAAAATGAAATAAAAAAATCTCAAATAAAAAATCAAATTATTTCCTCATTTGAGTATATGGCAACTATTTTTGCACGGACTGACTAGAAGTTCGAGGCTAAGTTAAACGACAGGATGGGGGAAAAAAAAAAGAAAGAAATAATATTATTCAACGGAAACGTTGGTCACGATTCATTAGCCGAAACTTTGGTCGTTACTTTTGCTCTTTTTTCTTCAAACTCTGCGTATACATAACTTACTTGTTTTTTTTTCACGTAAGTTTAAAGACGATCGTTACTGGTCGCGAAATTCATCGATGGATTAGATATTTGTTGTAGATTAGTGAGGACAGGATGTTATTCTAGGTATGAGACTGCCGTTGACTGTAATTTATCAAAAAAGTTCGGAATTTTTTTGTTTTTTCCGCACTTTTCTATTTTCGTCTAAAACTTGCCATGAGACGAAGAATAATGTCACTGATCGTGGTACTTAATCGTCGTCCATGTCGTACAGAAACGAAACGAAAAAAAAAAAAAAAAACCACAATGACGAACGCGGCATTCATATTATTACAGATAAATATAAATATCATACGGTTGTCGAGGAAAAATCAGTTGCTGCAATTACATAGAATTTGTATAAGGTGTGATTTTTTTTTTTCAGCAGTTTTTTGTTCAGTATGCCTAAAATAATGAATCACTTTACGAAAAACTGTGTATCAAAGTTTTTTTGTTCTTTTCTTTTTTTTTGATATTTTATTTTCATCCGACATCAATCAAATTGACTAGGTACGACGAAAAGAAAAATAAAACAAAAAGGAAGAGAGTTTTGCTTCTGTTCCGGAAACGCGGAGAAGTAGATTAATAACCGGTGAAATTTTTTTTCTCTCGCTTTTTCATGGTGCAAAATTTATAAGATTGAGCATAATTCTTCGCAAAATTCATAAAATAAGTAATAGCTCAGAAACGATTAAAATCAAAGTCCGGTAAAATTACTTCAAAATTGAATCCCGTCGGAGTTCGAAAGTTAATTAATTTTCGGGAACTTGACGAATTGTTTCTGACGCTGAACGGTAGGTGAAAAATTTCGTGGGCCTCTAAGAAATATTCTTTTGGTCATGCTATATATATATAGATGAGAGTATAAACTCAGATCCCCGAATGAATTATATTCCACAATCCTTAAAGCCTGTAAAAGATCCTTAAGGAATCACTCATTTGAATACGTATTCTTCGCGGAAATAATTATCTCTCATCAATAAGACGATCTAAATATTTGACGACTGTAAAATCGCCTTATGTCAGATTTTCCAGAAAATTTCTCCACTATTTGGGATTTTACTGAAAGCTGATATATCGTTTGGAAAATTGTAGCTTCCTTGCGAACTACATCGTATTAAATTATAATATTATAGGTGTCCGCAGGTGCCACGGATCTTAAATTTCATCAGTTAACATTTTTTGAACTCATTCAAGAGTGCGTGTTTTATGTCCTCCCATGCGGACGAAATTTCAAACCTCTTCTACCCGCCCTTATAAAAGCGTAAAAAGAGCCGAAGCTATGAAAACGTGAAAACTAGCTCGTGCGATCTGTTGCATGAGTGTATAATAACAATATTAATATTCACCCGTAAAGAGAAGAAAAAGGAAATAACACAAAAGAATCAGGAAGAAAAACGTAATTTACAGTTCAGGGGATGGAAATCGCAAAAAAATACTTCGCTGGGGGAATTATACTCAACATTTTAATTTGCCGACCAATCCCATTAATCCTTGTTAATGAAATAATTTCTTTTCTTTTTTCTCATTTTTTTCTCTTCCTTTTTTTTGTACGACTAAAATCACAAAAGAGGTACGTTTAATTGAAATCCGAGTGCGCATGGGAGTTTGGCGGGGATGGCTTTCATTTATATTATTACGGAATAATATAAAATCTCCGAGGAAGAAATTTTATCAGAAAAACGTTTTGACATTAAAATATTGAACGCATAAATTCACGTAGGCGTATTCGGGAATTGCGATTAAAAACATCAAGTACACGTCACTTACAAGTCCGAAGGAGTGAATTTGACGAATAAATTTACGATTCAAAATTTGACAGCCTATAATAATAATAATAGGGGTTCGAGTAACCCGTTCTTTAATTATTCATTCTATTTCATCTTTTTCGTTAATATCCGACGATCTATAGCTCTCGATTAGTTACAATTTGAAAAATAATGTGTGTGTCAAACCCAATCGAATAACTTGATGAAAAAGAAAATTTCCGTATTTCCGTATCCATCAGGGGTGCGTGCAGAAAAATCGAGAACCACCCCGCACGCACTCGTGCCTTTGACAGGTTGACAAAAAATAATTATGTAAGCCAGAGCTGCTACCTTAACGTGAAATTGCTTTGAAAAAAGGCGTTGACATAGTATCGTGACTTTGGACACCTATTAAACGAAATTCGGTTACCTAAATAAAGTATAACACGAAGCGTATGCCTATTATACATGTATATCAAAACCGATAAGCTAGCTAACACGACCAGCGAGCATAATCCACGCTGATTACCGGCCCTAGAATTATTACTCAGCGTATAGTAGGGCTGACGAATTCTAAGTTATTCAGGAGAACGAATTACTGTATTAATCCAACGACAGGTTTGCCTCCCTCTTATACCTGCGCTGTTTCTTTGCTTTTTTCACCTCGTGAAAACGACCGACTCCTGCGACTCAGAATCTTCGTGATTACTTGGTGAATCAATAAACCTAAGGGAAAACCGAGTGACTTTATGAAAAGCGTGATATTGTTCACCGTGTACCACTCGCGATATACGTAAAGCCGATTTTTAGATTACGTCCAGCCACAATGCATGGGGAAGTAGCTGGAAACAAGGCGGAAAATACGGTCTTTCACGGCACTTTTCATCACCTCACAAACCCATGGAATTGATGGGTTGGCATTCAACAATAAATTGAAAATCGATTTTTTCGGGCCCGAAAATGACACTTTTCGGTACTAGTGCGAAAGTGTTGTTTTCTTAACGCAACACGCGTTGAGTTAAATTTTATGCAAAATCGAATTTGACGCACAGCGTGTTGGAGAATAATTTTCTAACGAAACGAGACTGCCAGAAGAAATAAATAGGTAAGTTGATAAGCGAGTCGTCGACAAAGCGGATAAAAGTTGTATATTTCTTCCGTCGATGATTGTTACGCAGCTTGGTATCAAGTTAAAGATATCGTCATCCACTTGTTGTCTCATTGTTTGGTTCCAGTCCACAAACTCGTCGTTTCGATTCAGTGGCTATGTAGGACCGAGAGTCGGCAAGGTGCCAAGGACGTTGCTGACTCTACTAAAAAGCGGCAGAAAACAGCTCAAGTTAAAGAGTGAGAGTAGGATTGCGGGCCTGGGTTCGCGATACAATCAACTTTTAGCAAAGTTTCTTTACAGTCCTTCAATGAAAACCGATCTCAAAGCAAGGTTGAACAGAATTGTGATACCTACCTTTTGTCTCGCGCTTACGCAATACCGACTCCTTTTTACTCCTGTTTCATTTTTTATTTCATTTCTTTTTACACGCGCCTCTACCGTCAAGGACGTTAATTTGTGGTTTCTTGAATTCAATTCGCGACTGCTGCAGCACCGTGCGTCCCGAGATGGAAAATCGACATTTGATCTTCCGCTTCTCGGCTCATGCACGAAAGAGATCTTTCCCATTATTCTTATCGATAGTTTTCGGTTAGCCTATTTATTCCTTGAGCAAAAAATTCGCGTACACAAGTGTCTAATTATTTTCCTGTAATTTCATTCCGAGACCTTATACTTTCGAAAGTTCATCAAATACCATTTGTTTTTGCCCATTTTACAACAAGACTTCGGATGCTCACTGATATGACTCAATCAAAGTCCATATAGCCGTGTACCTACCTTGGGTGTAATTCTCGATCAAGTTGCGGCGATGATGATTAACTTGATACGAAAATCGGAATTTTAATCAATCTTAATTGTGCAGTAGAGTCTGAACTTATCTACGATATCAATCTACCCTCTTAGTTTTCATACCTGATGAACGATGATATGGTAATTAGGGTTCTTATTGATCCTGTTTGACTAGTTTATCGCTTGTCTTCGACTACTTACTGAACGATAACAATCTAAGCGTTATAATACCAACACCAGCTGGAAACAAGCCTAGCGTAAGCACATAAGCGTAATGGGTATTCAAAGCTGCCAACAATCTGGAAGAACTATCATCGACGTATTTATCTGATCAGTGAAAGTTTAGCTATGATTGAACAATTCAAAGTTTCGTTTGGTAATTTGACTGCCTCATAGAATTTACGAGTCTGATAATGCAATAAGGGCATGTTTCGAGATATGCATATCGGAGGATTGGGCTAATTTTAACATCCTTCGATCGATCTTGATCCAGATTTTCAGATGAAGTCTGATGTGTTCAACTGTTGATCGTCTCATTGCGAGACTTTTTTTCTTATGGATGTATTATTAAAACGTTGGAATATTTCCGAGGTTTCGATTGGTTGAAAGAAAATGAGAAGTAAAAGAGGAAGAAAAATGAAGAAAAATGGTGGCTATAAGAACGTGAAGCCTGAAGGGAAAAAGAAGAAGGCTAAACACGAAACCGTAAACTATTTCTTACTCTCAGTCGTGGGAGGGATCGACCCGGCACTTTATCAAGTCAATCACTCGCCCGGGACACACATGCTGAAGAAATTAAATTTCTTGTCGCTCTTAGCTGAACGAATGGTAAGGCACGATGATGCATTCAAAAGAGCGCAAAAACTTAATATATCCAAGCCCAGTGTGTCTTTATACTCGGCGTTTGACGCCACATTAACATCTGGTGGTTAAAAACCCCTCGCTTAGTTAGAGTAAACAATTTTACTACAAATTTACCATCTCGTTGTTGATCTTACTTATACTTGCTGACAAAAGACAGCCTCTTCGTACCTCTTTAGGATCTTATCTTATACCTTCAAGGGTAGAATAGGTCTAATAGGATACCCACACCAGTTTCGAAGAGCGAAATAGCCTCCCTCAATTATTAATTAATTTTTTCGAAAATTACCAGAGACACCAGCTGGTGCAGGGTCGGAAAAGAGTATTGGCGGATTCCTACAATAGCACCGTTTGATGTGCAGGGTGAAAACAAAGGTAGTCTTATCATCTTAAGAAGCTTCTAAATACTTGACGAGAAATTAAGTATATCAAAGTACCTTAATTATGCTCCAGTGCTCCATTACCTGAAACAATTTCAAGAAAATACGGCTTAGTAATCAAGTGATGATTACATTATCGCTATCGTAACAATTAACGCATGATTAGGTACACCCGCGTGAGTTGTTAATCAGTAACTCATTCACCTTTCATCCGCAGTTCCGATAATGGCGTTCTAATAATTGCACTTCCTTTAATTCCTGAAAATATTTCATCCAACTGATAAATTATTTGGAGTAAAGATTCGAGCTGATAATAATGGCGTACGTTATTTGTCATGTTCGGTACGATTTACCGTCAATATAACGACCTCGTATCGGAGTGAAATATTCAAAGTATATGAGACAGAGATTGAGTGTTAGTCATTCAGTTTTATCCATAAACATCCTTTTACGTGCACTTCTACAAGTTCTAGGTACTTGGCACGTTTGCCCGCGATACGACGAAACATTTCCATATAAGATCAGTAACTCCGACGTGTCCATAATATGATATACCTATAATATACATATACATGCATGTTCCTGAGTACATCCCCGCGGCGCTCTCAATTCGCGTTATCATAGCAGTTACGTTGAAAGTTTCAAATAAGAAATGATTCTCGTTTGTGCGTATGGACATTTATGCTACGTGTACTTATACATGTACATTGTGCCTACACACCTATATGGACAGAATAATGTAACTAGACAGTTTTCTGGTTCGAAAATTGATCTTCGATCATTTTTAATGATCAATTAAACCGAGAATCTGCAGAAATTATAATCGCGCCTTGTTCATTAAAATTGTGGCAATACAATTTCGGAATAATTCTACAAGAGCGGACTATACGTAGCTTGAATCTTGTGCAATAGAAGGAGAAACTTTGATCGTGGCTTTGTAACCGCCTCCCACACTATCGAATTTTGTCAAAGCATTCCAATTCTGTGTCTAATGAAGTAAATGACATTTCGAAGCTGTTCCATTAGCTTGTATAACCAATCTATTGCTTCCTGCTGATCTGGTATGGAAACCTCACCAAACGCCACCACAGGCTTCCGGTGTACGTCTATCCGGTTGTCTCTCTTTCAACAAGTTCACTTCCTCGAGTGGCCAAGTATTATGTAGCTGTAGAATCGTGCGAACAAATCTTACGTCAACCACACTGTTATTTGTCTCTATATAACGCGTTAAATCATCCAGCACAAGGATGAACACTGGGGTGTGTCGTTTCAGGGAAAAATTGTATTCCTTCTCTGCTCCCGTATGAAAATCCCTTAGAATAAGGCTGAACGGATATCCACGCGACAGAATAGCGTCAGACACGCATTTTATAAAGTAGCTCAACGAATTACAAGTTTTTTCCATCTGAATAACGTAGGAAAGACGTGATTTTTTTCTTTATTGGTATTAATCGGCCGGTTTTATGGTATAAAAATTTTTACGGAGCGTTGTTTTACAGGGAATTTAATTCGCCAGAAAAAGTGTTCCCAGAATTATTTTCATAAAGTAAACCGTTTAGCCCCGTGAGAGGCGTTGAGAGGTAACTCTCAATACTGATAACTTGTATACCGTTGAATTTACGAACATGGTTCTGTGAACATTTTTTTAGAAAATTAGAGCTCCTATAAAATCGCACGATGCTTCGCATGATGCGAAATGACGTACCGCATAAAACGGGCTGCGTAAAACCAGGTTGAAAATAAAGAAATCATATCTTTCCTATGGCACCTAAACGGGAAAGATTGCCATTCATTCCTCGTGAACAAGTATTGTTGGTTTATCGCGCAAAGCCGAGATTTTCACGTGCCTATGAATATTCATATGTGAGATATTATATCAAGTATATATATAAGATACGTGGGTAAATTAAATATGATATACCTATATATAATCGTAAGCGAGAGTAAATGTCAAGTCGAAGACTCTGGCCTGGTTAATGTCAGACTCCAGTCCCGAGTCCACTCGAGGCACAGTCCTCGAGGGTTCAGTCATGGACCAATATACAGGGTAGGTAAAATCACTTCTGTCAACTATTTTTCATTTCAATGTTCAAACGGAAACCGTCCTACGATATTTGTTTCCTACAATATATAGATCGAGGTATAATTTATTGCAAGAGGCTTTATCCTATTTTTTAAATAATTTATTCACATCTAAGTATTTCCGATGTGGGAATTCATTTTGGGTGATTGTTCATTTTGAAGGTGAAATTTAGGTTTCATGGGTTCATTATCGAGTCCAATTTCGACACCTCACAATCACTTGAGCATAATTGCACAACTAGCTAAAAAAAAAAGAGAAATTTTTTGAAATATGATCATCAAATGTTCCGAGGTAAAGTTCATAAAATAGATATTGTCGGATATTATTTCAGGATCTTATTACTTTTTCATAAAAAAAACTAAGCGGAAGTTTTAAGTTCCGTTACATGTGATGTATTCAAATAAATCCAATTCAGATCACATATTTGTCAGATATACATATATTTGATAAAGTAGATTTATTTCGTGACACCCGGTGCACACGCGTATAATGTACGACCAAGGCAACAATTTCCTTCCGTATGGTTCCCGCTGACAGCCGCTGGAAATAATTCGTCTGATTTTTCGTTTTATGTTTAACAGCTCTTTTCTTTCCCAAGAAATCGTGGTCCTAAAATATATTCAGTAAAAAGAAGTCCATTTATTTCCTTCAAAAACTGTTCAATTATTGATCAAATTGATTATCGCATGGTGAAATTATTAATAGCATTACTAGCGTTATTATTATTATCACTATTATTATTATCATTTTTCTCCGTTCATTTGCACTCACTCCTTTGATGTTGAAATATTATGCATGAGCTTGCGTCGTCGAAACATATTTTAGCATAAATTTGTGCGAAGATAAGCCCTTTGCCAGTGCTTCCTTCCTCGGCACTTCAACCTTCACCCATCGCACTGTAGAGATATATTAGCTATTATTAATTAGAAAGAGCTTTAAGGCACTTGAACTTGACCGATGATTGACAATAATTAACGGCTTGGTTCTTTCTCATTATTCGTTGGCACATACACATGTATAATTATTAATTACACGCCAAGCCTACGCTGGTGCCTGCATATAGAGTGTCTGGGAATAATGCGTGGAATTATAAGCGAGCAATGTCAAGTAAAAGCAAAATCGGAATCGCTCATATATTCACAGAAATACAAAATTTTTAGTTTTTTTTTTTTTTTTGCATCACCAAAGATTTTCCGCTTTTTTTTTCTTCTCTACACCCTACAGACCTATCTGATCAGATTTACTATCAAGTATGTGAAAAACGTACAGTTTGAGATGGAAAAAAAAATTAAAAGTCGAATTTTTGTTCGCGGAATAGGCAGCCACTTCGAGTTAAATTAGACATGGCAATTTTTCATGCTCATCATTTGAGTGTAAAGTCCTGTTTTCCGCATGCTAATGGTCCGAAAAAATAAAGATTCGTCGAAATCAGCAAAAGCGTAATTTCCGACCGAAACAAATTCCGTTGCTTAACAGCTGAATTATTTTGAGCTATATCTAAGCACATGTAAGTAGAACAGTTACAAGTCTTAATCTGACCGAGTGAATGAGGGTGAAAAAAAAAAAAAAAAAAATAATAATAAAAAGATACAGTATATATAAGCCTTCGCGAATAAAAATAGCCGAGGTATAATTAATACACATGTTTCTACATCTATATACACATATTATACATGTCTGTACGTATGTACAGCGTATATGGTCGGCGGGAATCGCAATCACGTAAGACCACGACGGGTTTCCTTTCGTGCAACGACTACGAGAGTAAAAGTAATCTTGCAGCTTTCGTTTCCTCTCAATTGCCGGGGTGACGTCACAAGTATAACCCGATATCGTAATTCGAACTACCTGCCTTGACTGCTTACTCGCTTCTACTTCTACTGCTTGCTGCCTGCTGCACCTGCCGCAATTATTTTCAGAAGAAAAATTATTAACCTACAATGGTTTTAGCTAGTATATATATATATGTATGGTATATTTGCTTATAATTTTATGTACTACTAGGTATACGTATCTTTTTAGCTACATACCTACGTATGTCTCCCTCACACGTCCCAAAGTTATATCATGTTTTGCGAACGTGGTTTCGAAAGCGAAACATACGTTGTGAATAATCGTCACTTCCGGTTCAAGGTAATCTCCCTCGGGGCAAAAACTACACGTTTCGTTAACCGAAAAGATATGCTTATCATTTTTTTCGAGTCATACAATTTTTACACTCTGTTTGTTCATCATGGTTATTAGTAGCTCAGATTTTGGGTGAAAACCAATTCCATCATTCGGGCTTGGCTTATAATCGAAGATAAAGAAATGAATTCATTTATTCAATGCTCGGAGTTCCTTCAATCATTCTTTTTTTTTTTTTTTTGTCGAAGAAGAAGAGCATTGGTTCCGGTCCAAAATTGGGCTCGATAATTTCAACGAATATTTTCTTTACGTTTTTGAGACTCCATCATCCGAAAATGGGTTTTCAGACAGACGTTAACAAATTCGCGAATGATTTCCGAAATTGCAGCGATATGAAAAAATCCAAAATTTTCAGGACTTTACAACCAAGTGATGGACATGAAAAATTGCAAAATCTTGTTCAATTTGAACGGCTGCTTATGCGAGAAACAAAAAAACGATTTTTAATTTTCGAATGTCGATCTACATTCTCGACATCTCGGAAAGTAATTCTGGTAATAAGATGAGTCTGTGCGATTATAAAAAGTGGCTACTTCCGTCTTGCTTTTTTTTTTCTCCTTCACCTCCAAAATGTTGTTTGAATTCACGGAAGCCGACCACGACTCATTCCCGTTTTAATTCCTCCAGGATTTTATTTGTTTTCTCTTTTTGCTCTCCTTTATGGTAAAAAGCCGAGAACTCATAATTTTATCATATTTTGAATATTTTATTTCACCGTAACGAGCCAGCCGGCGGGGGTGACTCACCTCGGTTGAATGGATCAATTTTTCTTTGTCCAAGGCACCCGACGACGCGATGAACTTTTAACGCAGATATATTCGACCTTTTCATTGCGCGAATACATTTACTTGTTACGTAATTCTTGGCTTTCACCTAACCGTAGCGTAGTACTAGAATCTTGCGAAGGAAACTCATTTATCTTTCGCCTTGTTACCGCATCTCTCAAGAATTTTAGACCAAATAAGAAGAAGAATCGGAAGTATATATTCATGCAAATTATTTCGCCTCTTCGCATAACAAATTACCTTCATCCCATGGTTATTATCCACCGCTAACTTTATTTACAAACAAATTGCAAGTCATGCGAAAAATTATGAACAAACGGAAGTCCGAGCAACGAAAGCCGTATTAATAGCGGCAAAAAAAAAAAAAACAAAAAAGAAGCCAGTCGAAGTGGCTAATAATGACGCTGATGAGAGTAATCACTTCGCGATGCTAATTGAATTTTAAGTATAGACCGACACGATGGCTAAAGATTTTTTGCTGTTCTTATTGTAAATGGTATTTGAGATTATTAAACTGTAGTTTGAGTATCCAAATGACTGCTGAAATAAATTATGGAATAATTTGCTAAAAACTACAATCTAAAATAAAAGTTGCGGAAAACCATAAAAATGCGATGTGAATGTCAAGTATTCACTGATATCGTTGGGCAAGAAACTGTATTTTAAACTTTCATTTTCTACTACCCCTAAGACTTTATAAAAATCATCGAAGACGTCGGTTCTCCAAAAGGTCACAAGAATTACGAATTTAATTACCTGGTGCGAGTGATCAAGAGAATCTGGAAAAACATACTTTCGGAGTGTCTGAATCAAGAAGAGGATCGGAGATGACAAGACCCGAAGTTTGTAGAATCACTCATATCTTTCCGATTATTGTGTCAGTGCAATAGTATTTATATCCATATATTGGGGACCGGATTTCGTATAAAAGTTAGTAGCCTGATTGAGGGTAGAGAAGAGACCAATACGAAAAAAAGAAAAAAAAAAAATCCGATAAAGTATCATCGCCATCATCCGGACATGAGTTATTTGCTTTAGAGGGCGAAAGCGACCGATCATATCTGACGCTCGGGACTTACTATTGCGATTCAAAAGCCACAAACTCGCGTTCAACTCATTGTGGTGACATTTTATTAGCTTCCGTTGTATCCAGTTCGATCTTTCATACACTTCGTGGGGTCCAATAAGATTTTCAGTAAAACCAGCCAGAGTGAGTTTAAAACTTATTTTTCATTCCATATTTGAAAGCCTCGCTGCACTCACCTCACGGATACATTGCTTCGAATTCTAACTCGTTCGGCGCAATTATTTCCGACTTACATAGGATTGAATTCACATTTCCATTCCGAATGTAGAAATTGTGAAATTTTATTGAATTTGACTAACTATCGTCGACCGCGTTTTTCACCGAACTCTGCACCCTCGGCTATCCCCAATCACACGTGGAAATTTATTCGTAAAGTTAACTCGATCAAGTAGGTATGTATCTTATGGTTATAACTCGTGGTACTCGACGTGTTACGTACTAACTACCTTTTATTTATCGTAACAACTTTTCGATCGGTTCAACTGGTTCTCGGAGAAAACGAAAGGTTACACTTGTATATGTGTAGCTACACCGTCCTACCTGTAACCGCGTACACCACGACGTACAGGTAGGTATAAATAAGATGTTTTTAAAATTACCTTGAAAAATAAGAACCATATTATGCAAATATCTGCAGGCATCTCGTAACTAGCGGAGAAAGCCGGGACAACAATGTCGATATCATGACTTATTATGCAATCCTCAATGCGTTACGTATCATATAATATGTGCAGCACGTGTTCATAATTATTATAAATCGAGGGTGATCGGATGAAAGATCTCGGTGATATAATTCGGGCAAGGATCCACTGTCAATTTCGTCGATATTTTTTCATGGTGCTCTTCTATCTGTCTTTAGACGAAGAAGATCTTTGAAAAGTAAGAATATACACGCAAATTAGGTCTTCCATTATCAGGGTTGGAACAACCCCCCTTGTTAAGGTTGCGCAGAGTTTTCGCGGATTAACAAGATTGTCGTGAATAAACTGGGATAAGCAAGCCAGCTAAACAAGTTTACAGATTATTTCTGATATTGTTTAAAACTTGTTAACGATCTTACACCGATCCCATAAACGACGACAGTTCATCTAATTGAATGATAATTCGATTAGCATTATTCGCTGGGGCACAGCGTAACCAAAAAAGCTCCTAGTTCGAACTAATCAAGTATTCGTAGGTATCTAAGAGGTATCATCGAGATTTTACATCCATCAAGATACAATATTTATTTATTAAATATTTTCGTTCACAAAATATGAGCGAAGTGCACAGTCACTGATTATCGCGAGGGGAGGTTGTAAACTTTTTAAATTTGCATGGCTTAGATTTTTAGAATGACAAGTACGACGAGTTTCACAGTTTTCAGTTTAAATATTTATAACCGAATTAAATTTTCATATGAAACGAGGAATTTTTCAAACTATATAATTCCGGCTGCATTTTCTTTTCTTTTATTCCATAAGAAATTCAGTTGAAGTTAATTCTGCAGTGTGCATGATGTCAATGCATATCATTCGGTGTCCTGCAGTTGGCGATGACGAGGTTTTGAAGTCACGCTAAACTTATGGGAAAACTTTCGGAAATAACGAAAAGAAGTTCATTGCCAATAAGAAGAATTACCTCGGGGCCAGAATTTGCAGCCGGAAGAAAAAAAAAATCAGATATCTTGAAGCTCGTCGTATACCCATCAGCTTAAAGCATATGCAAATTTTATTACAGTCGTTTTCACAGATGCTTTGAAATTTTTTCTCCAAATTACACCGCGTATTTATTTTTTCAACATTCTGTTCATGTCTTGTTTCACGGCTGGGCTTTGCCAGATCTTAGTTCACTGAGAATTATAAAGCTCTTGGTGGCTATGGCTATCGCGAACTGATTCCTTTTACATTTAGGTAAATGGATTTAAAATTGACTCCGTTTTCATTACGGCAAAGTTGAACATATTTGGTCCGATTCTATTATACTACTGAGCGAAAAGCCTGACAATGGAAGTTCAAAAGTTGTCAAATCAAATGTCTCACCCATAATGTCGACTATTGATTACAAGAAAATTAGTGATTACTTACGGCTAAAATGGATGATTCTTGTCACTATTCATTTCTTTTTCGTTAAAGCTTACCCTCATCTTATAATCCCTACATCAATCTCTCAGTGTCATTACAACTAAACGTCTTTTGTTACCGTCTGACAAATCAGCTGTCGATCAAACAATATTCCCACGCCTTGGGATTACAAAAGAGAGCTTTTCTGTTCCTGAATCTAGTACCCCTTTATTCGTTTACATTGACTTTACTGCTGCCCATATTGAGGAGCTTATGTAGCTTCATTTTTCAAGATTAGAATTGAGATTGAAGAAAAGATATGCTCGAAAGTCACATCACTATATATTTACTAAATACTCAATTTCACTTTATTTTATATTATCTTACACTTAGACTTAAGATCATATAAATAGTAGTTATGGTCTTTTCACAGCTGATCACTTTTATCGTGAGACGGTTGTCGTGGGGTACGGGTCGCATCGTCCGTCGAAACTTTTTCAAATTTTTAGGAAATATACTACGCTGATATAATTTCGAATGAACCAATGAAATTTGATGGGTTTTATTTTTTTCATAGGAACATTTTTGTGTTAATATTGTGAAAAAAATGCTCACAACTGTGGGGCATTGACCTCATTTCTATATATTATTGGCTTGCACCGGAATCACATCATTTCAGAATATTCTCTAGAATTTTGAAAAAATGTCGATAAACGATGCGACCTGTATTCTGCAACGACCACTTTTTCTTTGGTAGACTTGTCCGGAAAATTCGGAGTCCAGAAAATCTCAAATAATTTTGAATCATGTTTTAAAATATAAGTAATTAACTGCAAAGGAACTGAATCAATAGAGTATCTCTTCAAAGCGTAGGGTACACATACACCCTCTTGAGTTACCTCAGCTTGTTAATTGCACCAAAGTTCCGAAACGATTAAAAGTTGAATTTCACGGTGCAAAGTAATTTCCTGACCAAAGTGCTTGGCAACAAGTTGTAAAGCAGAAACTGAAGATTTAAAAAGTTGTCTCTAAAATTCCCAGACTCTTTTGAACAAACATGATGAAAAGCGTAAAAGATTGAAGAAAGTTTCTGCGGTTCGCCTGCCTGCAACTGACTCATAAGCTGGATTTTATTACATGTGATCTAAAGAGCAGACGAGCGCACGAGGATTGAGGTCAGGATTAGAATTGTTATTCGTCATCTCAGTTCAGAGGTGAATCGTTCCTTAATTTGCGTTGATGTTCACAGCTCCAACCCCATGATAAATCTAGTCAAAATTGATCAATCAATCTATGGTTCACTATTTCCAATGAATCTTGAATGTTAATACTGAGATAAATTGTAGGTTGTTCGGCCTTGGCGTAGGAAAAGTAGGAATACTGTGTCCGGAACCAAGAGCTCGTTGTCTACCGCTGGAGATGATGATATTTTGAGGATTTCAAAGCTTAGAGGGTTTAAGCTTTGCCTGCGTCAGGAAGCGAGGAGTAAACTGGTCCGAAGTCTACCAGGATTACCATTTTGAGAGGTAGTTCCATGCGACGAGAAGCTTTGCTGTAATCTGTATATCCTAATGCTGTCGGACTAGACGAGTCGTGACTGTTGAGTATGACACACCTTCTTCGCGATTACAAGTTTTCCTATATAAAAAGATCGTTCGCGATGTGATTACCGCAAATCTGTCATACCTGCAGATGCCTAAATCGAAAAAAAATTATTAGAATTGCGTATAAAGACATAATTTCTGTGGTTTTCCGGCTCCTATAATTCCAAGAACGGACTTCATCGGGCTAATCGTCAATCGTAAAACACTTTACCATACGACGATCCAAAACTTGCAATAAAATAGTCCGCAGGCTCCCACTAGTCTAACGTTTGCCGTGTAATGTAAAGATATGCAGGGGCAATATGATTTGATATTTTTGTATTTTCCTTATCGCAAACAGAAATTCTCGAAAGTTGGTAGGTAAGTTTCATAGCAATATCAGCCAACCTCGCATCAACTCGGTAAAATGTAAGCGGTTGAACGTGCGATGGTTGTGAAATGGTTCGGCGCTTAGGAAAGAGACTCTGCTCGTTGCCCGGATTTCACAGTGCAGAACAAAAATGGATGTTGATTGCCTGAAATAAGTTCGTGATCTTAGCGCCTGCCGATATTGCTTTCCTCCCCTATTCAGCCGCAATAATCATTTTCAACTTCGTAGAGAACACTCGTCGATTTGAAATGGCAGAAAAGATCATTGGTTCATCATAGAGGATTGAAAGTTAATTAAAGAATGAGGAAGTGTGCGATTTTTACATATGACCCATTATTTTTTGCCATCAACTGTGACCACGACAACTCTTGACCAGAGGCTCGTGTTGGGTTGAAAATGATAGAGAACGTTGAAAATCCTTCTCCGTATTGGATAAAGCACGAGAATTAATGTGGAAAGAATATTTGTGAAGTGGCCGGCATTGAAATTCGAATTTCCGTAATTGCAAAAAAATGAGTTTTAACCTTCCTGTAACAGCTGTTATATGGCTGTTCCATTGACGCCTACACGGCATTTGAAAGGGAGAAAAGTACTTGAGGTTCTGTTTCATTTTGAATCCCCTAATCCCTGCTCAACCACGCAAAGAGATGACTTGATATGAAGACTTACATTTCCTTTCATATGTACATACGTTGAAGATGTACACCTCTTCACTCTCCACAATTCACTTCTAATCCCCCCGAGAAAGTAGTAATTCGACGAAGTTTGCCTGGAACTCTGGGGGCTTTTATTTTCTATGGAAACTTATTACTTCGCTAAAGTTCACGTGGAACAATTACAGATAATTAGTAATATGATTTTTGGGAGACTGAGGATCTATGCCGGAATTCCATTACTAGTAAGCGACGTCATCATTTTGGTATAGGATTAACGGAATCTTGGGAAGAATCTATTAACGATTTTTTTTTGGATTCAGGTTTAGGACTACGTATAGTTTAATCCGAATTATAGTAATGAAGCAGATATTTGTATGTGAAAGTTAACTTAATTGTCTATGCAAAGATATGTGAAAGAATTTAGAAGTTAAAACCAGATTGGCGTAATACTTTTTTGAAAGGCTTTTTTGAAACGTATCAAAGACAAATCACCGTGACTCAAGTTCGACAGAAATGTTCATGGAAATCTTACGCTGAAAATAAATCTTGAGTAGCTGAAATCTGAAATCCAGGAACCTGCGTTCAATCGGAACAAATTTCGCAGATGTCACATTTTTTTCGAAGCAGCAGTATTTAGGCTTAGACTTTATATATTTCGTAGGAATCTTGAGGATTTTTTATTCAATAAAGTTTCAAAGAAGATCGAGCGGAAGTCACCCATGTCTAATAAAGCCTCATTCGAATGAGCCAACTGTCACTTAACATTAGGGATTTATTTCCGCGCTTATCTCGGATGTAAAAAACTTATGGTTGGCTCAACGGAATGGGACTTTGTCGGATCTGGCTCGATATCTTTTGAAACTTTTCGGATGAGAAAAAAAAAAACTATTTTATTCTGTGGAAAAAATCTTTTCTCTCTTACACCACGTCGTGCTCAAAATCGTCGAGCGTGTATACGTGGAAAGTGGCCGAAACATGGTATAGTTTATTTCGACATCAAAGAATAGTACCTATTTCTTCTGTGAGTAAAATTTTGACTGAAGGAAAACGGAAGGGGTTACGAGCGAAACATTCATTTTTTTCTCCATCACAAGCTACTGGATTGTTTGATTCTGAAATTCAATCAGATTCGAGTTGGAAGAAATCCTACCGATCGAGACCCAAATCATAAAAATTAGTTAATTAGTTTTCGAGACATCATTAATCAGAATTTTTTTCTTCAAATTTCCGCGTCAACTCGAAAACTACCGGACTGATTAGATCCAAAATCTAATCAGTCGGAAGTTGGGAGGAACTACATACAAGAAAGGATGAAATCGGTTCATTCGCTCGCGAGATATCGTCGAAGGAAAAATTGATCAGAGATACACACAGCCCAGACGTGTGTCTGAAACTGGCCCGATATAATTCCCTGGACGCAAAAACGTTAAGATCTGGTTAAAGCCCAACCTTTTATTTTCAGGATGATTATGATAACTAATTCCTATTTTTTATTCCTATTTTATCGCTCATCGAGTCACGGTGGAAATAGTTACTTGAAAACTGCTGCATCGCATGTCTATTCTACATCTATGAATGAAGAAAAACATCATTACTCATCAGTCTATGTATGTGAAGAAATAGCTCCAACACGCTTTCAGCATGGCATTCCAAAGTTGGATGCATGTGGGACCACTGATCCTATGTCATCCCGGAATGCCTTGTACATTTATACATGTAGGTTTATATTGTATACTATATTCATACATGTATATTATGTGCATGTGTTTACTGTTTGGTGATATTAGTGGAACCGGAAGGGACGCGATACCTTGATGAATGATCAATTCCAATGAGAAATGGAAGACATCTATAAAGAAAGAAGTGTTTTCGTTATGACGGTAAGGTGAGAGGTCGGGAAATACGTTGGCCCTTCAGTTGTTGCGTTCCAGTATAATTATGTACCTACATTCGAATCTGGGCCAAGTTAAACTGGTTATGGAAAAACTTGTTCGTTGCAGAAGAAGAAGGAGAAGAAGAAGAGTAAGAAGAGATGCGTCGTACGTTTTCTTCCTACGATTAAACTGGTTTTAATCTGAAATCGAATTTGTCGAACCGTTTAACGTGTTTGTCCTTCGAGCCTGGCCTCCCATCTTTGATACGAATTCTTCTTCGCGCGGTATGGTAAGGGCTCGAATTACGAGTTATACCGAACTTCGACGATCTTCGCCGAACCTGGCTGCCTCTTATACGAATCAAACAGGCTCTAAGTCTCATAAGTACCTCACTTCAATTTCCAACATTTCCGAGAATTGAATCACAATTAGTTAAATACCACGTTCATACTCTGACAAGTCTACCTTTGATCGAAAAGATTCTCTCATGTTAAGTAATTAATGATTCCAATTGCAAATTGGACTCAAACTGTCTCCAACATTGATTAAAAAGAATTATTAATCGCTAATTCAAATTCTTGGTCTCATGCAAATCGGCATCTAAATTGCTCGAATCACGTTCAAAAGGAAAAAAATGTGACTCACGCAATCTCTTTTGCTGCCTCTTGCATCCAACCCTTTTCTTTAAGATGTTATACCGTGCAAGTTTTCGTAAGCTTCAAATTTCGGCCAGTAATTCGTTAATGATTAAATGACATATTAAAGCACCATGCTTTTCTCGTGCAACTAATACAAGTAATCTTATTTCAACTTCACAAATTAATTGCTAATCGAGGAGTTGCATGAAATAAGGGTGCATTTAGCCTCGAGTCCAAAGAACATTCTGAGATAAGACTTTACTGCGATCTTCACGTGGAGAGCAGATAATTAATACTTCGATAGGCTAACATTAGGATACATTTCGATGAATCGGTTTAAAAACATATGCATGTATCTAAAATTGAAAAATGTGCCGGTGTTTTGATTTTCGATGCGCTAATCGTCGTGAATAGTAGCTATTCCATGATTTTATGACGTATTGGACGCCAAATGTTGTGATTATAAATTTTTCACAATTGATATCAGGACGGAGCATGCCTGAAAAAGAGATCGCTCATAATATCCATAACTGAACGAATGGTGCGTTTCTCACATCAATTATCTTGGAAGGTAGTAATAATTGGCGGCATCAATCGTTGGCTTATGTACTTTTGGATGATGAAACCCATCGGCTGGTGGATAAATGAATTACCTCTTGTCTCCTCGTCCCTGCAGTATTCTGTACTCTCTTTCCCTCAATTCTGCGGAGATAAGATTAAGTAGTTCTCTTGGTCTCCGTATACTTGCCATGAAATGCAATGGCTGGGGCCACTGCCTTGTAAGGCTTACAATAATACAAAGCCTAGGCCGTAATATCGCTCCGTGGAGGTCCGTTTCGTGGAAGTCCCACACGATTGCCGACGACGACGATGATGCCGCCGCCACCACCGCTTCCACCGCGCTCTCCTCCAGGCTTTGACTCCGGCTACGTCGGCTGGTGCATCTCGTCGACCCTCCCCCGCACAGCTGCACCACTCGGGCTACATTCCATTCACTCGTCGTGCTCGGACGCCCTTAAGCTTCGCGCACACGACTTACGTGCTACGTGCAACCGGTTCGACAAAGAATTGCTTGCCTTTCCTCCTGGTGCAGCTCCCATGTTTCGCCGTCTGTTTTATTCATATTCGCAACACCTGGTGGCTTTGCGATATATTTAAATGATATTTTTCCCGCCCAATATCCACGCGGCTTTATTTCACTCAGTTTTCGCCCTCTCGAAGATAACTTCGTTCGACGAGAAACAACCGTGAAAGACGCCCGGGTATCTGGTGGAATTTCGTCAACGATCATGTTGTTCTCGCCTTATACCATAACCACCTTATAATACGAGTAAAAATCTCCGCTTCTGTCCTCCTCGCGCTTCCTGGCTCCCTCTTACTCGGCTCGTAGAACCAATGCGAGCTCGATCCAGCCAGCCTGCTTACATTCCATTCAACGTAGCCTCCGTGACTTCTCGACACATCCGCCCGCCGATGAGGATTTCAACCTTTCATAAGACGGGAGCCCTCTTGTGTTAACTTAACAAATATCGAAGAGGCGCAGTAAATACTGCAAGTAGGTGATCAGCCTCTTCAGAACACCTCGCGAGACGTTGCTGGCTGTTGCCTCAAATTTACTTGGTTCACAATCCAAACGCCTAGCATCGGTGATATAAGAAAAGTATTATCTTCGGTAAAATCATCACGTTCTTCGGTGTCTGACGTACGGAAAACAGGTTTTTAGACAGATGTCGCTATCTGTCTGACAAACTTGTCAAAATGATCTCAGAAACGGCGGAATGAAGAGATCCGAACTTTAGGTACATTAAAATGATGAGCATAAAAAAGTGCCATATTTTGTTGCATTTGAAGGGCTGCCTCAACCATAATGGAAAAAAAAAGAAAAAAAACTACTTCTTCGCATAATTGTTAGTAATTCTTGGTATTTAAATTCTAGTTCGTGGGATATTTTGCATTGTTTTTCATAATTAGGATTTGTGTAAAATTTTCACGCAGTAAAACTACGCTGGTCTAATGTAGTGCGAATATGGAATATATGGATACTCATCGTTTCAACGGGATAGGTTGTCCCATAAATTCGTGGCACAGTCTGTATATATTCTTGTGGCAACGCAGCGGAGACACGGTCATGGGAAAATGGGCATGGGAAGTTATTTGCCGGTTAGGTAGGTAGAGAGAGAGAGAGAGAGAGAGAGAAAAAAAAAGAAACCATCTCTCCCCTCAAAGTTGTTCGTGCTCTTTCAACCGCGAGACATCAAGCTCAGTCCTAAGTGATCTCAAAACTCAATTCTACATCGAAAATTGATTTAAAAGATGCGAAAAAAAAAAATAGAAAAGGTATTATTTTTTATCCAGGAAACCAAAACTTCTGTCAAATTTTAAGGAAGAGCTTTATCGACCGTAATCTGTTGAAAGATGGTTTGATATTTCAAAAATGAGGGAGCATACCTCGTAGGTACATATATGTACCTACTCGTCGGAGAAGCAATTCAATCGTTGTATTCGTAACATTGGAGCGTGGAATACGTTGTAAAGTTTTTGTTAATTATTGGAATAAGTTTGGATGAAGAGTTGCGAGAGTTTGAGAGTGTTCCTTCGGAGAAGCGTTCGTCGACCACTCTTATTCGAGCTTTGAAAAAACGTTTCTTATCCGGAGTTAGAAAAATAATTCTTCTATACCATACATGATATATATACTTTCCGAGATCCACTTGAGATGGTTTTCTCAAGGAGATAAAATTTTTCAAAAGAATTCCAGCAAGAACTTCCGACGACAAGCAACGACTTTACAGATACCCGACACCGAGGATATTGGAAGAAGGACGCGCGAGTTACCTCGAATTGGAGAAAAAAAATAAAAAAAAACTTATGAGGAGTTGAATATTCATCAAAGTTCAACCGTAGTATTAAAAACATCGTTAGACGTCTCAACAAATTATCAATTGCCCCTAGATTAAGGTTTGAAAGTTTCCAGAGTATGATCCCCATTCGGATATTCAGTAAGTTAAAGCGTGAAAGTCATTTTCAGAAAGGAAAATAGAACTTCGAAAAGCTACGAGGTCATGAAGTTATATTTTTAAACTTTTTCAGTCCAAATTTGGGATTTTGAATCATCAGGAACCTTGATTGTTCTCATGTTACAAAAAAAATATACTATAGAAAATTTGGCAACGGTTATAAATCATAATTAAGGTCCTTCAAAAGCCCTTTTGCTAAAAAAAAAAGATCTATCACGATTATACAGTCAGTTGATCAAACATTTTGCTATGGTCAAAGGATATTTACTTATTAATTAATGAGGTGTACACTCGCACCTTGGAAAGGGGTATTTGTCAAGGACCACTAGATTTAAAAAAAAAAAAAAAAAACTCTTTCTTGATAACCTCGACGTTTTATCTGCTTATTCACGACTAGACTAGAGTCAGGATTAATTACCCAATGTAGTCAAAGCAGAATCAGATGAACATACGCAACTGTAAAATAATTAGTGCTATGAGAAAGCGTGAATTTATCTAATACAAGCTACGCGAAACTTGTAAAATTCGTTCGGAAAATTAACTAGAAAAGTTCAGAGAACAAAAAAGTGTAGACATGTTGGAACTCCAATATTTGAAATACAATACAAAACGCTCCATATGCATCACATATATACCAAGTCTTTCAATTCAAACTGTTCTGGATAATTTTCAGATGTAGCTTGAAGAGATTCACGAAGCTTTTTCGAATCCATGAGATCCATGCCCATAGTATGATTTATTTTACGGTTTCGGTCAAATCATCTAAATACAGACCCCCTAATTCCCAAACGTGTAATTTCTAAGGCGCAGTGACCGGGTTATGTAGATTTTTTTGTGGGAATGACTGGTTCTCGAGAAATGCGTTCTTCGAGGATACATGGTCGAATTAGAGCGCAAAATATGGAGTTATTTCTCGACATATGTACGTATATTTCGGTCGTTTAGTGAATAATTTCTGTGTGTAGGACCGAACTCGGGTTTCGACGAAGGACCTGGAAGGCCCTGGCGAGACAATAGAGGACCGTTAGACGTGGTTTCGAAGGGAGTCTTAGAAGTGAAAGAGAACTGGTTGTGAAGTGAACTCTGGGGGGAAGCAAAGGAATGCGTCCTCTTGGACGGCAGCGATCATCGTCTCGGAACTTGTGCCTCTTTGTCTTGCACACCCGGGCCCCGACCCGGGCGCAAGAACCTTCGGGAATACACGAGAGGCTCTATCCAGGCGAGCTGAACACAGAGGAAAATATTCCGTGAGAGTAAGCGAGAGCGAGGTACAGCGATATGAAAGCCATTTGCCACGGGGAATGTACTTAGAATCGTTTAGGGTATCGAGACTTGCGACTACCTCGTTGGACAGTGAAGAATTTCCGTCTTTTTACAGGCCATTTCGGTACATGTTACACTTAGTGTGTATACGTTAGAGGTAAATCGAAAAGTGTTAATGTTCTCGAGTCTCGTTAGATGGATGGATGTGCGATGAACGAGGCGAACGTTCATACAGCCACAATTTGCATGAGATAAAATAAAGTAGACTCATCTTGGACATTCTGTCATGGAATTTTTCGAGGATTCTCCAACCACTGAAGTTGATTTATTTTCACCTGAATTAATGCATAGATTGAGTTTACCACAGAAAAAGAGGCTGTCGTATCATCAGTCGACATTTTTTTTAATTTTAAGGGATTATTATTGAACCATGTCATTTCGGAAAAATGAAAAATTCATAGAGATGATCGCTCGAGCAGAGGTTTGAAAAAAACTTTTTAGCTGAGAGTGTACTTCGATCCGTATAGATACGGTGTTAATCTGATAGACGCTTAAGTCCATACTTTAGCCAGACGTTGGGGTAGCACGGGTTCGTCTAATCAGTAGAGCTCCACCGCCTAGCTCACAATCATCTGAAGCTATAACCGAGAAATGACATTGTCCTCGGACAGCATCGTTCGGCACCGTGTAACTCTTTTTTTTTTGCTGCCCTTTTTTCAAATGACATATCGGAAAGCCACTGATTGTGAGCCTTCTCTAAGCTACGCATATACCAGACATCATTTTTTTCCCTCCCACTATCTGGGGATAATTGTACCGTCGGGTGGTCGGTATGGAACAGAGATAGACCAGGTCAACAAGGAGGATAAAAGCACCACGTGGAACGGACTGGAATTCCAGAAAAAAAATCATCCGTAGCTCGTACGAAGGATGTGGAGTGCTTTTTATCTTCCCGTTTAGAAACGAAAGGGAATTACTTATTATAATCACCCCGAAAATGAAAAGGTGATTCTTCACCAGATCTCAGAGTCTTGAGGTCCAGAAAATCACGTCAAGCCAGTTTCAGGTAAACGTCTGGCCGTGTGTATGGGAGATAAATTTTTCGTTAGTCTATATATCTCGCGAAAGAATGGACCGATTTCATCCTTCCTCGTTTTGATTGTTCATCATTCCTTGATTGCGAATATAATTGGTCGAGTAGTTTTAGAGTTATTCAGAGAAGAAAATTTCGAAGCATGATATTTTGATTGATGATGTCTCGAAGACTAATTAACTCGAGTTATCAAGTCTCGAGAATCGATCAACAGATTTTGATGATTTTCGTCTTAATCAATAGGATTGGCCCGAACTGAAATTTCATTGGATTTCGGATAGATCTATCTAATCTGGACTATCGATATAGTGAAAATAAGTGCAACTCATTTCAATTTTCCAAGACATTTTCTGACTGAACGCACCGCCCCCCCCCCCCCCCCCCCGCGCAATACATAACTCGATTTTTCTTACATATCTCTGGAGTACGTACGGATGCTGCGCTTCCACGAAAACTCACGGTATGCTTTTTTTGCTTAGTAAACAAGTGTTTTGATTATACAAATACCTACGCTGATGTATATTTTCGAAAATTACCATGGAGGGTATCTCTGCACTTCTGCCAACTCCATCTTTATATTCTTAGAAACTGTTATCCAAGGACATGTGGTTCGTGCGGAGAGCCATATCTTATTTTTTAGTAAAAACTCCTAGTCTGAAGATCAAAGATGGATCTTCCTCTTCGTCTATGTCACAGGTGTCTATTATAGAGCCTTTGAGATCCTGATAGACTGCGCAGGTAGTACAGTACGTCACCTCTGGATGTACCTGCGCCGCGAGGATGCTCTTCAATCTTTATAATAAATCTCCGTCCAGCAAAGAGATCCCTTCTTCTGGCAGAAAATATAAATGTATACATTTTTTTCCTAAGAATTTTTTTATTCGGTTGACTTGAGAGCGTAGATGCGACAGAAAAGTCGAGGGAGCCGATGCATATGCTGATCGTAGTCCTCGTAAAATGCATCTCATGTATTTATTCATTGGCATCGCATCGCGGAATATCTTTTGCCGCATAAAACATCGCAAAATAATAAGAAGAAAAAAATTAACAAAGAAAAAAAAAAGAGAAAAAAAAAAATATGAAGAAGAGGAAAAGAACTATGAATATCAAAATACGTATACTATAGATATGGCAGGCCAGGTTCGATTTATCCAAGTCTTTCATGCCATTCGTCGATTTTCGTGATGCAAATTTTGAATTCGCTGAAACTTTTGGGGGATACGATTGAAAAAATAAATTAATATTCCTGGTTTCACCTGTTTTTATATTGGGATGCGGTCACTCTCGAATCTCGATGACGTATATGAAGGGCGAAAAACTGTTGACGCCAAAAGCAGGGCTGTAAGTCACTTGGGGTAACGTCTGAGCGATTAATTAGCGATTTCAGGTGATCCTTTCGTACGCGTATTGCGTAAGCTTTAGGCTTTGTTCAACGTCAAGGGGGTCTCAGGGTTTAAATACATAAGACCGTTACGGACAAGCCTACATCTATAGTATAGCATCGAAGCTCTTATTGAGCTTAGCTAACTACTGGTGTAATTATGAATTACGTCATCTAACTTTTGCCATTAATTATATCTGGCAAATATAGAGCGGAAGTATCCCTTGGGAGACGATAACTTAACGCTGCAAACGTGCAAAGGCCTGCCCTCGTCCGTTACTATATTATTACCAACTAGATCCCTCGAACCAAGATGCTCAGGACAGCTAACTCCATAATGTACGACATGTGAAGATTAGGGTGTCTTAGAAGATGTCGATATCATATTTTTCCAACTCCCACTACCTTCATCCTTACCTTTTAACGGAAAACAAATCCTCCCACAAGATGAGCTCGACATCCGAACTCTGAGAGACAATATGCAAGCCATTTTTCAATGTTTAACTTTAACTTTTTGAAGACTAGACTTTTCCCGAAATTCAATCCTTTTGAAATTCATTCAGAAGGAGGTTTTTGAGTAGCTGATTTCAAAACTGGATATATAGAATGAAGGCTACAATGTGGCGTATCGAAAATGTAATTTCAGTGAACACTAGATACTCTGTGAACCAATGTTCATGATACTCAGCCCACTTTATACAATCCCAATCCACTATTTTGCTTTCCCGTATCTCGACTTCAGCTGATTGGAAATAAGCGACCCGAAAGAAAGAAAAAGAAAATGCAGATAAAAGGAGAATAAAATGTCGATCGTTATTTAGCCAAGCTCATAAAAATGCGCAAAAATTTACAAGCGACGAATGGAGGTCCGATAAATATTGTTGTTGGTTAGCCTCCAGCTGTTTGAGAATTGTGTAGGGGTATGTGTTGAGAATCGATCGTTTGGAATTACTCGGGGGATGTATTTGTACCTTTTTTTTTCTTTTGTTTTTTTTTTAGAGGAAGGATGGGCCATTGGATCGTACCTTATCCTAGAAAAAAGGGCAAGAGATGAACGCCTCTTCGACGTTGGCGATACAATGAGTGACATGAGCTTCCTTGCGTGCGTTGAATCAAGTTAAACCTAATCTATCCTGACCCTAGCCCCAACCCTAATCCAGGCTCTTTGAATCAATGAAATAAAACTCAGACGGTAGAACTAACTGGAAAAAAAACGAAGTGGCGATTAATTACTATACCTACTGCAGGAAACGAGCCTCGTTGGAAATAAATCGCCGAACGACCGTCCTACCAGGATTAGCTACTTATAGCGACGACAAGATTTGGTAATCGTGTCTACGAGACACTGATAAGCTTTATAAAGTCCGTTTAATCTATGCAATTAGTTAAAAGTTGAATTAGCGAAAATTAGCTGGAATATTCAGTCTTTCTGCCCCATATCACCACCAAATATTGCAAATAAGAATGTGCTGTGCAATTGCTAACACAGATATTATATACTTAATACCCACTTGCCGTGTCTATTATTAGCCATTGCCGAAGGTCAGTTGCTACAATTTCACAATTCATTCGTTCGAACTCGTGGGCACCTGCGTCAGTAGTTGAAAAACGACAGAATTGGTACAATGACGGTATAGATTTCAGCTCAAACATAGTTGCCTAATTTTTTTTTCTTTTTTTTTTTTTTCTTTTTTCTCGCGTGCCAATTACTTATCCAATATTATCGAACGTTTTCAATTCTCTCTCGAACGTCAGCACACAGTTTTCAAGCCAAGGCTAGCTCTATCAAAGCATACATTGTGATTTGAAAAGGCCGTACACATGGATAGGTACGGTATAGCTACTATTTGGGTGAGGGTTAACATCATTTGGCTAAAAGCTTGTTGTTTTGCAGAAGAAAGAAATCTCTGCCTCCACAAGTGGTTGCCCATGAGGAGAGAGTGGATTAGGATTTAAGACGTTGTGTTTCATCCTATTTCGCAAATCTCAACTTTCGATATTGGCGCAGAAACGTTTTTTCGTCCCTCGTTAATAAATGATGGGAGAATTTGTTGGCTTTAATTGTTACCTCAACTTTTCATGACCGGTATAATTATAGTCAAGTCACGGAATGGATGTAAAACTATTCAACTCATTGAGGTCGTAGCTACTAGCTACTACCACAAGACTGCTATTTAGAGTCCATTGATCCTTTGGTTGAAAGCTTTTGTGATTAAGTTTTTTCCTTTTTTATTTATTCGTATTTTTCGAACAGGGTATGAAGTCCTCCGAAGCACGATCTATCCTCGGTAATTAATCCGACAACGAAGTAATTAGTGAACTATACACGTGAAGGAGCGAAATTTTTTAGAAATAATACAAAAAAGGTGAAATTACGTTATATCAGGTACGAGTCCAACTTGGGTCGTAAATCTTTTTAATTTTGACGTGGTATAACAGTTTCGCGCTACATACACACTCCTATAGTCTAATTATACCAGATACATGAAGGTGGATAATGTATTTAGAGGTTTTCTAGTGTTTCAACTTACATACAAGACTATTTATCAAAATCTAAAAATGTTATGTAATATATTCAGTAAACCGATTCCCAAACGAATGCAATGACTGATCGGACTCTATGAAATCTGATGACGGTGGGTTACGTACGATATTTTGTACATTGCTTGGAAATAGTCTCAAACACGTGAAATCCATTCTCTAGGACTCGTGATTTATATTTTGATAAATAACGTCCGCTTTGTTCACTCGACAAAGGCATATACATATATGTGGTTATACACACATATATATATATATATATCTTTTTTACACGTAACCACAACCAAGCGAGCTGCTCGAATTATACGAGAGCGTATCTCGCCTAAGTAGCAATTAAGACTGAATTAATGTTACGATATGACGTCACCTTAAACGCCTTGCCTTGCAAGAAACAAACGGCTCTGTTAAGGTCGATGGCTTTTTCTCAACAGTTGAAACCTCGGAGATTAATATCGCGTTGAGTTGAATTTGAAAGAAAAAAAATTGTTTTGCGTAAGAATATCAATTGGATATTTAACCAAATATCAAATGAAGAATTGCTGGATATCAAAAGTTGGTATTCACACCGTAGACTATTTGGTATAGGTACGCTATGTCAATATCATTGGTTCTTTTCCTTCCTGTGGTTTCCGGTCCACAGGACTGGGGACCCATATGCGGTAGCCATAAAAGAAATAGGTCAGGTCCGGTGGTTGTTGCGACCAGCACGACTTCCTCGCCGTCATTTCTGGTGCTTCGATAAGACACTTCCGTTTGAAAGTGGTCAAGTCCGGCGAGTACAGAAAGGTCATTTATTTTTTTTTAATAAAAAACAAATCACTGCCATATGCCGCATTACGGTCACATCGTTGCCATCATTTTGTCCCAAATGCAGAAATACATTCCATTCAGTTGGGCGTCAGAAGCGTTAAAAGGCTTTCATTTTCACAACGTTTCCTAACGTTAGAGAGGAGAAGTTACGTTTCAGTTTTATTGTGCTTTCTACGCTACCGTGGAATATCGCAGGTATTCACCTTTCGGAAATATAACAGGAGGTTTCTGAAATTATATTTCGCGAGATGTGACATAGGCATTTCAAGAGGCTCGTCTTACGGATGGACTGTAGTGCCGAAGACGTACATTCTCGCTTATCGAATACATTTCTAAAACACAACGGCGAGTCACTGTTGTGTTTTTTAAATCATTACAAGATTTTTCAGTCGAACGTTTCAGGATCCTATCTTCTGAAACGTTTTCTGTTGTCTGGGATGATCCTTGACCAAATGTCAAGTCTATACACATCATGAGACCTACTCAGATGGAAGATGAAAATCATGAGGCAGAGAGCAGAGAATACAGATTAAAAGAGTCTCAGTTTATTCGTCGTATGATTCATCTTACTTGCCACGCGGCTTATATATCCGAGAAATGACATCATAATCCACATTCGAGCGCCCTCTGAATTGGTGAGCTTCCGTTCGGCACAAAGGTTAGGCGGATCTATGCGTGTTGAAATTCTTATCAGGTCAACATCTTGAATCGTTGCCGTGATCCATTCGGTCAGTTGAAATGTCGCAGCTGAACGGCGAGGAAACGGGTACTTGACCTTCGGTCAATTATCAATGACTATTATTTTTATCTTTTGGGAAGATGAATCACTCCATCTCTCTAATGAATACTGCACTTGCGATTGTCGACCACCCGAACTAGTGGGACGATAAAACGCAAAGGTGAAACGCAGCAGACAAAATTACCATTTAAGAAAAATTAAGAGACACGCAATATATGCTCCAACGTTTTTCTCAAAGTAATTTACAATATACAACAACGTAACCGAGTGTATTTGTTTTAATTACTCATAGAATGAAAATGACATTTATTCAAGTGCCAAGAAATTGTAACTGTCACGATCATTCTCAAATCTCTCCTAATGCCATCAATCTATGGTCAGCTTCGTCAACTGTTGGCATATAAGTTTAATTGCATTCTGTGAATATTGAAAAAATTTTATACCGAAGACTGAAACGAAAAATTGAAAAAAATGAATGAAAATTTATAGGGAAATTTATTGAAAGGATACGTTTGCTTGTGTAACTCAATTTACTGAAAACAAGACTTGAATGTAACATAGTAATCGTTAAATTATTTTTTATCCGACGAAAATCAAATCAAACAATTCCTCACTAACAATTAACTAAGTATTTTAGAAAAAGTGACGGAACTACTACAAAGTCGAGGAAGTATAAAATTCAAGAAGTTCACAAAGCTCGTTTAGAAGTTTATATGGGAGTTGAAAAAAACTGCATCAACAGCTTTATGAGAGAGGACCTTCTTCAATTGCGTCGTCACATTGAGTTTTAAAGTCTATTCTCCAGCAGGCAAACTTTAATTTTTTTTTTTACAATTTCTGATTACTAAAATAAGCGTCGTCGTAAATTCTTCGAAAATTTTAGGACTCTTTGTCTTTGCTCTTGAATTCCCTTGTAATAAACAATCAGTAGTTAATTACATGTAGGTATATATATCAGTATTCGACTACTTATGGAAGACAAATTATGCCTCGAATTGTTCCATTTATTATAAGGAGCGAGTCCACCGTTACGGTAACGGAAATGTTTTAATTACCCTAATTGAGGAGTGCTCGAGTATACTTATATGGAGGTATATTTGCTTGGGGCTAATTGGGGAGCGTCGTTTAAAAGACGGTTATTATTCCAATTAATTTCCAGACATTTTTATCCACGTTAATGTTCTCGTGGCGTTGGCGTACATGGATGATCGTCCTAGTCCTGCAAGATTAACGAGAATCATGTTCGAATACACGTTGGTGTGAGAATCGTCTGTTATTAACGAAAGAAAATCACAACGATGAAGACCTTTTAATTATTTCACCTTGCATTGCAAACTCGGAAATCAATTTTCCGAAATATCAACCATAACTTATGAATCACGACTCGGATAGTGCGATCAGAAGATATTGCGGCTTGATAAGTACAAGAGTGTGCTGAGCACGGAGGCTATATGGTGCGCAATATATCTCGTTATTGCGGGTAATATGCCATAAAATTCGTTTAGAATTTCATTCAATTTTCATCAGATGAAAAATATGATAAGCCGTTTTAAAAATCGTCGGTATTGTCAGTATCTCCGATACTTAAATCCTGAAAATGTAATTCCCTGCGTCATCGATCGCAGCTAGCTACTTTTGTCTGGAAATGTTTTCGCCTTGTTTCAAGCTCGAAGAAAATAATCAACCGACAAAGAGAAAGGGCTGACAATGGGCAATAATTTGCTCATGAAATATTACGAAATGAGTGCTTTGAATCTTAATCAAAGAACAGAGAAAAAAAGAACAAAGCAAAAAAAAAAAAACCAATAGGAACAGAATGGAATGAGAAATATGTTGACGTGACCGATTATCTCAAGAAAATCTATCTGGTCGATTCAACAAATACATATTGTATATTATTTTAGTGGCGATCAAACATGACATAAAATGAAAAAAATTTACTTTTTTTTACTTTAGACCTTTTTGATCGATGAAAAACTGTTGATTGATCATTACAACCCCTTGAAATCCCAATTCCAAAATCATAAATCCAGAGGTGGATATTTCGGAAGAATTGAATGAAAGTTGATTGCAAGAAGTGAATTTTTAATGCAATTGCAGACATCATATGAAAATGAAAGAGTTTTCATCGGAGATCGTGAATCTGAAATTAATTTTCTCTTCAGTGTCGAAAATTCCGGTTTTCTGATACCGATTCCTGCGTCGAGTTCGATAATCTGAATTCTTCCGGCTATTAGCAATAAGACTATAAAATTCATGAACCGTGAACGTGAGTCATTCTCGCGATTCCGCGAGACGGTGAATATAATATCGGCGAGAAGTTTGTAACATTAATTTATTCGGACGGTAAACTCATAGCAGCACGTCGCTTCGCTCGAGGATGTCCACTATTATAATTGTGTATCCGTGACTCGTAACTCGCGACTGGCGACCGAACAAATCTCGTGACGTCACCCACGCACAACTGACGGACCAAGAGCATTTACAGGTATATACAATTATACGTAGTACATATACAAATAAATGCTGACGTGAGAAACGCACATGGAAAATTGCACACTAGCTAACCCATCACAAGAATTTATATATAGAAGCCTAGGTTGTTAGGATCACTCCGGGTCAGCGCACCTTGCATTAGCCACGCACCAGCTACTCGTCTCCGGGTACCCACTTTTAGCGCGGCAATTCGCGAACTTCCGGTGCTCGAAGGCACATACATATATATATGTATATATATATTTTTTTTTTACACGTATCTACCTACGTAGGGAGAAATAAATCGATTCGTATAAAAAATTGGGGAAAATTTATGGTCAATAAATTAAAGATTCGGCGATAATCTTCGAGTTTTATTCATTATGACTCGGAAACTCGCCTATTTCTCGTTCTCTCAAGGTTGGTAGGTTCGCCAGTAATTTTGTTGATTATTATAATGCGTATAGGTTCAGTCGACATTATGCCGATAATATGTTTGACCAAAAATTTCACGGTCATACGACCATTTATTGGTTTTCCAATATCTCTGGACATCATTTTTCCCTACTGACAAAGCAGGGAACTTAGGCGGATTTAGGGATAAGAAATGTTCTGCCGTCTTGCAAAAAATAGTGGGAGGTGAGTATCATGAACCGACGAAATTACTAATAAAATCGAGTGAATTCTCGGAGATGAAAATCAAGAATTACGAAGTCGTAAAATTAATTAACACGTTTATAGCGAGTAACACAAGCGAGGATATAAATTAAAAATTAGGAGATGGTTAAAACTGATGTAGGAATTATTATAACGCATTGACGTGTTGTTTTTTTTCTGTTTCAACAATCAATTTTTTATATATGTGCAAAAACTCATGAGTTAATACGACTAATAGTTATACCCGGAAATTCAAACTATTGAAATGTACAAGGTTTTCTGTTCTAATCAATGTTATAGAAAATTCTGAGTGCCCATTTGAACAATCTTACATTTATTGGTAGATTTATCCTTCTCACCTTAAACGTTCGAGGTATTCGATAAATTAACGGATTAGAAATTCCACTCGATACTTTAGCCTAAACAAAAATTATAGACTTCTAGCTGAAGTGAAAACGAATCTGATGGGGCAATGGTTTACCTATGCTAATAAAGTCCCATTTTAATGGCTCAATAATTAGACTTCCGAACTATGTATACATGTGATCCAATGAACGTGTGTGCCTATTATGTTAATGCGAATGCTCGTTTCCCTCTTATTCTGGATTCCCTTTTATGGGGCTATTCCACGCCAAACCGGTCAACGCCCGGGCCAGACCTCTTGGATTTAGCTCGCGACTTTTTATGGCAATCACCAACTGAAGTAAGTATTCATAAGTTTTTTTTTTAATTTTTATCGCAAGTGATATTCGAGGATAAGAATTTTTATCGCAAGTGATATAAATTTATACAAATTTGAAATGTGATCAGAATCCGAAAATCTACGAGTATCTTTAACTTTACTTTTATTTGACGGATTGAAATAATTACCACATTAAATTGTTCAGAAACAAGTGTATGTCCTTTTAGAAAGAAATTATCTCATACGGCTGTGTCCTGATTTTCGTATTCCCTTTTTTGATTCAAAACTTAAAAATTGAATTTCAGAAAAGTGCATCACAACTTATTTCGATGAGAAAAATCTAAAAAAAATCATGCATTACTCATTACGGGCATGGGATCCTTTCTATTTTCTACCGACTTTTAGAAAATTTATTAATTTTGATCCTTAATTATCATCATCACTGATATTAATTTAATTTGTCCCGACTACTTGACGCTTACTAGTGACTACTTTCTTTCATGACTCGCTTCTTATTCACGTTTTCCTATTTACGTTTTTCGCCTTCAATTCCAATGTAATTTCTTCACGACCTGTAGTCCACCTTATCTCAGTCTCAAATGGCGAATGTCCCCAAACTGTGTGCTCCTTTTCTTTTTATTCCGTCTTCTAATTACACTTTTCCCTAGCCCCTGCTGAGTTCTCGTCAGTGACTCTTTCGCTGTTGAAACTTCTCATCTTTCCATTTTCTCACAGGCTCTGGGCCTGATTAAACGATTAAGATTTCTTACGGGCTCAAATCCCCTCCGTTTATGCTCTTCGTCACATCATACAGTACGATTACTTCCTTTTTTTCACACACAGTTCCGCAACGGCCTCATTCGGTACAATAATTGTTCGGACTTAAATGTCAGTTAATTAATGACCCTGTGTCTTTACATTTAGAAAATATGATAAAATTTAGGAAAATATGATAAAGAAAGGAAATCCTGAAAAATCGCTTTGTCTTTGCATTTTAAAGTCTGACCGCGCCTTTGACAGCGAATCAAAAATTCACCGAAGCTAATATAATTTTATCTGAAAACTTGGAGACCAGTTAGGTAATGTTTCAATTATTCACTATATAGTTGTGAAAAACTGAATTTCGACAGGTATTCAGAATTTCGTGACCCATAGAATTTTGACGTTCTGTTATTTGAAATGGTTTCTATGTCTTGTAATGAATTTGTGATTTTCCTTTGAACATTTTTTCTCTCCGAAAGTTCAAATGGATTTCTTTTGTGGTTTGAAGATGACGAACTCTAGCAGCGCGATCACAATATCTCCCAAGGCTTCCTTCCGTCTTTGCATATACCCCAAAGTTTGGATTGAATTATAATTCCAACGTCGAATATTAATGCGTAAGCTTAAGGCGCGCTCGTCATATTCACGGGCGAAAAACGGGGTCCATTAAATGTGCGGTTACGACTTTTCTTCCTTCAGCTCTCGCAAATAACAGTCCTACAAATTACACTTAATTGTCGAGTGGGCGGATAATTAAAACGGTCTCTTTAGTCTCGGTGAAAACCCTGCCGCTATCTTACGGTGGGATGCTGACGTCAGATCTTGAAACGACGAATTGAGCAAGCGAAATGGTTGACGACAGATAAAATTAGTGATTGCTAAATTTCTCTCAACAAATAATAATTGCCTACCTGTACTGCGGAGGCCTCTTCCCTTAATGCATCCTTTGCGTTGATCACTTCCAATTCTGCGAACAAAATGGGACAATTCATTGTTTAATTACGGCTTTGAAGTTGGTAGAAATAATGTAAGGAAATACTCGACAATTCAAATCGTCGAAAGTTTAAAAGTCCATTTGAATTGATATTTAAGGATCCTCACTTCCTTCGATTCCATACCATTGGCACGGGCATGTATGCGCAATTTCCAGTCACGTTTCTATATCTCAGATTTACCGGGCGTTTTAGTTTCCCTGGCACCATTATTCCACCAATAACAATAAACATTCGAGATATTCCAAGGCAGAATATTGCATTCCATTTCGAGTCTAACCTTCTACGATTAAACTAAAACGCTGTGCAGATGCCTAGTTTTATTGGTGTGTATATGTATATTTGTAAATTCATTTCGCCCAGAACATTTTCCACTCGAATTTATTAGGCTCGAAATTTTCAGGTGTGCTTGACGCGCGAACAGGGATGGGGGGTCTAAATTCCGAAAGAACAAGACGTAAGCTGATCGATATCTCGAAGGTGGAAATGAGCGAAATCCAAAATGTAGAAAATTTAAAGATTGTACAGATGATTTGACCAAAATCGTAAAATAATTTTTGCAATGATTATAGGGCTTGCGAATTTCAAAATAGTTACTTCAAATCTCTTAAAAAAGATAAGTTTGAATTGAGAAACTCGATATCTGTGATACGAGGAGCATTTTCATTATATTTCAAATATATTGACGTTTAAAAAAGTCTTTTGTCACTTAGGTAAGAATCATTACGAGTGACGTGAGTGATGATTGGAGTATTGATTACGAAAAAATTGACTGGCATATGTTCGGTAGCTGTATCCGTTTTGTAACCGTTGGTAATCGTATATAAGTATAAGGTATGCCAGAAAATGCATTGCTCCAGTTAAACTGACCACAATTATCCAACCATCGCGTCGTACTCGAAGGACGATTGAATTTCATATCGAAAGTCAATGTTAGTTCAAAGAATTGGAAAAATTACATCTTCTCAGTTAAAAAGCGCAGGACCTTCACCGAATTTCAGCTAGATTCGATTCATTGAAAGACTTTACTGCAATTGGAGAGTTTTCATGTTTTCAATTGAAAGTAGTTTGAGATGATGTGTAAGTATTGCAGGACGCCCATGTTTCAGGAGATATTCAGAACACCAAGGCGAAGGTATCCGAGCATCGTATAATAAAAAAAAATCCATATTCTCATTCAAAAATTTGTACCGAAAAAATGGGTAAAGAAAAACGCGATTTTTCTTTGTGTGGAAGGAACAAGGTATCCAACCTTGAAGCTGATACGCGAATATCTCTTTGGTTGGAATATCCTTTGGTGTTCTGAACATCACCTTGAAACGCGGATGTTCTGGAATCATTGTGACCTCGCATTTACGTTCATTTTGAAATTTTCTGTACTTTTCGCCATGTGATGGTGGACATTTCTTGAATTTCTGATCAAATCGTAAATCTCGAGGCAAAGCTTTCTCAGTTTTAAACATCATTTGCATATGATATAGAATTTCCTTCAAGAAGCTGAATGATTCTTCGAGTCCAGCCATTTTCGTAACAGTCCATCCATTTTTCACAGCAATTTAATCAGTGTTTTCCAAATTTCTGCAGCGAGTTAGTATTCTCGCCATTACGTCCGAAATCATGAAGCGTTAACCAGGAACCTGCTACTCCTCTGATTACGTACCTCAGCATCTACCGAGCGCCCGTAATTCCCGCGAGTCGATTAATAATCAATTATGGTAATGAAATTAAAACAAAATTTCCATCGATTGATTCGACTCAGCGCATCACTGAGCTTTCTCAAAAAAATATAGGCACAGATCAATTTTCACTAATTGTAAACTCGATTTTTCCTCACAGTTAAATTCACTCGACGACCGCATACGAATTACTTTATCATTCATTATCGTCGTTACGGCAATAATAGATTAAATTTTGAGTGATGATGAAGGGATGGGTACAGGTACTATATTCGACTTTTTTTTCCACTTTACGTCTTACAGGACAGAAATTATTCGAACCACCCCGGACATGAAAATTCGAGTTTCCACCGGATCTCCGTAACATGCGTGGGTGAAATTTCTGAGGATTTGCTCCAACTTAAATCCGGTTGAATTTCAAATTTAATTAATCCAATTAGTTTGGAAAATAAATAATTAATTTTCTGTTCGTAATATGTATTTCTCTTACGTTTGAATCAACTTGTTACTCATGGAATGCTATTTTTTGAGCTCGAAAAATCCGACCGGGAAGTTTTAGTCAATTTAGAACGTCGACGTATCATAAGCTCCTCCAAGGATAATTTAATTTATAGTTTACGATCAGGAGGCGATCTATCTTCGTAATAAATTGAGGTCAGCGGTGAATTGAGAAAATTTTTATACAACTAGGTATATTCACAGTGTGATAAGTAGAGGAGGGACGACGAATTGATAAACGTTGAATGGACCTGATTTCTTTTTCAGTTCAAATATAGTTCTCGCGCCAATCGAGTTGCTTCGAACTTTTGAAAGCGCGAATGGTCCCCGTGATTCGAGCGAAAGGGAACCTTGTGACCTTGGAAAATTCTCAAAATTTCTTCAACGAGACGTGGTTTTATTCAACAATCTTCAGGCTTGCTGGAATTAAATGGCTAGGCAATGCGGAAGCCTTGAAATTACACCGCAACATGGCTGACCTAACTAAACTATAAATATACCTAACAGGCGCGTAACTTATACTATCTACAGTAGGATATCTCGGCTAAGCTTTTATTAATCCAACACCACGTCCCATTTCTACGTTTTGGTTAATCCAAGATTTCGTCAGTTTTCAAAAGCCGCAGCATTGCCGAGAAAAGTCTCACTGCAATCTTGATACACTTTCTGAGGTCATCATTCGTCTTCATTGTCAGCCGTCGCCTCGGTTTCGTAATATATACTATACAAAACCGCAGAACGTGGCTGGATCCTTACTCTACTCAACGTTGTGTCACGATCAGATATCTGTGTCAGTAAACGCTGAAGAAAATGTCGAGATGAACGTAAAGCCTCGAGGGCAACCATCATTACGTCATCTCTTATAGTCCCCCGCGATGATTATGTACTGCAGAAGAAGTTATCCGCCAGCTGCAGTAGCTGCACCTTCCGATATGATGAATAATTATTCATTATTGGGGAAGGATCTGATCGACAAATAGATATTCAACTGAACCATCTTCTCCTGCAGCCATGCAAACCTTCCCCATTGCATTTTATTACATTCTTATTTGCACAAATAAAAATTTTAGTTTTATTACACAAGTTTCGACTGGAGAGTTGGAGATAGAAAGGAGCATTGTCCATGTGATGAATTCTGATCTGCACCTAAAAGTGAGAGTTATGTCTGCTGTGAACAATTCAAGAGAATTCAAACCCAGACGTTTGAAATTCTGGGTTCGACCTCTAGATCCTAGAATTCAGAGAGGCCTCGTTTTCTGGCTTGGACTTATCGCTCTTCAATCTTTGATGAAACGTTTTGTGAAGTGATTGAAGAATAAATTCTATGCGTAGAACAAAATTAATGGTTTAATTAATTTTTTGCGGACTTTTCTGGTTGTAAGTAGAATTTGAAAATTCAGTAGAATGTAGAGTCGGTGATTAGAATTTCAAGTGTCAAGGCTGATTCTGATTCACGCCTTTCAATCCCCACGTAGGACATGATTCTGCTAAAAAAGAATTATATTCATTTCGGAACAACTAAGGAAGCGAAGAAGGTTCAGGTTTTTGAAGATCGAACTAGAATTTCTGTTCTGATTCGGGATTTCACATTCTGTTCACAGTCTATTTTATACAAAATTTTACGATTGCTGGTTTTTTACTCCATGTTCAACAGAACAAACCATTCACGCTTCATTTTGCGGGTTTTTCTAATCCAGCAATTTCCTCGTTCGTTACACGATTTGGAAAGAAACAGGTGTACGTTAATTTTATGCATAGAGAATCCTTGCAGAGGTATATATGAAACTATATTTGTATGTGTCTACATGTATGAAAAATTGTTATATATTATTTATATATTATCTATATATGAATGAATTTGAAAATCATCAAATATCTCAGAGACTGATGTCGGCCGGTTACACCGTTTCACCGATTTGAAAATCAAATGCCTGAAACTGGCTACCAGCCACGGCTGCCTTGACGATAACCCACATTCGCCGAGTTGAAAACAAAAGACACCTCAGGGAACGGATAACATTTGCAATTCAGATTGCGAAAAAGTGTTCTAAAACTAAATCGAACCTAACGAAGACAGCTGTTATTGGAGGGGGTCGGAAACCTCTCTACTCTTATTGAAAGTCGATTGGACTCGAGTTCTGTAATGCGGAGGATCTCTTACTATTCGAAAATTAATATCAATAATATAATCTGAATTTATTTCAGCAAAAAATTTGCAGAATAATTTGCACTACTAGAATAAAGCTTCTGAGTTTAAAAAATGCACGTCAATCTCTTCAAATTATATCTACAAATGATTCGGGGAATTTCGTATTGAATAACTCAATATCAGTGATGCAAGGATCATTTTGATTATATTTTGAATAATTTTTTTTCTCACTTTTCCACGAACTGCAGTGGTTGAGAGGAAACATCGTGGTCATCCTAATTAGAAACCTTAGGATCCAACGAAGGTCTTTGTAATGGTACTAGATTATTGAATTAGTAATCTGCTTCGATGTGAAATTCGGAATGGTGATAGGGCCGATGAAATTGTATTAAGTCTTAAGTCTTCCGTTGATTTCACGCGATTTCATTGGACTATTTGATTCTAATTTCGAAAACGTTGCATGGGAAATGTCAAGATGTACTGGATACTTTTTTTTTTTTTCTTGTAGAGAACATAATTTGTTACAATTTTCGTAAAGGATTAGTGAAATGTGGAGAGAATATCATTCGTAATGCAGTAAATTGAAATACGATTCTCAATTTAAAAGAAAATGTGCCATTTTTAGGTAATATCTTTTTGTCTCAAATCGTGTGAATCTCTAATTATCTTGTTGGCAGGTTAATGCCTTCATGCCTTCATTCACTATATGATATAAACTGTAACGCATAATTAATACGGTTCTCCCATACGTATTCGGGTTCGATATTGGGGGATTCGTTACAATACGCTAATTACATGTTAATAATACATACATACACGCAACACTTCCGCAAGGAAAAATAAAATGGGCCGTAGATAGGGTCGTGAGATTAGTTTGTAATTTAATCTAGTGGAGTAGCGACCAGCGTAATATCATTCGTGGAATATCGCATAAAGTTTCCGCACGCATTTACTCGTCCAAGTGTACATAATTGAAATTGCAGCATTCACTCTGGCAGCTAACTGATGATTCGTTTGATCAAGGTATACGTATATTTCTTGCAATCTGATTACTTGAGGCCATGCTAGTCTTATTCGTTACTTTTTCTTACATGACGCACTTCGAAGGGTTCAAGATCTCGCCAAGGCCGCGTACGAAGGCCATGAAGGCTATTGTTCGGCTCATACAGGACACTATTTGCAATTGTGCTTGCAATTAGTCGACGTCGTACGGTGATCTCGCAATTAAAATACGAGTTCACTCTACCGTGGGAAAAAAAATAAAAAATGCGATCTAGTTCTGAATTAGTCGTGATATTGAACGGGATTATTAGCATTCGATATCATCAGCTACTTTCGCACCTAAGTATTCCGGAAATAATTTTTTCCAAATCGCTGCTGAGCTGTGAAAAAATAATCTATGGAATCAGTTTTTCCACAGCCAAATTTTCCAAATTTTCTTTTCATCCGGAGAGAATACCATACCTACATGGATGTAATGTAATTTTGGGGCAGACGAATAATGACTTTTTGTAAACGTTCAGAGAAAAAGTGTGTCATGCCGTCAGAACAATAAAAGACAGACCTTATCTCTATCATATTATTGGTGCGCCCCGAAAAGTTTCGACTTTTACCTTGCGAAAACCAGTTTTTCTTCGGTAGACTCAATCCATGTGAGGCAAAGTTGAAAAAATTTCAGATATTTGTGAATTATATCTAAACATACGAGTAATCGAGTTTGAAAAAAACCAACGTATGTCTCCAAGGAGTAGGTAACGCGGTGATTCGAAAAAAAAATTATTTCCTGATTAGTTTGCTATGTGAATTCAGAGACTGGATTGGAAATGTTACTTTCGAATATACCGCTGATAAGGAGTCCTTCGATGTTGTCCATTATATGATCGCGTCTCGTCTCGAGTGTCGGCAACATTTATCACACACCTATAGGTATATCGATCGATAATAATAGACGCAATCATTGACACATCGAGACGGGGACGGGGACGGGGACGGGGTCGGGTCAATTGTTGGACTATAGGAGCCTTTTGCTGGTTCTATACCTCTGAATGCCGCGGTGGGTTCGCGGGTTGCGTGAGTTTAACGGAATTAAAGCCATCTCTGTTTCCTCGGAAAATAAAGCACCGAGTTCCTTGAGCGACCTGTTAGTCGATTGGGTAACTCTAGTAGCCCCTAGGTTAAAGCTAAAGCTGTCTAACGATGCCTCACCAACCAAACGACCCGTGAAACCGCAATGCTCTGACCATTCAATCTACACGTGCAAGATATTATGTACAAAATGTCTACGACTTGACTTGAGGTGGCGAAATTTTTGATACCGTTACTCGGTCGATGATTAAAGATAAATTCTGCACCCGAAATTAAGACGCTATTGAAATAAAATTGCGTACAAAATTTTTTCAAATTCGATTATTGGGTCCTTCTTTATTCATTCATCAGATGTTCAGTCATCAGAGTCGAGGAGAAATAGTTTTGTGTAATAGCCGATAGTAAAATTTCATTTTACGCACACCGTGTTGAAAAATTATTTTAAATATCGTATGAAACTCGTGCGTAAATTTTTTACGCACTTGTTGCATAATATACTATTTTGAAACCTGGATTTCCTATAGCGAACTGCGACTACGTAATAAATGAGCTTTCAGCTGGATATGAAATTCGTGTAAGCTCAAGTGGTCATGCAATAATTTTTTTGGGAAAGGCTGCCTCGGGGGATACGCAGCTGGACCTATATTTCCACTTTATCCCAAAGCCTTAGCTTCCGCGAGTTCAGTTTAACTTGACAAAAAACTCGTCGGTCGTATTCAAGCACAATCGCAGGTTATCGAATACGTCAGCTGCTTTTTATACGGCGATTTAGTTTTAACAGTATTACGTGGATAGTGACACTTTCTGTGCTCGACAAGGATAACTAATATCTCATTTCACGATAGGACATCCCGATGCAACTATTCTATTGTTGATCATATCTGTCGACGTACAATTCGGCGCCCTCTACTACGACTCGTGCTAAACGTCTCACCCTCGCTCGAAATGGCCATTTCCCCCCCTAGTTGCACAATATACTATTTAATTCGGCCAGCCAGAGTCCAGCTATACTTATTTGAGAATTATTTTATTCGACAAAATCCGAATCAAGTGAAAAAGTATTCTGAAAAAAATTGAAATAATTCAGATAGGGTCCCTTCGACTTGATAATGATAAAAACAAATTATGAAAATAAAAATTGAAGAAGATGAGGGTCGCGCCGATCTCACTTAAAGGAGCGTACCTTCTCCATACAGTGTTGAATCTGGTTTATTCAACAAAGTGAAGTAAGTGTGTAATTAAATTGATGATGCACCTATAGGTATTTAGGACACGCTTCGATGAATATTGCGAATCGAATCGTTTTATTCGACATTGTGAAACGGGAAAATGTCAATCGACTGTAATTGTTTTCTATCATTTCGACTGATAATGATAGGTGCCGTTAAATTTGTTCTGAAAAAGATTGACAGTCGATTTAATTGTTACCACAATTTCGTACGCTCGTAAAGTTGGATTTGGTATTTACCAATTACATGAATGCAGATGCCGTCAATTCGGATAATATTATACGTTCACAATGGCAATTTTCGAAGCGTAACTTTCAATTGAAAACAATTTATTAGCCCTTTCAGACTTTAGTGTCAATAATATATCACTACACTGATATTCATTCGATCTTTAAGCTTCCAGCAGTAGTGCAGCTGATTGGATGGTCAAAGCTTTTATTGATTTTTCACATGTTATAGAATACAGAGTTCTGTGGTTTTGATAATATAATCAATCGAGCAGAACAATAATTAACAGTCATTCACAATCGAATAGTAGGTTCTGGTGTTCCATCTTTTACAAAGATTTGTATAGATAATTATGTATTGCGTGAAGATTCAGATGTGTAAATCAGAATTAACACTTGCAATTGAAATTCTCACTAGCGTCTATCTGCATTTCACTAAATTTTCAAATTCTACTTACAATCAGAGAATTTGCAGAATGAAACTAGAATTTCTTTTCTCATTCGTGTATAACGACGAAGATTCGTTGCGTGTGAATACGTCTGTCTATGTAGAATCTCTGCACAATCATTATTACAAGCATGTGGCCTCGAATGTTGTTTAATTCAAAGTATCTCTTACTTTTAGCCTTTCAAAAGTGGCATCATACGACTTTTTACTCTTAAGACGTAAGTATTGCAAAACTGTGGAGTGTGCTAATTGTAAGCTCTCATCAGTCATCCATTCACTCTTGAGACATCTTTGAAATTTCTAAACTCTTCTAAGCTTATTTGCAAACCGTTTGCCTACTCGAAATAGCGATTGAAACGTATTTTTCTTACTTCAACTCCTACGCCCACGTTCTTTTACTATGAATTACGATACTCCAATATATTGGCATACATAATTGAATTGAAGGGTTCACAGTAATTCAGCATTGCCTGTTTTAATTTTGATAAACCGTTGGGCAATTTCAGTAAATAATTATAAGTGAGTTATAATATTTGTAAATCCGTATGTTCGGTGACGTTATTACGAAATAAAACAACAGTTGAATTAGTGAAAATAAGCCGAAAAATTCGGAATTATTTTGGGGACATTGGAAAACAGTTTTCACATCTAATTGCCTCATGAACGAGAGGAATCCGCACAGACATAACGAACATGTGGCTTCGGCCGAAGTGACGGAATACTCGCTTTGTAAATGTCAATTTTTTTCAACTTTTTAAACTAATTGTCAGGAAACATTCGCTCAAACGAAATGAACAATTTTTTCAAACTTATTTTAAAAAATTAAAAGATCAATACACCGAGTTTGTGGTTCAATGAGCGGATTAATTTCGGCAAGTTACAAAAAAAAAAAAACGAAATACTCAGCTGCGTTCAGCTCAAATGAGGCAGTAATCTCCAAAGTTTCAACCCGATCGGTTGCGTGGTATGTGGGAAACTACGAATCGCGTTTTCGAGGTGATCAGGGCGATGTAGCAAACCCCCTCGATCCCATCTTCCTTCTTGCACCAATCAGATTTTCAGATACATACACATATTTCAACTACCTGGTGTTTGCTATCGAATATAGTTACGTTGTATCGAATAATTCTTCGAACATGGAGATTTTGGTGAAAGGACTTGGTCAAGTATGCGTGTGCCATCTCTCTCGTATTTTATTGGCCAGCTGATCGTGGGCTCGGCTAACATGCAGGATGGCCAACTCGGTTCTCGTCATAAGGATTATATGGCGATTACCAAAGCGGAAATCGAGTTGGCTGCCTTGCTAGTTGAGTTCAGCTGGCTAATGAGATAAGACCAAGTTGGCGCATGCGAACTTGACCGGGTCCTTTCACTGTGCTTTCATTGTGTGACTATGAAAAGCTTTTACGTACAATTCTTGCAATCGATGTTATATGATCCGTGACGAAATTCAGTGGACTCAATCCATCCCCCGGATTTCAATAATAATAGGTCTTGATATTTCCAATCAGTTGATAGGGAAAGGAAAAATTCTCATCAATGAATGAATAACATTCAAGAGAGTTGCAGTTGATCGGTCTTAACGTAAGATATAGAATTTTGTGATATGACCCTTACGGAAAAGAAATATTCGAGGCCAGTAGTACTCAGACTTAGTAGTAACAATATTCTTCGGCAATTCCTACTGTGTTTATTAATTTGTAGTATTGGAGCATGTGCCAGTGGCCACCTGTACTGGAAGTGATAGCTATTGCAGTTAAACGATCTCTATCAGTACGGACCGAAAAAATTGTTTTAACATCTTTATCATCAAGATTTTTTTGGGTGACTCTGAAATGAATGCGCATCTCAAAACAGACCAGAATAATGTTCCATATCATTTGGATCACGCATAAAATTTGAAAAATCAAAAGGCCGAAAGTGGTACGGATTAGCCGACTCGCCCCTAAATTTCTATATTGCGCTAGTAGTATTTTTCCGTAAGAGGAAACAGTTGGAACATAATTCGTAGATTCGGTATTGGGTTTGAGCAGCATCTGACGCAGGGGTTGATAAGAGGATGAGAAAATTTGTTATGAGTAAAAATTATTATCTCATTCGATTACTTCTCAACTCATCGGGCTCTCTGTGCAAAATAGAGTGCGGAAAGCACGTAGCAGTTTAGAATTCACTGTAGAATTACGTTTCGCCACAAGAATCATGTGTTTTTTTTTCTCCTTTTTCTCACATGCTCATTGGCACTCCGAATCTACAACTGATCCTTGCCTTTTTTCGTACGTCTGTGGAGTTATTTGTTCCAGGGCCGGGGGCGGACAAGCACGTAGCAACTTTGTTTTCCGATCTCCTTCGCCTGTGGGCGTTAGGGCAAATATTATTTGACGTCTGAGTGAGGCGGTTCTGGGATCTTATTACGAGTGAACACCACATGGATTTGTGCCTTAACACGTAAATACCATACCATACGTAATCGTGATATCAAGGAAAATCGAGCCTACGGTCATTATAGCCAGTCACATTCTGGCGTATTGACTCGTGTTTGCTAAATCCTACCCAATTTGACAGAATTCGCAGAACTTACAATTAGTAACGACCTGCTCGCTATCCGGTCAATGAACGAACCAATTGAAATTCCAGATTCTCGAGCGATCAAAGGTTCGACATGGGTGACTTACGTTCAAAATACTCAATTAACCCAAGTTGAAGTACGAGATGAATCTCGACTGTTTGAGAGAGCGTAAATAAGAAATCGTTTGCATCGTTGCTTGAACGTTCTAAGCACGGAGAAGCGAAAATGAATCAATTTTCAAAGGCCTAAAATACTCGAAACATCGAAAACCTTGTTGGCCTCTGTTATCGGTGATTATTTTCAAATTTTGACAATTTTTTAATACGTCAGTAACAGATTGTGAAATGACTCCACCCTCTAAAAAAGATAGTTTAGAAATGCGGATGGAATTAAGATCGACGTTACGATTGCAAAAAAACAAAGGAGAAACAAAAAGTTATCCCGATTGGCATACTTGAAAAAATTCTTAGCGGGGTAGAGGAATAAGTTGGGTGGAAATCGTTATTTCTGATGCATGAACTCTACTTCAATTCAAAATACAATCAGTGGTGTAAATAGGTCCGAGAGCCACTCGTCGGATTGGTAGATAGGTGGGGGGGGCTCACATAATCCACTTAATGACTACTTTGCATTAATCAACGCTAATTGACTCGGAACTGTTAATTGATAGCGAAATTCAGCGAACACTGAATGGAAAACTGTAGGTCCATACAGTGTTAGATGGGGCGTGCAGTTAGTTGCGATCAACAACTAGACGGAAAATACGATTTTTCACGGTAGGTTTCATCACTCAACAAACCAATGTAATTTCTAGAATTACCATCAAGCATGTGGAAAATATAGGTTCGCATTGAAAAATGAAAAGTCGAATTTTCTTGTCGTAAAAGCAGTTGTTTGAATTGAACCATATATGGAAATTTTTTATGCTCATCATTTGAATGTAAAGTCTTGTAAATTGGATATCTTATCATCTCACTATTTCTGAAATCATTCACTTATGTTGTCGAACAGACTGACATACATCTGTCTTGAAATGCTGCTTTTTGAATGCTAAATAACCGGAAACGTAAAGATTCGTTCAAATCAGAAAAAGTCCATTTTGACCAAGACCAATACTTTTCTTATCATCACCAAGGCGATGCCATGCGAAAAATACCTTAATTGATAATTGGGATTTCGAGTAGTTCAACATTTTCCGACATTTGTGTAGGCTGAATTTATTCGAGTTGCTTGAATGACTTTTAAGCATGCAAGTGTAATAAATGACATATTCCGCGAATCGAATTGTAAGATGGAATCTTCGGTGAAAGCACTTCTCGCAGTCAAGTATGTAACTTGTAGTACGAATAATATGTTTCCGTGTGTACCTTCATCAAGAACACATTTCTTTCTGGGTTTAACTAGTAGAAGACAATGATGAAGATAATCGCAGCCAAAAAACCTGACAGAGGGACCGAAATCGAACTACGCCCGAGAAGTTACACTTCCATGAGAAATATCATTTATCTCATTTTAGGTTCGCATTAGTCCTTTACGCATCGCATAATCGTAAAAAGTGGGTAGGTAGATAGATAGGTGTAAGATAAGTATAGAGCTCTTTTTTCTTCGTTCGCACGTATGTGCCGTGGAAGAGGATAAAATTAGTCACTGTCCACGTTAACTGCCCGGAGTCTGCGAGAGCAGCTCCTGAGCTTTACGAGGACGATATAAAAAGATCCATTCAAAAGACTTGACAAGCCTTTTTTGCGGTGGATATAGCGCGAAAATAATGGTGATAGGAATAATAATGATGGTAATAGTAACCATCACGATTCTCTAGCACGCAGAGGAGTTTAGCAACGTCCCGAGTCAGAATAAAAATTCTAGTTTGATCCTCTAAAACCTCAATTCTTTTGTCCTTTATTATAGAGTTTATAATTTTTTCCTACGTGAGGATTCAGAAGTGTAAATTAGAACTAGCGTCTGTGCTTGAAATTCTAATTAGTGTCTCCGAGAATAGTGAATTTTCAAATTCTTATCACAACGTCAACAGTCTATGGAAAATCAACTCAATAGACAATTTTATTTTCCAATCAGAATTTATTCGTCATTTAGTTCACAAAACGTCTCATTAGGATTCATAAGTTGCATCAAGAAACCGAAATCATATACAGCCTCCGTGAATTCTAGGATCTAGAAGATAAAAAAACGATGCATATCATGGTACGGATAAAGTGATACCAGATTTATATTCGGAATTAAGGCTCTAGAGATTTGTAGATACAGGCGTTTAATTCAACTAATCTGTTCGTACACGGTTTGTAACTTCGTTATATATCTACTATTCGCGTGCGATGATAAAACAGCTTTGGCAAAGTTGGCGAACGCGTGTTGTCATGGGTGTCGAGGTTTCACCGAGTACCCACCTAACTAGTTAGTTGATTCAAAGCGATATTTTCAGGCTAACTTTCTCTTTGCTATAGCATAGAGTGACGCAATGCGTACATTGCGAATTCCCGTACAGACAGATGGACGGCCGGTGGTACATGGTCGTCATTGTTATTAATTAGACCGAAAAAGCTTTGCAATCATAGAACTTCGAGAGATACAAAGTGCTTTAGCGGGGCGATCGCCAGATAATGGGGCATACGATAAACGCTCTCACGTGTGTATTCTTTTTTATTAACATTAAAAGCAACTAGATTTGGCGACAAGTATTGCCGCCGTGGCTGTGTTCGTGATGTGTGACGTCGGGTCAGACAATCTGTTCTCATAGTAACATTGTCGCAACGATTTGCTATACCCTCAATGAGGGAACGAGATATGGTCATTTTTTATGCCTGTCATCTGACTGTAAATCCTGTTGCGATTAGCTGACATCTGATGACAGAAACACGGACTCTTGTGACAGTCAAACACCGAACCGAATTCGGATGCGACTGGTAAAATTTCGTATAGTCTTCACGAGCCAGGCCTAAGATCACCGTGTTCATAAGAAGTCGAATGGTACATGATATGAATAATTGTGTAAAAGTGTAATTCCCTTCGGTCATTTTCAATATACCCTGACACTCGGCTAAATCGTACTGTTTGCAGAGGTATCGAATTGAAACTTTTTTTCGTGATTCTTAAATGAATACACATTACAAAAAAAGAAATAAATGGTTCCATGCCATTTGGACAACGGATAAAATTTGAAAACTAAAAAATCCAAAAGTGGTACGGATTAGCTCCCACCGACTCTCCCCTAATTGGTATCATTCGCCGTAATTACTTGGGTTTGTAAGACGATGAAAAGTACAACGAAAAAATATACTGGTTCGACGTATTTTTTGTCTTGTTTTATTCATTGTGTCTTGTAGTTGAAAAAATGTATCTTCAAGCCCGTGGCACTGTATTCAGAACATCAGCTGTAAAGCTCTCCCTCAAGTTCGCGGAGGGCCCGCAGGGCTAGTTCACTTTCATCTCTGTACTCTTTTTGGTTTTTTTTTCTTCTCCCCAAAGCGTTATAGGGAAACATTTTTCAACATTGAGTAAAATAAACACGACTAAACGAAACGATCTTCGAGTGTTTCAATTCCAACTTTTTTTCAGTGGCGTTGATTATTCGCGATGGTGAATTTTTCACACAGTAATTTATATGTCCACGAAAGTCCCCGAAATGTATGTATTTCCATAAACATTCATGTTTATGTTTTTTGAATATATTTATATAATATTATGTATGCCGGAAATATTTTTCTAAGTTATATTGAAGAAGGGGATGAAAAAACACTCATGGAACCGAACGCAAGCCTTGTAGACTCGCCACAAACTGTAAAGAGAGCTTTACCACTGATATATTCCGATTACAAAAAAATATATGGGAATGATAAGACTTGAGGGTGAATGAATTTCTTTTTCGCTAACAAAGGCCCATCCAACAAAACGCTGGTATACGTATTGACGAAAGCGCCCGTATGTACCATTTCGCAGATTTATACACTTGTCCTCGAAGATGGAATTTCCAACAGTTATCAGAGGGCATCATTATAGGTAAAGCCATTATTAAGAACGATGTGGGAAGATCTGTGGCATAAGGGTATAAACTGAATGTATTTCAACTTTTGGGTTTCTGCTGATATTCTGATCGTATTGCTGCTGAAACATTTTTTTCAATCCATGAAATTGATGAGGAAAATATCATATAATCATATTAGAGAACTGAGAATGTGCTATTCAGTTATTTAATCGGACGAATGAATGGGACATAAATTGGTTGCGAGAGTATACACAGCGTTTCACCAGAAGAAAATCAGTTGACCTGTTTATTTATAGATAATAGTTATTTGATCATAATTATTATCACGGACTTCGTGGAATTGGTCAAAGCGAATGATGTTTGAATTGACGTAAATATACATCTAGAATTTGCAGACGATGGTATCTTGGATAGAATCCAGTCAAGTTCCAGACGTGAACGATCTTGAATTGAGAAGACATTTTTTGCTTCTCATGTTCTGTCGATAATATGACTTTTGCCTACCTCAACGAACCTTCACGTCTTCGGGCCTTGAGCATCCGAAAATAGCAAACGACTAGATGAAAAAATCTTAAAATTACGAAATTTTATAGCTGGATAATGATGGGAATGAGAATTTGCCACATCTCGATCAAATTGAACGGCTACTTCGACGAGAAAGAAATTCGAATTTTAATTCACGAATGTCATGAAAGGTTCACGGCTGTTCTATTCACAGTTCTTTGACTTGTATCAGTTCGAATCAACTGATGCAGTCACGTAATTAAGATACAATATCTGATATTGAATATCACATGGTAGAGTCATTGGATGAAAAGTAGATTGTGATGTGCAGAAGGTGTTAACCTTCGTCGTCAGTTCAGGGCTGTAAAATATCCATCAAGCTTTGCGGAGTGCTTATAGGTACGAGATGCGAAAGCGGTTAGTGGTTGAAAAGCACAAAAACCTTGATAGGATCGCGCAGATAATTCTTCAAACCGCTAAAAGCAGGGAGATTTTCACCAGATGGGATTGAATCAGAGTTACTTCGGGCAACCTACCAACCGAGAACGCAATTTCATTTAAAACCCTACAAAAATTTGTCGTTTTACTGTCGCTTTTATCCCTGTCATATATTTTCGCTTCATGTATTTCAAATTTAAACGAATTTTTTTTTTTTCATCGGCTCTTAGAAAGAAATTAATATTCTTACCGCAACTATAATAATTATCATGAAATCACGCGACTGCTTTAAGATTTGATCCAATTTTCAAGGGATATTTTATTTCCTGTTTATGTGGAGCCACAGCAAAACGCATATGTGTTTACGAGCGGCAGGTACTTGTACGAAAAAAAAATTGCTGCTTCGGTACTTGAAATTGGAAGTACGGTCGCCGTCTGTTGCTCTTTGGCTCTTCGATTTCCCAATAACTCATTGACGGTTATCGCGACAAGGATTGAGCACTGAACAACTTTCTGTCCAAAGGTGATACGCGAATTTGTGAAAGTCTCAGGGCTTGTCGCAGAGCAAAAGACTTTGTTTAATTTTCGGAGCAAAGTTTGAAATAATAATAATCTAATGATGGAAATAATTGACGAACAGAAATGATTATAATTGATCGATGCATGACCTGCTATACCGTGAAAATGAAATCAATGCAGAGCGATTGAACGGGGTTGAAACACATCAAAATTGGTCATCTGCTCCCTCCAAGATTGACCCTAGTGAATTTAATTCCAGTAGAATTAACGATGATGGATTGGGCTGGTGTCGGAATTAATTTACGTCGTCGTTGGTTGAATAAAGTTGAACCAAACTTGCGTATCTATGTTTATGGTCGAATCACGTTATCAGGTACCATCACCATGCCACGTGCGGCAATCAGCAAAGTTGGGTACCGATGACACGCCGTGTCCTGTAACATTGTTTTGCCAACCACAGGCCGAAGATACGGCGTACCTATGTTCCTCTAAAACGGTATTTGGTAAACTGTTTTCCCACCCCATAAAACACGACATGATTCCGGTCCGCCAACAACCGGATGATAACAAATCAACTTTTCGATAAATCAAAGTGCAAAATTTTGAATGTCCCGTTTTACGGAAAGGGAAGTCGTTATCCCCCTGCAATCATCCCAAAAACGAGACGTTGAGTTTTTGCAAGATCTCTGCATTTTTAAACCCAGAGAATCACACCTTACCATTTTCAGGTAGACATTTGAGTGTGTGTGTGTGTGTGTGTGTGATCAATATTTTTGCAGACGATATTTTGTGAAGGAATAAACGGATTTGATCCTTTTTGAGATAGAATAAATCAAAATTTAGGAAAAAGGTGTCTGGACAGTAAATTCATTCTTTCTTTGAGAGAAAAAAGAAATGCTAGTTTTTCTATAATTTTTAATATTTCTTCGTTGAGATGACAGCAAACTAGTACCCACTCGTAGCTCTTTTAACGTTCTCGAGATCTATTCTTTCATCCGTCAGCACCTCTTCGCCCAGCTGTCATTTTGTCGACATCAATTTGTAGCCAGGAAATAGTTGTTCAAAAGTTTTTGGTTAGTAAAGCTCAACCCGCAGGCTACAGCTTCTGTTCCTCGTGTTCACAGCATCCAGCCAGATGCGTGCTTGTGATGGCTATTAATATTTCGTCTATTTTCTGCTCTCAATGTTTACACTCGGTGGTGCAGTAAAACGGAAGTAGGTACGCCGATGCAGTAACGAATTAAATAGTGAAAACGTGCTGTATAACGTGAAGAAGATTCGTTAATCCCTATTGAATAAGAAAATTCTGTTTACAGCTTGATTTTTATTTTTATGCGTTAAGGCGGAATAAATTCGCGTAACTAGGTGTGCAAGAGAAGGTTTCAATTTTTTTTTTCCTCAAGTTTTACGTATACAAAGCGTATCGTTATTTTATTAAGTGCTCTGCTTATATAGGCGTTGCGTAAAGAGGAAGTTGAGACATTGCTAAAAGCAATTAAGCATTAAGGTCATAAATTAAGCTTCGCTGGCTTAGAAAGTTTGTCGCTAAGCTCGTGTAAGATCCTACCTTGTTAAGTCTATTTAGTTTGGTGAAATATTTTAATTAGAGACCTTTGAAATTTCGAGTTTTCAGAGCGAATTTAGAGGCACCCACTAGAACGGGCGTAAAAATATTTGACGAAAGCCCAACCAACGCCTTCGATTCCGATGAAAGAATACGGCATTTTGCTGAATTTCAATTTATTTATTTTTCACTCTGCAAGTGGCTCTCGTTGGACCGTTTTCCGGGTCAGATAATTACACTTTGAAAGCTCTCAAGTGTCTTAGAAAAAGTCTTAATCCAATAGTTTGAAACCACGTCATGTTCGCGAACTTTGAGAGTTTTAGCTGTTCGGAAGTTTCTTAACTTTCACCGCGACCTCGCGGTAAATTTAAATCCCATTATTCAATTAATGTCAATTTGGATCAACTGAATGATTAAAAACTGAGCCCAACACGGAAAGAAAGATCTCTAAGAGCTTCGAATCTTCATATAATAATACGATTTTAGATGCAAGTCTTTCATGCCAAAATACTAGTGGAGGTATTACTACACAGTGCAATCAAACACCATATGCACGGTATTGCGTAAGGAACGAGTAAATAAGAAATAGGTATTTGGTAGATGCAATTGAATATCTGTTGAATCTAATGGCACGAATAACATCAGCGCAGTTATTCAGTTGCAGAAACTAAATGCTTGTTTCGCCGTTCGTTAACGAATGTTTAGCTGGTTGTACCAATTATTTTTTCGGTGCATAGTGTATCTATGTATTTTTAGAAAATGCTTGAAAGTACTTCGTGGAAAGTAAGACGTGTGTCAAAGTTGATTGGAGTTCTTTTCTTTTTTATTCACCCCACGATTTTGACTCCAGAAAAACATGTTTTCATTGCATTTTGGTGCATCCTTCGCCTATGCGTTACCTAAATAATCACTTCGCGGAGCGGAAGAATCAAATCGAATTCTCGTTTCAATCGAGATTGAGAGAGGATTAGTAAATATTTTCCGCACAAGGTGATAGCGACTTGTGAGCTGAATGAAAATGAATAATTCTCAACGATCAAAGAGGCTCTAAAGACATAAGGGTTGCCGATGGTTTAAAAAATAATTTTACACTTCGTTGACACTCCAAAGTTTTACCGTCCTCTCGGTTGAAGACCTGAGCATAACGTTTGTCTTTGAAAAGAAAAATGATGAAAATGGCCGGAGATTGTGGGTAGCAGATTAATTAGCCTACAGAACATTTAATTCTAAAAGACGAAGTAGAGGTGTAAAGTTTAAGGTTTAAGGTTCTTGAGCTTGCGGCTGATGCTTGTTGACCCAAATAATAATCAACGAAATTGTCGTCACTCGAGGTTCAAAGTTCTCACTCTAGTACAGCCATAAAACAGCTTTAGACAAGTAACAGTACCTAATTTAACTTAGAAATTTTACCTAACAAACGACACAACGAGCCTTTGATCAAAGGTGTGACTTAAAATTCTGGCCGCTTCGCTATCTGTTCATTCAAGTAATTTCCCGACCCTGACCTGTCGATGCCGATGACCGCGTAACGATTCAACACCTTATTCGATCGCTTTTTAAAACCCGGAGGCTATACGTGTGTAGCCTAAGGCCGACCGCTGAAGGGAACAAATATATCGTGTGTCGAATAGAATCGAGAATGACGTTGGTCTACAGATATTGACCCAGTTTACACCGACGTCGCGACGTTCGCCTGGTGTGTAGCTAATCCATCATATCATGTGCGATACGAAAGTGCAATTATTTAAGTCTCATTGAGTTCGAATGTGATAGTGATCGCCTGACTACTTATCGGAAGATTATCGATGAAAATCGATTGATGGAACAAGGGCGGCAATCGATTATTGCATTCCATAGAAAAACGTGGGAAAATTATAGTCGTTTGCTTCCCGTCGATCAAACTTCATACTAAGCTGCTTGAGAAAATCTGAAACAATATTTACTCATAGAAAATACCACGAGGGAATAAAGATTTTTCATATTCTATCCTTCTTCGTCACCCAGCAGGGAAATTCGTTCTCTTTTTCTCATCTATATCCATAGGAAGTTGGTATTTGGTTTCACTCATCGTTCAAATAGTCATCATTAGTCCGAAATAATGGATTACAAATGAATATAATGGCACCAAAATATTAAGTAGATTTTCATGATTTTCAGGCCCCTTTTCTACCATAGATCATAGATACTGCACTTAGATACGCCGGAAAGTAGGACTGCTCGAAAACTAGGCGATGTAAATATTCAACGTTAATTATCTGAGGTGATCTCAAAAGACACCGTCTTTGAGTGCCTCTTATGAACTAAACAAGTATATAAGGTAGCTAGTTTGAACAAAGAATATTTAATGCTAGGGTAGGCATGAGAGGCGAGGCAAGGCTTATAAATTACCTTGTGTGCAGGTGATTATGGTAATGTAACTCCTTATGCACAGGCGACTATTAGGAATGTATTATAGCTTTTCAACCAACAACCGCTAATAACTCGTCTTTGATCTTTAATCATTGAGGCGACAGCAGTTGTCTTAATTTGTACATTTTTTTGATGACTAATCAATACGAATCAAAATTTAAATACAAGTTGTATGTTATTAGTGAATACGTCATAACCCCATGATATAACATTCTCATTCCCTTCATGACTGGTGAAATAATTCGTCAACCCTAAAAGTTGCCACCTGCATGCATGATACCGCTTTATGAATTGGACAAAAATATTTTAGTTCATTGAAAGTAGATAAGGCAATAATGGCACTTTTAATTGTACAGTGCCTATCACGAGAAGGAAATCATTGGAGAAGTTTTGACATTCTTTGCAATCGTTAAAAATCTACTGAAATTATCGGAGAATTTCATAATGACATAGAATCATTATAGAAATCATTCGGAATCTTTGAAATTACGTGAAATCCTTTGAATCATTTGGAATCCCCCAACCCCTTGTTTATTAATTAAGGAGTGAAGTCATGATCAATCGATTTTCCACACGAGTCAGACCTCTTGTTTGTATGTATGTAATTGAGGATCATCAAATCGTGATTATATTAATATTCCACTAGTTGAGTGAGAAGCGAAATGATTAAACTAATTAAGATCAGAGATTAAATTATTTTTAAAGAGTCGATAGATCCTGCAGCGTTATATTATGTGAATAATTATCGTTGGTATCCGACTCGCAAGACTTTATAAAGCCAATGCCTTAGGGAATCGACTTGCGAACGAGCTTTCAACTTTTGTTCCCTGAAACCTGTGGTTTTGATACGATATTGGAAATATTTTCGTCTGAAAAGATTACCGGGTATATTTACACACTAGACACGTATTATATATATACTTATAAATATTGCAGGGTAAAATAATTGCCGCAAGGCAATCGCTAAATCGTTATCGAAGATGAATTGATCGCCCTAAATCTCGCGGAAATGAACTTGCCTCTCGCCCGAGGTCTAATAAAGCCCGATGACTTGTCCGAATCGCTTTCTGTTCCAGCAGGACAGGGGAATTCTTTGCCTTCAGGGAATTCGCGATATGAATGAGAAAAGTTTTCGCTCAGATTTCTTCTTGGCGAAAAAATAAATTTCTGACAAGAACAACGGGGTAGTTCGAACAAGGTTTATTACTAACGTATATATATATATATGTATATATGGTATACATGTATGTATATATATATATATGGGATATGTATGGGATGACGTGCGGAGAAAGAAAATTATGTACACTTGAAAGCAAAAACCTCAACTTATATTTGCAATAATAAAAGGAACTCTTAGATACATGAAAGAGCACTCCATGCCAACATCTGAACCTGACAATCTCGGATTTGGTCCATGTCATTGTTTCATATCATTGTTCCAACTCTAAGAATCTTCAATTTTTTTCGAATGTTTTCCAAAAATCGTGATAGGTAATTATTTCTGAATCTTTTAGATAAATTCTGAAAATTTATGAAACTAATTTTTTTTTTTCAAATTCATTCAATCGTTGTAAAGGAATGTTAACGGATTGATATTATCGATAACACAATTCTTATACGAAGAAGTACCTAGGGGATGAAAAGATCCACGAATGCTGGTGTGAAACTGATGTGAAAATTGAATTCTTATTAGTTTTTGTATTTTTTTTTTTTCGGTTTTGGTTAAAAAAAATCTAGAGAAAAACATACAGTCTGGTGGAAAACGTGCATAAAATTCGAAATGGTCAGGGTCAGATGTTAGCCAAGTTGGCATGGCCGTAACTTATATAAAGTAACTATCAAAGCTTTATCAGATATTGCCTCGCCAAAACTGTTTCTTTTTTTATTCTTTAGGGTCTGCATCCTGTCTAGACAATGAAATTCAGAACTACGTATCTTCGACGAGAGTTTCACGACCTTTATAGGTTATTACCTCAATCAATAATTTTTTTCGTTTTTTTTTTCTCAGTAAAATGGTGAAACGGCATGAAAATATGTTAACCAGTTTATTTGGAGTATCGTTTTTTGTCATACAACTGTTTTCCTCAGCTCGTATAAAATCAGTTTCGATTTTATGGTCGAGTAAAGGAAACGAAAAAAGAATACATAAAAACGGTAATCGCGAACGAACATTTTTTGCAAGCCCTAATCGTGATTTTTTATTGGCTGTCATTGCGACTAAAACAATGATTCATAGTTAGCATTGTAGACATACAAGCCATACAAGCATGATGTTGACGAAGAATACAATAGGTGAATGAAATCTCTCGCAAGCCCTAAATCAATGTACGTGTTCAGTGGTAATTGATAACACACTTATCACGCTGATTAGCTGCCTGACGATTCTCAAGATGCATAGGAAAAGGGAAACAATCGGTTTCCACGGGTCGTAAGCTTTCAAGTATCAAACTCTGGTTGATAATGACAACTAAGGCTAACAATGAGCATGACATGATGACGGGGATGATAAAAAACGATAGTCCTAAAGGAAACGGTATCATGAACATGAGACGACCTTGAACTAGAGCTTACCTCATAACAGCTATACGTAACTGCGTGGCAACTGTTAATACTTTAGTGTTTAATTGTTTGTCCCTGACGATTGTTCCTAATTTTAACACAATCACCCTCTCGAACTTTTTAACTTCAGCTTAAATAATTTGGCACTCGATTGTTTTCACGGTTTTTTATTTCACAAATACGACGAAATCAAGCGTTATGATAATAATAATATTAATGAATTGTCCCACGTCGAAGTAAAGTTGTTAATCGAATTACGAACGAATTAGGTAAAGCTGGTTTGTTCACCTACGGTGTGAACACCCGGTTTTATCGCTTTTTTATTCGAGGTATCGATATGTGCCCTGTCTTGGCCAAGTCGCGTGTTCTGCGTGTCTGAAGCGCGCCACTGACGCCGCTGACGATACCGACGCTGGCGTCGGCGTCGCGGCTCGCTCAGGGGGGTACTTTGAGCCGGGGAATTTTCCGGCAGGTGCGTATGCATGCAGACTTATGTTTCAAAGCTTGTTTACTGAAGGTATAACAAGGATCTGACAAGGGTCCAGTTGGTGCATGTTGATCAGCATCCTGTTCCCGATTTTATTAAACACTAATCAGCTGTCGCTTATTCTTTAAAAACTTCTAGAATATGAGATGAACTATTATCTCAAAGAGATGCCCTATACGTACCTAAAGATAAAAACTGATTTTCGCGAGATGTAGAACTCGCGAGTATTATTGGCTTGAATTCCCCATCATCTCTGAGATACTCATCGGTCAAATTGATTTGCTGATTCGTCGATACGTCCTTGTCAAAACTTTCCAGGAATTTAATTTGAGGATTGCCTTCGGTCAAGAATCATTTCAAACAGCTACTATTCCAAAATCTCTGAGTTTTTGACACAACAGATGAATCCCTGTTTCCTTTCTCATTATCCTATTATTACACCGACCGGAAAATCCTCCACGCCAATTCGTGCAGTGCAATTGGTCGAGAGGTTCTGAAGTCGAGATGAGTGATCCCGATGGATCAGTTTCATCCCCTTCGCCCTTCCCAAATGCCATCCCCGGACGCGCAGATCTAAATACAGGAAAACCGTAGGATGTCAATGAGCATTATTAATTCTTCGTAAACCCTCATGGCAAAAGATCGCTCTTTTACTTTCGTTCGATTTTGAATTGATTCCAACCCCTGATCAGGGCGCCGATCTCCTGCCGTCATCCCTGCAGATACGCGAGGCCTTCCGATGTGCTCCGAAAGCTTCAGGCCGCCTCGACGTCCGGACGACGCATGCGTCTTACTTGCAGCCACGCAGGAGCTCAGGGCGCGGGGGTTGAGCACTGAATATTGACGCGTGCCGCAGGAAAGCTAGGGGTAGCAGGTGGCAGCCAGCAGGTCGACCTGACCCTGCGGGGCCAAGGACTTTGGCCGTCAAGGAAACGGCGCTGACCAGACCGTATAAAGACGAGATATTTGTCACCCCGTATCAGGTCTTCGCTCGCTCCATAGATTCGTGATTTTTAAATTTCACTAGGTATACAAAGATTTTCGACTCGTTTAGACGATGAACGCTCGGCTGCAGGATTTTTCACTGAATAATTGATGATCGAGGGATAGCTCTAAAAATAGCGCCGCGTAACAAGTGTGCAACACGTTTTAGGGTGAACTATAAGCTATAGGTTGGGGTTCAGCTTTTCGTCCCTTTCCTGGTTTGTAATTACATTTGAAATGTACGTGTATATATTTCTCCACGGAAAATAATGCTATTATGGAGTGAATAATTGGACGGTAGCGACCAAAGCATTATTTTTTTTTGCGATTTTTCATGGCCTTGGAGAGGAGAAGAAGAGTATGTTGGCTTTAGTCGAAAATGACTTTCGCTAATCTCGACGAATCCTCACGTTCTCGTGGCTTTAGCATTCGAAAATAGTACATTACGATACGAGTGCAGTAAAACTTTTTATGACGAGTGTGAGCAATCGCACGAGATTAGAAGAAGTTTTTCCGTCGAGTATCGTACATAATTTTACTTTATAAGGTGGGAAAAGGGGAGCTTGCCCACGCGAAGCGTGGGTGAAACGTCCATTATCACACTAAGTGAAGTAAACATATTTTCAGACAGATGTTCGTCTGTCTAACAAACTTGACGAATTACCTCGAAATCGGCTGGATAAAAAGCTGCGAAAAATTGCCGTATATCGTCAAATTTGAACGTTGCTTCTACGGAAAAAAATAATTTGATTTTCAATTTTGCAATGTGAATCTTTATTCTTCACATATTTGATAGGAAGACGTACCTACCTATAATTTCTCGTCAGTTATAAACCCATAGCGTCGATTACAGGCGTATGATCATTTTTTCATTTGGAAAATGGTAATATATACATATACCTATCTCTCATTTATTTTATGGCAGAAATTTATCTCAATTGCTCTCTTCGTAAGTCACTCGTCTGGCCAAACTTCAGTTGCCGTATGTTTACGAGAATAAACTGAACAACAGCTTGTTCTTTGCACGTAAACGTTTGGCTATCTCTTTTTGCAATCTCTTCGCTGGCTAGTTGCCTATAGCTGTCTGCCTGTCTGTCTGTCTTTCTCCGCGAGGCGTAACACCGCGACGCCATTTAACGCCTTGAAAAGCAATTCTACGGAGGTACATAGAGGTATACAAGTACAAACAGTTCAAAGCTATTATTTCAGTTTCTTGGATAGACAGAAAGACTGACGAACGGACAGATAGACAGACAAGCGAACAATGGTGCGTCTTGTACGCGGTACATACCTAGAGTAAGTGCTCAGTATACAGGGAAGATTAATTGCCGGTAGAAATTTTGGAGCAACTAAACAAGATACAAACGGCCCGCTGAGCTGGAGTTTCAAAGCTTTGACAGATTCTCAAATTTAGCAATACCTGAGTAACATAGGTAGGTACTAAGCTGGTACAAAATTAGGTAAGTACCTTTGATTTCTCGCTACTCATTGAATGCCAGAAAGTGATTTCAAAAATTAGTTAAAAGTTGAATCGTATGATCTTATTTTTCGATCTTTTTTTCAGCTTTGTTAATCGATTGGTATTCTTGTGAACTATTGTGCAGTATTATGTATATACCTAAAATAAGAACGAGAGGGGTTACTAAAGATTTTTAGGGTAGCTTGTGTATTGTAGAAAAATGTGTTCTCGAGGCTCCGAACCGCAATAATAATAGATAAGAAATTGCAGTATTTATAAATTCAAATGTAATTTTGAAAATTATTGTCAACTGTTATCATCATAGGTTCACAGAAACTTTATTTGTTCGAGAAAGCCCGAAACAGATTCGAAAAATTGAACCAAATTAGAGGTAGATTCTTTTGGGGAATACATTTTTTTCAATTATCTTGTACATATCCTAATCCCAAACTTGTAGCGAACCGGTGGAATATTACTTCGGGGATCGAGTTAACTCCCGTTAAATAACTCTAGGAGAATTGTTAATAAATTAATTAAATTCCCTTGTCTGGTATAAGATTCAACATCACGGGAAGATTTAATTAAAAGTATAAGTCTTCTTTTCAGACACGTAACTTACAATTAGAAAGAAAAATACCATTCGCTTCACTAACCATTCGCGAATCATTTTAACGATACAAAAATTTCAAATAAAAATGAAAAATGTCTACTCGTCCGTTACCTACATTAAAAACTTTCAAAGTCAAAAATACACAGAAATTAATCAGGTAAAATTATTCGGAACTTATAACTCGGACTTATCGATAGATTGGATGTCAGTATAAACTATCCGATACAGAAATTGAGGAAAAAAAATAATTGAAAACACAGGAATGATGCCTCGTATCTTCAGGACGAATTTTCCCGTTCTAGTATTAGATAGGTAACTTCGGTCCATTTGGACGGACATGGTATCATCGCAAACCTCCACGCCAGCTCCTATTGATAAGCTTCACAGTGAAACCCATTGGTGTGCTAACTCCCCGTGCATAATCAATGGCTTAACTGATTCAAGTGAACACGGCCATTTCCTCTAGACGTGGATTAGGTCCACATCCTCTGCCTGTTAACACCCTTATTTGAAATAGAAATTCCAGTTTTATCTTACTAATTTTCACTGTAAAAACGCGGAGGTGCATACCAGAATTCTAAAACGCAAAAAAAACTCTTCACTGGTTAGATTTCGAATTATGACCTGCGCTTGTAAAATTCTATTCGTTCGGAGTCCGCGAAAACTTTTCTCGTAGGTTTGTCGTCGCATGTTCTGAAACGCAGAATTAGTTGAGCCATGGCAAGTAAGGGCCCAGCTAGGGTATCTTAAACTCAGACTGAGGTGATGGAACAGATATCCTAAGGACATTATTTTTTAGGTGAAGCTGTGAGAAAGAGTGCTTCAAACTTTGCGAATGCTTCCTGGTGCCCGAGGTATTTCTGTTTCGTCAAAACACATTAACTTGTTGCTGATGGAGGCTCGCGAGCGATTCACACCAATTTGAACGGCAAATACTTGTTTTGCAAACGTGTTAATTCATCGAATAAAGTAGGCCAACAATTTCGAAATGTTTAATAGCGCGCTGTTTTTTCCTGGAATCTCAACTAAGTCCAAAATTGTAGAAGCTGATCCGATTTTTGCCAAACGGAATCTGCTGGAAATATTGATGACCGGTGTTATCCTAAGTCAGAATAGAAAACTATAGTTTTATCTTGTAAGTTCTCAGCGAAGACTTGGAGGTAAAAATTAGAATTTTCAATCTGACTTGGGAAGATACTGCACGCATGAATGAATCAATAGTAACGATATGATGAGAAATTATTTCATAATTGTGAATTTTATTCGGAACGGAGTTCGGAAAAGACAGTTTAGAGTCTTGTTTAAATGGCATGTTGATTGTTCACAATAAAAATTTATTCAGCTTTCGCTTGACCCTCTTTTCCGGTTCAGTCGAGAATAAAATGTAAAGGAATTGTTAGCGGAACTTTTATGGATTTTAAGGGCTGAGGGTAGATCGCGAACGAACACAAAGAAAATACCCGCACATCCCAGGGATTTCCAATGGGGATTCCGCACCGAAACGCTCCGGGAGCAAACAAAGAAAACCGGAAGAGTAAAGTTGAGGTAATTTTCATGGAAATTGTATATTATTGAACGTTCACAAAACAAAAGAAAAAAAAACCGTCAGTTATATTTATGTCATAACGGTTATGATGTCAGATCAATTGAACCACAGATCATATGAAAATAGACGATGATTGCAGTCGATATAATCAATGCATACGTAAAGCATAAGCATATCTTGTACCTGAAAATCCGAGTCAGGATAAAAACTCTAGTTTGACCATCTAAAGCCGCAATTCCTTCGTTATGTATAGTTTTATCGACAGAACTAAAATTCTGTTATAAATTTCCAAATTCTACTTACAATCTGACAGGTTTGCGAAAAATTACCTGGATCATCAACTTTCTTTACGACTTGAAATTGATTCGTCAATCAGTTCAGAGAACGGTTCATTACAGATTCGAGAACTAGATATACTAGGTCGAATACACAATCACGAAGCCTCTCTGAATTCTGAGATCTCGGGGTACAGACTAGAATTTCAAAAGTCTAGTTTGAGCTTAAACTTTCTCAAAATCTTATCCTAAAATTCCAGCTTGCACCTCCGCATCTGCAGTTAGAACTTGTGGAATAAAACTATGACCCTAAATTCCTATTCCGACTCGAGAAGTCCTAAATTTTATTTCATGGTGCCCGGAGTAGCTGCAACAGGTCCAGCCATGGAAGGCCTCTTGCCAAAACCCGCTTCAAAGTACCAGAATGACGTATAATTAGCCCGAGCCTTTGTACGGAGTCTGAGTTGAAGAATCATGTCTGGAACCAAAACCCTAATCACGATACACTTCCAAAGAGCTTGTCGCCAATCTAATAGTGACAAATATGTATCCTGACGTTTTGGTGTAACCCAAATCATGCCTCGTCCTTTGGGCGAGTAGGCAAAGTAGTAGGTCGAAGGCGGGCAGCCGGCTCTCTTTGTGCATCTCGTATGGTATATACCAATAGCTCACGCCTATACCTATACGTCGAATATGTCGTTGGCAATGGATACAGGGAAGGGTCGACGTGACCCTAAATATGTATTTTTATCCTCCGGGGATTTGCGTGTCGCGTTTGAAAAGGGGTGATTTTCAAGTACGAGTGGAGAGCTTGACGTTCTCTATCCTCGAATCATGACGGTAAACGCTCGTTCTACGGTGATTAAAATTTGATGAAGTTTTCGATGAACTCAATCCTTGCAAAAATAATTAACGTTCAGTTTTGGCTCAAGGCTATGCAGGCTGCATATGTATAGAAATCACATTAAAACTTTCGGAAAATAGATAATATTGACGCCTGTGGAATTGTCAGCTGAGCTTACGACCCGGCAACCAACGTACAACCGCGAAAAGTAAAGTGCTGTTAAGCCAAAGTGAAGCATTAAAAGCAAATAAACGAGTTTGAAAGAGAAAAAGACCTTCGCGCCGGTGAGACCGGGAATCCCCACGGACCAGAGCGCTTTGCGGAAACTGTTGGTGGAATTAGAAAGCCACTAGACCGTAAAGACAGATAGTATTAGTATAGATGGAGCTTACGGTTTTATATCTAGTCGGCAGCTTTTCGGTGGAATAAAAAGACAAGATATTTTTACTGCGATGAATATGTGGATCGATTTGTATGGAGGAACAGATTCAGACTCAAATATTCTAATTCATGAGGATTACGTTCAACAGACCGAGTATCGTGGGGTGAAGGAGTTGTGAAATGGATACCTCCTTGCTTATAGAGACAATAAGATTTCCTCATTTGTCCTTATTGGCATTCGTGAGAACTTTGGATGATCCATAGAGAAAAGTTTTCTTTCAAACTTGCACCTCAGTCCAGATACATCCCACCCTTTCATACAGGCTAGGGCTGTAGAGAGTTAAATGAATGTTATAGTCTCGTTATGCCATTTAGATAACAACTTTATTCGGTATAAACTGTGACTATGACTATGACAAAGTTTTTATTCCTCGTTGCTGAGTGGGTACTCAGGTCTGTTTGAACGGATTTATACAAGAATTCTCTTTCTCTAAGCAGAAATAGCTGGTGCAATATCATAGAATTTACATTCGCATCAATAATTCCTGCACAAGTGAAATACATTATAGCGGAGAATAACAGAGGATCAAGTGCATAATATTTTGATACAATTGATACATCCGATCAAGTTATGTATATCAACTAGTAGATAGTTGGCTCAAATTTTCTGAAAACTGACGGAGATATATTGCAAGCGTGGAAATGCAATTTCCACGATGAAACTGCATACCTTAATGTAGACGTAACCCATTTGTGCCCTCAGTGAAAGGATAGGTATCCTAGTCGGGTTAAAATTGAGGATTTCAATGCGAAAAGGTCTCAGGGAGGATGGTGGGCTTTGAAATTTCGAGCAACTCGTGTTTCCGTTTTCGGCATTGCCGTATGCGGCTGTAATATCTTCTGCGTATTTCAAAATTAGTTTTCCAAAAACTACGCTTTTTTAAATAGTCAACATGAAATCTTGAAACCTAGTCCATCAATTTCAATTCTTTTTCTATTTTTCTTCTTCTTATAATATACATTTTCTTTTGTTGATTCCAAGGATCCACTCCATCACATCGTAGATGTTTTCGAGTTCAAAAATTGATCAGATTTTTTGTTTTAAACTTGTCGTTTTGTTGGAATAATTCACACCATCAATAAAAAATGGGGATTTTGCTGCCTCAGCAAATGGAAAATTTGAAATATTCGTCGACTCGTTATTTTTCATAATTGTTTGAGAAAAAAAAAACGAATAAAATTTGGCATCGTAAACGTTGCGTTGTCAACTTGACGATGATATTCTATTTCTTCATGTAAACCATTACGTAGGCATTTTCGAGTCATTAATATAGTTCAATTATCCCCAGCACCACCATGGAAGTTCCCCATCTTTTAGCAGAATTTGGTTGACCCTGGATCAATAAATCTGTGACCTCCGCCCTCTGGGGCAGGAACTCATAACATTCAACGTAAAGATAGACTTTGTGATTGGACTTCTTCGGAAATGGGTATGGGGTGTTTCCTTAGTCATGCCAATGTCACACCATCAAGTCGGCTAAGCGTTTAATTATAATACGGTAGTTATCGGGATTGATTTTTGAAACGTTTTCAAAATTCCTGTCCGAATCATCAACTACTAATACAGGTTCGAATAAATAATTCCAAAAGATACCGTGGCCTGTGAATTTTTCCTTAAATTTTTCTGTTTAGTATTGGCTGAAATATCCCCATACAGTATTTACTCTTCCTTAATGAACTATTTCATTTCATTTCATTCCTTAGCATCCAAAATGCTTAAGTTAGGAATTGCAGCGATAAATTTGCGTCTAAAGATCTCAGGGATTCAGACCATCTGAAAGCCCCGCTGCTATATCTTGAAAATAATTGGGAAAAATTCACTCTATTTCTGTATCTTTACCCTCTTACAGTTTTACATTAGCCCTACTCTTCTGCCTCCTCGTACTCTGTGACTCGATGATTTAATGCCATTCAAGACCCGAGACCCTCCTCCACAAATGGAAAAGTTAGTTCCCCTATATATTCACCTTTGGCTGTTGGTAAGGACATCCAGCCTTATTTTTGCCTCTTAGGTATATTCTTCGTTGGAAATATTTCCACCGCAAAAGTAGGGATTCGCTGTGATCCGGGGCATGTCAAAGGTAGATGAATAATGTTTCTTAATGTTCCAATACCATCATAAGGAATAATTAACCGATTGAACATTGAAATTTGAGACTGTTCGTGGACATGAGTGTATCAAAAGGATGTTGGTGTGCGAAAGGTAATCTTTCTATATTTTGAGAAAATACTGCGTGAAAAGATTATCTTATCATTTTTCATATTTCAAGCATAGTCGTATTGGTCCAGGCTGTGTATTTTCTAATTTTGAAATTTTTACATGGAATTCGAATTCAGCGATCTTAGAGACCCTCAAACCCGCCTTAATCTTGAAATTTCATTTTTTGTTTTGGCTTGAGTCAAGAAAAATTACGGATTCTTCTATGAAGGCTCTCGGCGGTGGTCTAGAGGTTGATATTCGCCGGCGTGCACCCAGGTTAATGCACTTTATCCGGCGATCTTCACCTCGGAATCTTGACCCTCGGTATAAACTGATGGAATATCCCGAGTATAGAGTGTGGAACTGCAAGCATTTTCTCTCCCGCAGCTAACCCACTATTCCGTGGACCTTCTCAGGCGTATCTTGACAATTATGGGGTACCGCCACGGCGCTCGTTTCTGCTTTGCCCTGCTCCGGACTCAACTTGGCGGATATACATCTATACATATATATATCTATAAATATAAGAGAATGTGTATATATATATATATATGCGTGGGAACCGCCGGAGACAATGGTATACACAGGGCAGAGAGCTGTTCACTGCACTCTATGGTATAGAGTAGATACCGGGCGAACAAACATCGGGAGAAGGCGAGGCGCAGTCTGTTTTCGCTTCATACCAGAGATCTGAGTTGGGATACGTTAATTAACTGATTTTCAACTCGCTCCAAGCCATCGTATGGTTACGACTAAAGTTCGGCTCTGAGATAGAAAAAATATTATGAAAATTCACTGACGGAAGACGATTGAAGTAGATATACAACAAAGACTTTGCAGGACAATTGCAAGGCATTTATAGATACTATGACATGGATTGCAAACGTGATGTCAAACACAAATTATTGTGATTCCTGCATGCAGTTTAACCCAAAGTCGGTTCTACTTTACTGTGAATATTCATTCGATGTCTTGTTCAATGTTGCATATCGAGTATTTTAGCGTACATACCGCACTGCGACATCTCGCGATGCACATACTGGAAAACTGAACTTATGACCTTGATAAGAGCCAATGATATGTCCCGAGAAATGCAGTGTGATGGTACCTTGGTATGATTCAGAAACAAGGATTTCTGGTGTTATGCCGACCATATCTCTGGCGCAAAAAAAAAAAAAAAAACTATTAGCACTAAAGCCCCTGTGCTGATGGAGATCATTTGAGTGCCGTGACTATCACTCCTAGAACCACTGATCACTGGAACACGCTCTAATAATGCAAATTAATAGTCACAGTATGCATTGGTGAAGAATATAGGTCTTAAACAGTCGTCCTATGTGATCAAATATTATAAACTACTGAGTCTAAAGACTGTTGGACTCTGATAGCTATACTAGTAACCTTAAGAGCGTGCTATACCCGCTCTTTACCGACCTCAAAATAATTTGACGAATAACTCGAAAACGGGGCTCGAAGGCGATCTGAAATAGATTCATTGGATGGTTGTTGAAGACTAGGTTCGATTCAGCACGAGAAATTCACCGAAATCGAGAAAAATCAAATTTTTATGCATCGCGGAGTGCAGTGGGCCTGTTATCGGCTGCGCTATACCAGTTTGACTATAATTATTTGAGAAATAAGCCAATTGCGTTTGTTTCTTTAGTTTTCTTCATTGCTAATGGTAGGGTTCATTAAATATAACTTTTATATGAGTGGAATGGGAATACAGGTAGGTACGTGAATTGCAGACCAAAGTAATCACTGCAGAATAAATGAATCGCATGTCTTTCGGATTGTCTTTTATACAAGGTAAAAGCAGCGTGTGCTGCATCGTTGTATGCAGTTACTTATCAAATTCTTGGTGCAACAATCGACCAAGTATACACGCGCAGGTAGGAATTATTATTGCGCAGAAAATACTGCAGCTCGTTCGATATCACCTGCAGTTACTTTTTTGTATTTCTTTTATCTATGCCGCTATAACATCGGTCAGCCTCTGAGCTGGTTACGCAAACGAGTATCATACACAACCAGATGGTCGTTATCGATTAGTGGCGTAACCCATCAAGTCAGTAATATGCCTAGTTACGCGATAAAATCGACGAGAGTCAATTATTGAAAAGTTCCATAAAATCAAACACAATCGTATCGCGCAGAATTATATTGATTATTTGCAAGTCCAGTTTCAGTTTTATTCGTGAATTTATAGGAATTGAGGAATTAGTTGCGATAAGGGATGATCCACAAAAACTCAACACACCTACTAGAGTAAAAAAAAAAACACTGAAATTAGCCATTCAGCTCACAAATCGCTATCACTTTGTGCGGAAAATATTTTCCAATCTTTTCCTACTCTCTATTGAAACGAGAATTCGATTTGAATTTTTCGCTTCGTGAAGTAATTATTGAACGCAGAGGGAAAGGATTTGTCAAAGCAAACAAAATATATATTTACTGAACGAAATCTGACGAAATGAAAGTTTTTTTTATAATTCATCTGAATAGTTATTTATTCAAGGGAATAGTGGTAGGGATTGCAACTAAAAAGCAGGATATGATTAGGGCACATTAGGTCTCTATTCTCGCATGCACTAATCTTCGCGAATAGTAACAGTTGTAAAATTCTTTTATGTACTGGACACCAAAAAATGTTGTATTTCAATGGAATTTTTCTCTGAATCTCTCTCTGAATTGTACAGTAGCCATCCGGATGAATTCTGAAGTTATATCTTCCTCGGCTCTGATGGGAGATGAGCTGTTCGTTTTGTTAGAAAAATTCTGCATTGCAAAACGAATTCTTTATTTCAACGGTATATGATGTAGCGACAGGACAGCGTAACTTAGTTCTAGTTAATCGTCAAGTTCTGAGTCGGAATAAAAATTCTAGCTTGATCTTAAAAAACTTTCTTCGCAACATAACTGAAGAAGGGTGAGAGTGTGAACAAAAGTAATCGCGGCGCAAACATGCGCAAACGAAACGCAAACGATCGCAAAAAAAAGAACCAGGAAATTCTAATTTTGGGGGGCTAGCCCAAAATTTTCTTCGCAACATAACTGGAGAAGGGTGAGGGTGTGAACGAAAGTAATCGCGGCGCAAACATGCGCAAACGAAACGCAAACGATCGCAAAAAAAAGAACCGGGAAATTCTAATTTTGGGGGGCTAGCCCAAAATTTTCTTCGCAACATAACTGAAGAAGGGTGAGGGTGTGAACGAAAGTAATCGCGGCGCAAACATGCGCAAACGAAACGCAAACGATCGCCAAAAAAAAGGACCGGAAAATTTTTATTCTGGGGGCCAGCCCGAAATTTTCTTTCTGACATAACTGGAAAATGGCGAGGGCGCAAATGACAGTAATAGGGGCGCAAACGTGCGCAAACGATCCGCAAACGATGGCCAAAAAGAAAAAAAGAGATATTCAAAGTTGGGGTGCAGTGTGAATCTACCCCCCCTAAATTTGATTTTCTTTTGATTCGAAAACTGAGGCGGCGCAAACGATAGCAAATTGTGCGCAAACAAGCGCAAACGATGCGCAATCGTTTCCACCTGAAAAATTTCACAATATCAAATATTGGGGGGCCAAGTTCACATAGCTGCTATAGCTCGAAACCAGAATCATGAAGCCTCGTTAAATTCTGAGATCTAGAGATCCAGACTAAAATTTCGAAGGTCTCTAGGTTATGCCTAAACTTTCTCGGATCGCACGTAATTTTCACTTTGAGGTGCAAATCAGAATTTAATTACATGCGCAATTATTCCTCTTCTCAAATTCTAGTTCGCACCTCCAAGTCTTCAGTGAAAACTTGTCGAATAGAACCAGAAATTTTATTCCGACTCGGGGTAAAAGCTACGATATTTTCTCTATGTACTACCGAAACGTTTCTTGACGTGTTATCGAATTCTGAGTCATCATATCCACCTTCATGGTACCTAATTAGAAAGAAAATAAGGATTTCAGCGATGCTGGGTGAATCGTACATCGTCTGGGCAGGGAAATGAATAATTCATAAACAGGAAGCAAACCTTGCTAATCTCGAAGATTATTCTATTAGAAATATATACTTTATGCCTTACATACGTTATTTATACTCTGATTTAGAGAATATCCTGATACTTTCGTATATTTCTACTACCTTCGTTCAAATTTTTATTCCAAATAACTATAGTTTTCCGTGTAGTAATTATAGTTCGGAAGCTG